>OY992525.1:11376611-11839974 GCA_963921215.1 Scoparia ambigualis | reverse complement strand
GCAATGAGGTCTACCACTATATAAATGCTAATTACCAATATTAAAGAGTAAGATCGCAGTCAGTCTTATTATTTACGTTGCGCTGAATTTAACATTGCATTAACACTATGGTATGTGAAAGCGATGAATTGCATGAATGAAAGATGAATTGCATTATAATACAATGGGCTCACCACCTGTCACGCTGAGCACATGTGCAGTCGCTATTTGGTGAAAAGTGGACAATGGCAGAGGACTGCTTTTGCAGTCCTCGTTGCCTAGTCTCTAACTAAAGTTTAAGGCATTGTTCACACCAAACGGATTGTCCGCTATTATGTAGTGCAATAGTTGCTGACTCTCGGTGGCAGATTTTTTAACTACGCGTCTATGCACCGCGGACGCGGATTTGCTACGTAGCCGAACGTAACAGCGTATTAGCACGTATTAGAGCGCTTTCACATATAGGCGTATAAGTCGCGCGGCTGCAGCGCTGCACGTCGAATCCCTTCACACCACAGTGGCAGTAATAGAGCGGCTAAGTCGCGACGCCGTCGCTAGCGACAGCCGCGCTTCACAGTCGCGCTACAGACGCGCGTTGAACGTGGGGGTGACTGGCTCATTTCCAATATGCATTCCAACGGTATTTCTTCATTCTTCTTTGTTTATTGTTTCGGTATCAAACATGCTTAAGATTATGACGTGGGTAATGTGCAACTTGCTATAGATGGCTCGCAACACTGATCTAACGCCGATTACGCCGACTGATCGCACGCGGCTACGCGGCGTATCCGCCAGCACAAGCTCGGAGCGCTTCTGTCGCGCTGCAGCCGCACTACTTAAACATGTATGGATACCCAGTTTGGTGTGAACAATGCGTAAAGACTAACCCTTAGGAGATAATAGTCGTGATTATTATTATGTATGTATGATTTGATTGATGATTATTTGGTGTAAAAAAAATATTATAACCGCTTTTATTTGAATATCCCCAGTTTTCGCAAGAGGGTGAAGAAGCGCCAGTCCAAGCAGGCGGCCGAGTCGGACGGCTCTAGTGACGAGGCGCTGCCGCTCAGCCGGATTGTCGATATCGATATCGATAAATGCGCGAGCGAGGGGCACGAGTCGGCGGACAACGTGATGGGTCTGCCGAACATACTGATACTAACTAAAGGTGTGTGTTTGAGTTGGTATATTTTTTTTGCTTTTACAATGGCGGCTCCACATTAGTGCCGTGAAGCTCCGTAAACAGGCGTGAACGTGAATGTGGACGGTTTTCGCGGGGTTCACGAGCGTTCACGTCTGTTCCCTGATCTGATTGGGGAACAGGCTTGATTGCGCGCGTGTTTTGTCCCGCAACAAAGGCTTCGCGCGGCGTTCACGTGTTCAAATCCACATTCACGGCCCCGTGCCAGTTTACCAAAGAGGAAATGAATCAGTTCCTACTCCAGACTATACTTTGATCGGTTACGATGTATTTCAGTCATCCACCATCATCGTTTTTTCTAGTAATGTTTTGGACGTCTAAATAGTATGTTGCCACAGCAAACAAAGTTATAGCAGCAGCAGCTTCTACGTCAATTTCGCGGCGGGTTTCACGAACGATTGTGAGCATCCCATGAATGTGGAGGGCACGACTTGTGCCGTGAATTCACGGCACTAATGTGGAGCCGCAATTAGAAGCCAAAACGGATTGTAATTATGTCGACAAATAAAAAAATAATTAATACATACATATAATCACGACTATTATCTATCCCCGAAGGGTTAGTCAGAGACTAGGCAATGATTACCGCAAAAGCAGTCCTCTGTCATAGTCCACTTTTCACTAAATAGCGACGGCACATGTGCTCATCGTGACAGGTGGTGAGCCCATCGCCGCTCTAAGCTGTTGGATGTATGTGCAGTGTTTAGTCCGTTAGTCTGCTTTTACGACACATCATCATCATCATCATCAGCCATCACCACCAACGTCCCACTGCTGGGCACAGGCCTCAGGCACGTGGGGATATTGGGCCATAACCCACCACGCTGGCCCAGTGCGGGTTGGTGGGTTTTAACGACTGCCGTCTTACGACAACAACCGGGACCAACGGCTTAACGTGCCTTCCGAAGCACGGACGACACCCAAGGGAATAAATATTACTAATATTAGGCGAATGTTAATAAGCGTTATTAGGCGGATGTTAATAGCAGTATTCTCGTGGCGCCCACGCGCCTTTGAATAACCCAAAATATACATGGCGACTCCAGCCCAGAACTTTTTTCAACTAACTTCCAATTACCGCTCACGCGCCTTTCAGAAGCCCATAATAAAAAAGTCTGTATAGATTTTTGAAATTTTGCGGGATATAGAAATAATTTAGTTTTTAATTTGGACAAAATATTACGGCACAGTTTCCGGTATGCTACCATTGGCTGGATTGCCAGTTGCTCAGTAGTGAGGAAACCGCGTTTTTTTTATTTATATTCCGAGTTTGTGATCACCAAAGAGGCCGTCCATTAATCGTGAGACGTGAGACTCGAAAGGGGGGAGGGGGTTTGGCAAAAATCACGAAATATCACAAAGGGGGGGGGGGAGGGGGGCGGTAGTGAGATATCACGGATATAACACGTGTATTTATGTATTTATTTTTGAAAGCGGCGGCGTGTAGTGTGACCTTGACTCGCCGTTGAAAAAAAAAACAATTTTCGGTGGAAGTTTGCATGGTAATGTACATTACATATTTTTTTTTAGTTTTATCATTTTCTTATTTTAGAAGTTACAGGGGGGTGGGACGACGACACATTTTACCACTTTGGAAGTGTCTCTCGCGCAAACTATTCAGTTTAGAAAAAAATGATATTAGAGACCTCAATATCATTTTTGAAGACCTATCCATAGATACCCCCACACGTATAAGGGTTTGACGATCAAAAAATTTTTGAAATTCAGTTCTAATTACGGGAAACCCCCAAAAATTATTGTTTTTTTTCTATTTTTGTTCGGAAAAAATTGGCTGTGACATACGGACGGACAGACAGACATGAGCATGACGAATCCATAAGGGTTCCGTTTTTTGCCATTTGGCTACGGAACCCTAAAAACAACCTGCAACCTTTCTATGTACACATTCTTATCGTGGTCCTTAATTATCTAGAATAAAATTAGATTATACTTTATACCTGTACTTATTTAAAAGATAATATTCTAAAAATGTTAAGATTTTTTGTTTGTACTAAAAAATTCACGTGATTTTGCGTAGGGGGGCGGGGGGTAGTCTTAAAGCTCACCACATATCACCAAAGGGGGGGGGGGGAGGGTTTAAAAATGCTTATTTTTTATATACAAGAAGGAGGAAAACGAGCAGGCGGGTCACCTGATGTAGAGCAATCAGCACCAGAACAGCAAGCAAAACCAGAGGAGTCGCAGGTGCGTTGCCGACCTTTAAAATGGAATAGGGTTAAGGAAGGAATAGGAATTGTGAGAAGGGGGAGGGGGAGGGAAGGGGCCTCCGGAACTCTCACTGGCCGGACGAAACACAACGCACCAAGTGCCATTATTTCACGTCGGATATTAGTGAGAGGGTGGTATGACGCCGGGCGAGCCGGCCCAATACGTGCTGCAACGCAGCGTGGCTCTACCACTCAGTCAGCGTCACTCATTTAGCACCACCCAGGGGTCACGTGTAGGATCTCAAGGGTAAACCTACGGACGCGAGTAACTTTAACCCCCAAAAAAACATCACAAACAACCCTTGCTCTTGGATTTTTTAAACAGTTTTTTGACACTAACTGTCAACGTCGAATTTGACAGAATCGAGCATAGACTATGCGATATTTTGCGATAACAATACATAAGATGAACCACAGAACCGAAATAACCAAACTTGTTCATACTAAAGTAGTCTGTAAGTGTATGAAAACACGGTACAAAGTCAAGTGTGTTTTTGTAGGTGCGGTCTCATGCGACCGCTTGGGGTTTGAGGGGTTTTATGGACGGCCCCAAACCGCATTTGGCAAGCATGGTGGTTAAGCCAACACTCATCAATGGTAGCGATGGCTTGATTGCAATGTTGGAGGTCTTTGCCCTGCTGTGGGTAGTATGCAGACTGCATTTAACTTAAGAGGGTATACGCCATTCGGTTTCCCATACAAACTTACTTTGATGGAACTAATTTTGATGGAACTTTGCATGCTGAAATAAAACACAGGGATCTAAATTGTTTGTTCAAAACATTTTAAAATAATGTTTATTTAACTGAGTTATTGAAATTTTTAATTATCTATAGTGGACTTTGAGTCGCAATAACTCAGCTGGAAAAATGTTTTCAACGAACTATTTAGATCCCTGTATTTTACTTCAGCATGCAAAGTTTCATCGAAATTGTCTCATTGGTTTTTAAAAAATGTCGACTTGGAAGTTTGTATGGAAAACCGAAATGCGTAAACCCTCTTTAATTGCAAAAAAAAAATATTGGACATTTCAAAAGCACTTCAAAAATAGTTTATTTGATTTAATCTGTAAAGTAACTGTGTCGCGTAGCAGTGAAATAATACTACCACCCCCTTGTCTTGAGTGTCGTAAAAGGCGACTAACGGACTAAAGACTGCACATCTATCCAACTGCATAGAGCGGCGACGGGCTTACCACCTGTCACGCTGAGCACACGTTCAGTAGCTATTTGGTGAAAAGTGGACTTTGGTAGAGGACTGCATTTGCTGTCCTCATTGCCTAGTCTCTGACTCACCCTTCGGGGATAATAGTCGTGATTATATGTATGTATCAGGTATTTTTTCAAAAGGCAAAGTCGCCTTTAAAACAAAACATTTTGTTACAGATTTGAAATCGAAAGCGGACCAAGACAAGAAGTCATCTAAAAAAGACTATAAGGAAACCGTCATTAATAACGACAAATCTGTAAAAACCGATAGCAAGAAAGGGAAAGAGATATCCAAGACCATAGATAAGAAAGGGAAGGACAGAGAGATAACCGATTCGCCGACTAAAGAAGCCAAGACGTCTGTGGAGCTGAGGAATTGTACTATGTGTAGTTTGTCGTTTCGCGGTGACAGAGGATTCAGGTTAGTATTACAAACATACTATCAACCAACAAAACTGATGCATTTACAAAAAATTGATTAGGTCCTGATTCGCCGGATTCCTGTTTCGCCGGATTCTTGTTTCGCTGGATTCATGTTTCGTCGGAAATATTAATATACAATAATATCACATATGTAAAGAAAACATGTAGTTATATTTATTATAGAATGAATTACTATTTTGTTGCCACTATCGGACATAACTCAAATTACTTACTTAGAAATGGGTTCGATTTATATTTTCTGGTCTGCCTTTTATTTAATAGTAAGGTAAAGTCGCGATATTTCTATAGTTTTCCTTCAACAAAAAAATCCGACGAGTCAAGAATCCGGCGAATCAGGAACCACCAAAAAAATTATGCTTCCACAAGATGACCATAGTCCGTCCCGCCCTTTGTTTAACATTGACCAACGACGAACCGTTTGAAGAAAGAAATTGTTGGCATCTGGTGGCCATATCCCGTTCCGCCTTTTGTTTTCATTGATTAACGCCGAAGACAGTCAAGATGTTAAAAAAAGGGACGAAACGTCCCTTTTTTAACATCTTGACTGTCTTCACAATTTTATGATTTTTGAGTTAATAGAGGTGGTCCTTCGAGACGGATTCCCTTCATCAAAACATGGGCGATCAAAGAAGAGGGGTTTTAGGTGGCTAACCTGGTTCAACGTTGCTCTCGCGTGCTGGTTGTAGAGGACGCGCGTCTCACTTCTTCTTGACTTTCCGCGGCAAAAGTTCGTGATCACAATAGTAATGGTGGTTAACTCGCGGCGATCACTCGGAAGATGTATGACTTGACCGATAAATGAGGAACATGAGACCTCGACTCAAAGACCCTGTCACGTAGGCAGGCTGGATCGGAAGTGAATATGGCCGACACGACACGACGAGATATTGGTTTACCCCCATAGGATGAAGGATAAAAAATGATGAGGGTAGTAGAAGTTAGGTTAGGGACGTAGCATCGGTACAAGTCTAAATCGATTGATAGTGATGTGAAAATAATTGAATATGATGGATCTTAATCTACCAAGAGGGATGTTGTAGCAAAAGTTTAAAATAGATGTTGGGACAGGACAAATGCAAATGAAAATAGCTCTTAAGGAGGTATACGACAGATTTTATTGTCAGTCACGAGCAAAAATATGTAAAATGTAAACAATTGTAACTCTTAAAACAATGGAATAAGAATCAAAGTGTTATGTACAGTCATCTCGTGACTGTACTTTTTTTTTATTCTACAACGGGTAAGCGCTTGGGCTTCATCTCACCTGATGGTAAGTGACGATAAGACCGAAGGTGGAAGCGCGCTTCACCCGGAATCCTCAACCACTAAGGAACAGGCTGTCTTATCTCAAACTATCGGAACACAAAATCTATAAACATCGTTGTTATAGCGACAGACTGAGATAAGATGGTGGTAGCTAGCCAGGCGGACTTAACAGCCCTTACAACCAACCAAACCGAGCACACAAAGATGTACCCCCCCGCTTTGAATCAAACCCGGGACCTCTGGGTCTGAAACCGGTGACTTAGCCAATAGACCACAGAGGCGGTTAGAAATACTGTACTGTAGTAATTTATTAATTTTTAATTGAGCCGTGTGGGATAGCACTAACTTCAAGAGTACTGCCAACTCTCTCTTCCTTTGGGTGTAGGCGTCCTTCCCAAAAGGCGATTAACGGTCTAAAGACTGCACACACAACCAACAGTATAGAGCGGCGATGGGCTCACCATCTATCACGCTGAGCACATGTGCAGTTGTAGTGTGGTATGTTGTGGACTATGGCAGAGGACTGCTTCTGCGGTACTCATTGCCTAGTCTCTGACTAACCCTTCGGGAATAATAGTCGTGAAAAGATGTATGTTTGTGCATACAAAATGCATTATAAATACAAACATACAGGGTTGGCTGATTTAAATCAGGTGATTTTTTAAATAAAAATCATTGATTTAAATTTTAAAATGTTATATGATCTTTAATGAAAATAACAATAAATAAGTACACTTAGTAGTTACTAACAGTAAAATACTGTCAAAGGGCTTACACACAATTAGCAGTCTCAAAAATAAAACATAAAAAAGGACTTGCATGCATACCTACGTGAAATTTGTCTTCAACTGTAGCAAAACAAATTAGAAGTCAGTATTGTAAAGTTGGATACTAACAATAATTGGTCAAGATTTGTCTATATTAATTTTTAAAGTAATTTAAAATAATCAACAAATTATTAAAATATTAATTTTATTTTAATAATCTTGAAAGTATTTGTGTCATACAGCTTATTCAATTGTCAGTAAGTACTAATAATAGTGTATTTGGTTTTGTCACAAAAAAAAATCAAAATAAAATCAATAAAAATCCAAAAAAATCATGTTTTTTTTAATAAATCAAAAAATGGATATTTTTGAAAAAAACATTTTTTTTTCAACCCTGCAAACCCATACAGTGTTACAGGTTAAGTCGACCTATATTCTTTAAGGGGATGTAGTTTCCATCATTTCTGACTGATTTGACTATGAAACACCGTACCCCAAATAAACGTACAAATTCCATAAAGGACCATTTTTGGCCTAGGCGCAGGCAATAACTTAACGTAATACCGTTATTTTGATTGCTACCTGGGAGTCTTTCATCAAAGTTTTTTCCGAGAATCCTGATAATATCCTAGCTTGTTATACCTAGATAGAAAGCTAAGGAACCATAGATATTTTGACGATTATCTGCAGCACAACTGTCATAGACTTTTTTTAATATCGAAGAAAGAAATAACATTTTATTCCGAATTTATTTCTTTATTATACTGTTCATCGTCTACTACGACTCAGTTGGTACAACTACTTGCAATTTTAGTGTTCAGAATAATTAAACAACTTTCAACAACTTGCATCTTCCACACAAAAAATTAAAACTAAATAAGTTAGAGGCACAAAACACAAAGAGGACAATAGACAAAAAAACGGAAATTTTTATAAAACATCTTCAAAGTACTATAACTTGAGAACGGTTAAGTTTGGTTACGGTGTTTAATAGTAAAATCAGTCTGAAATGATGGAAACTACATCCCCTTAAAAGCTTCGATCAATAACAAAGGGTTGGGGGTCAAAGTTGCTCGCGTCCGTAGGTTTACCCTTGAGACCCTACACGTGATCCCTGGGTGGTGCTAAATGAGTGATACCAACTGAGTGGTAGAGCCACGCTGCGTTGCAGCACACATTGGGCCGGCTCGCCCGGGGTAATACCACCCTCTCACTAATATTCGGCGTGAAATAATGGCACTTGGTGCTGTTGTGTTTCGTCCGACCAGTGAGGGTTCCGGAGGCCCCTTCCCTCCCCCCCCTAATTCCTATTCCTTCCTTAAACCTATTCCTCCCTTAAAGGCCGGCAACGCGTCTGCGATTCCTCTGGTTTTGCGGGTGTCCATGGGCGGCGGTGATTACTCTCCATCAGGTGACCCGCCTGCTCGTTTGCCTCCCTCTTTTATAAAAAAAAAAAAAAAACACCAACTAGATAACGCGTCACGTACAAAATCAAAGCTCAATTCTGTCCTCGTGAATATATACTTATACAGCTACATTTCTTTACTAACGAACTGAGACAAAAGTTATCAAACAGTTTTAAGTTCAACCTAATTACAACCATGGCACCCAGTAATAAAGTCACAAATCTTCTTAGTATTTCTCTCTCACTCACTCCATGCGTCCACTGCTCTGTTTGTTACACAAATGTTGGCGCGCGCGCCTATTGGTCAACGTTAGCCAAATATTTGTAGCGTGGGTTGAAATCGGTAATTGTGTTCAAAATTTAATGTTATTTGTTAGTTTAAAGCTTATAATATAATTTATTCTACATGTACTTACTTACCGAAAGTAAGACACTCCTGCCGCTAAATTGCATTCTCAGGCATTATTTATGCAACTTTTGTAATAATATACACATTGCGGCGTTGTGAACGTGTTTACATTGGCCGTGTTTCAAGCAAACTAAACAAAATTAAGGCTCACTTCTCAAGTGAGCTCTTATTTACCGAGATACATTTTTAGCGCCGACCTGACATCTAGTTGGTATTGTTGGTATTGTTGATCCTTTAGCCCTGTATACTTCACGACTGATTCCCGGAGAGGCATCTTAACATCGTTCAAACATGCTCGTTGGTTTTTATATGTAGTGTTATTTTTTCAGGCGTCATATGACTATGTCACACGCGATATTTGATATAAAGACGAGGCATGGCGGAGAAAAGGAAAAACCAGTGTAAATGGTGAGTGTTATTGGTATTAGTATTTTATGTTGTTATAGTTATATATAACACGGAATTTGTACAAAAAATCAGCTTTTCCCATACATTTCTTCATTAAACTGTACCCTAATATAAAACATTTTTTTTTCTTTATTTTTAGGTGTCACTTATGGAAAAAAGAAGATTTCATTGGAGTTAAATATTTTGTTATGTAATGTTTAGGCATATTTTGCGAATCGGTATCGTTCGGTATGTTTTAATTAGATACACAATATTTTTAAAATTATAGTTGACCGATATTTTGAGTTTTTTGTAAGCTATATATAGGCTGGCAAATTCAAAATGGTGCGCACGCTTCGTTCATCTAAACACTAGATACACAATTAGCGATCTCAAAGTTTCGCTATGAACTAATGCTCCAACCAAGAGGGAGCATTGGATTGCTGTCACTTGTCATTCGACATTGCCGTCCAAATTTAATTCCTATTGTGGTGATGATAAGGTCGAGTATCAAAATTAGTTTGGAACCACTTTTTGAAACGTATTTAGATGATCGAAGTGTGCGCGCGACGAGGGAGGGGTGACATCGGCACACAACTGCCGTTTCTACTACTACCCGCGCACTTCTTCCCCGTCCCCGCAATCTTTCGTCCCCCCCCCCCCCCCCCCCCCGCAGAGCATGAGACGGACTGTCACATATGAATTTGCAAGCCTATACGATACATACAGGGGATCCTGCACGAAATTGTAAAAATTTACGTATTTTTAAGTTACTTGTACTATGCGCTGAATTAGTTAAATACATTAAAAGAACTTACGTAAGTTAGCCTGATCATTGCACAAGGTCGTGGCCTTGTTGAAATTTAAAACAAATTCTTTAAACAATACATAAATGTAATGACTCCTAAAAACATTTTATATCGACAACTTTCTTAATTCTACGCATGAAAATATTTGTATTGTTATTCGGCAGGTCACCCCCATCTTAAAAAAATAAATTTTAATATTTAACACAAGCGCGTGATGGTTTTGTACATTTCGCAGAATAAAAACATTGCTCTAATCAAATTACTAGGTCTGAAACTTTAAAGCAGAATTGTTCTAATTTTAAATATCAATATGACTGATTTTGCTTTGAAGTTCATTATGAGACTTATGTCAATTTTTGCGATCGCGCTGCACCTCCTTAACAAATAAAATAAACTACGTTTGTTGAAATTTGAAATATGTTTATTCAAATACACTTAATAGGGTGAAAACGTACTGTTTAATCGTCTATGAACATCTTTTTGTTGATGTACATAGCACCTTTTTTATTCTCATAAAATAACTATAGTTTGTTTAAGAGTTGTCCTTACAAATCGGCTATAACGTTTTTAAATATTTCAAGAAACTTGATGGTGCAGCGCCTAAGACGATCTTGCCGTTTAAGGTCTTGGATGGGTGACCGCATTAACGAAGATCTCGAGCTCCTCTGTGATTCGGAAGGCACGTTTGCGTTTGTTGTCATAATATAGCTGTCGTGAAAACCCACCAACCCGCATTGGGCCAGCGTGGTGGGTTATGGCCCAATATGTGGGGCGATTATGATAGTTAAAACGTTTCGCACGATACCGATTATAGTTAGATCTCTGTATTGTATGGTGGGTGGTATAGTTCGACCATTTTTGGCATAGATTTCGGTATGGGAGTAGAAAAAGTCTATAGTGTTACGGGAGGACGCGAATGTGACGTCACGATTCGAATAAGTATCCTGTTCTCGATTAACATATATGAAAAAAGCAGATGCAAAATCTTTAAAACGGTTGTGACTTCATATTGTAGCTTCCGTGCGAAAGTTGCTGTTGTGTTGACATCAAATGTTAAATAAAATTGTTTTTTTTACAGTTACAAAGACCTTTTCATAGATAGTTTAGAGACTTTTTAAGTGTCAGTCTCTATTTAGAACTTTTTATAATTAAAAAATGTATGACAAAAATTTCAGATTAGTCCAGTTAAAAAAGAGATTTTTTTAAATGAGTAAGTATTTGGTCTATTTTAGGTAAATAAATATTTAAAAATTCCAAAGAAAACATAAAATAATCTGGCATTATAATTAATGCCAGATTATTATTTAAAAATTATTGCAGTTATATGAAACAAAGAATTTGAATCTGAATTACATTTTGAATTGGACAATAAAGTAAAAGAGATTAAGTTGCAAAAGTTTTTACTGATAGTGCTGTCGAGATATATTTATACAAGATTTAATGCAAAACTACTTAGTAAAGGCATCCTTCGCATACTTTGTGACTGCGTAGGATGTCTTAACGAAGTAGTTTTGTGTTAAAAATGTGTGCATAATAGAATGGGAAAGTTAAAAAGTGTACAATGCTGTCAAGATTTAAACAAAATGTACAGGCAAATAGTTGTGACAACACAACAGCAATGGTCGTCGTAACACTCAGGGTGAAAAAAACTGTGATCAGGAAGGAAATGTGATTGTAGAATAAGATAAATGAAAGTGCTGAAGTAGGCGACGAAGATGTTTTCTTTAAATATTATTTATTAGGTAAAGATAATAAATTGTCTATTGAAAAAAGCTAGTATTAAAAATGTTGTTCGGTCGTTTTTTGAGTACAAAATTCATGTTTAATAAATAATGGGGTTTGTAGACGGCGGGTGGAATTTCAAAAGTTTTTACTAATATAAAATTACCAAATAGTAGTTCTCCTATTCGATATGTCAACGTCCATTGTCGATGTTGTTATGGTTTAAAAAAAGATAAATACGACTGGTAACCCCAGTTGTTGATGTGTCGTTGAAGGTTTAATGTTAGTTATGATATATTTTCATTCATTTACGGTGCTCAGTTCTGGATCATTTTGAATAATGTTTTACGCAAACAATTATAATGCTTTGTGCCGAGATCTAGATTAATTATTGCTAATAACTTTTATCTATTAATTTGTAACCAAAGACAAAAGTGGTATGATTTTAATGCAAGATTTGCACTATTTCAATCCTTTTTCTTTATCTTTTGTCTATTTCAATAATAACCTTTGTTGGAATTATATAGTTTTATAAATATAGTTTTTCTTATATTTAATATTATTCAAAGTGATTCAGCAAAATAAAGTATATTAAACTTAAATATAAGTTTTAAATGGATTTATATATTTTGGGTCCTATAAATGGGGCATTTTTTATTATTAATAGTATTTATATTTAAAAAAATATACATTTGTAATGTTTATTTAAGAACGAAGCACTGTTTAAGCCATTTTAACTTAGCTAGTCAGTAGTTGATCGTTTCTATTTAAAAATATTGTCATTAACTCGAATAATGTTAGTGCAACATTGTGGAACATACAATTAGATGGTAATAAAGTAGATTATACGCTTTCGATGACGATTCTGGTGTACGATCTACCCACCTAGACAAGTAGCAATCGCTCACCCTCTGTCTATTCGTAATTTGTCGTACAATGAGTGTGCGCTGTTATATTTTTTACTAGCAATTGGCACAGTACACAACAGTGTACGACGAATTACAAATTGACAGGGGGTGAGCTAGGGGGACTGATATAGCCCGAAGAACGTTCTTACATAAATACACACACTCGCGACTGATATTCCCTAAGGGCTAATTAGAGACTAGGCAATAAGGACCACAAAATCAGTTGTTCTCTGTCATAGTCCAAGTTCCACCAAATAACAAGTGCACATGTGATCAGCGTGACAGGTGGTGAGCCCATCGCCGCTCAAAGAGATGACAGTTTTGTTCGCAAACATTTTTCATCGAATTTGGTAGTGTTGCCGCTCGATAGTCCACTATCAATAGACTATCGATAGTATCGATATAAACGACACACAGCAATACTATTGACAGTATCAATACTATCGAAGCTCAATTCTAAGGCACTATCGATAGTATCGCTACTATCGATAGTAATTTCGATATTGAGCTTCAATACTATCGATAGTATTGCAGTATAACGATACTATTGTACCAAACTGAGCTATCGATTCTATCAATAGGCCTATCGATATTATAAATGATTTCCGAGGTCAACTAACGGTAGTTCGGCAACACTAGAATTTGGCCTTATAGTATAGATTTTTTTTCCTTTTTGTCTATGAATTAATGATCTCTATGGAATATGTTTAGTCATCATTCTAACCGCAACTGATGCTTTGCCATAGGTAACATAGCAATATAATTTTAGTTTGTAACAATTATAAAATACATTTTTATATTTATATCGCCTCGCCGATATCCAGGGTTCTATTCCCGGGTCGGATAAAGTGTGTTTCGGTTTCTTCGATACATTTGGGTTTATGATTACCAATCTGCATTCGGCAGGCGTGCTGATGCCAATACCCATTTTGCAGCGATGACTTGAGAGTTTCTGGCCACCTAGAATGTGTAGGTGACTATACACCGAGATTTTTCATTGGTTTTGGAGCCGAAACCCTGTTCATGTTTATCATCAGTAGAAGCTAATTATCTTGTAAAACTAAAAATATGCGCATAAAAAATCATAAAAAATTTAATAAAAGGTGTACGAACCCTTAGTACCGGACGATCTTATGAAAGTCAATGACCGAGGCGCTTCAAACGTTCCGCCTACCCCCCGCCCCGCCGCCGGCGCAGGCGGCCGGCCGGGAAAGTTCACAGGTGTCACGGTGTACGAGTTGATAAGGAGAACGTTACTATGTGTTTTCGACAAAAAGTCACTTTTACAACTTTTTTTTCTTTGCTCGTAAAGCAATTATTATTTCATAAATAGGTACAACACTTTTTTTGTATTATAACGTTTTTGGCTCCAAAACCAATGAAAAATCTCGATGTATAGGTATGCTAAAAAGCTCTCGACGAATTTAAGAGTGTTTACGCATTTAAGGTTCCCATACAAACTTCCAAATTGAAATTTTCAAGAACCATTGAGCCAATTTTTATGAAACTTTGCATGCTCAAGTAAAACGCAGAGATATAAATAGATCGTTGAAAACAATTTAAAAAAAAAACGTTTATTTAGCTGAGTTATTGCGATTTTAAACTTTCCATAGTGGACTTTAAATAGCAATAACTCAGCTAAATAAAGGTTTTATGAAAATGTTTTAACAAACTATTTAGATCTCTGTGTTTTACTTTAGCATGGTAAGTTTTAAAAAGATTGGTTCAATGGTTTATAAAAATTTCAACTTGGAAGTTTGTATGGGAAACAGAAATGCGTAAATGCTCCTAAGAACCTCCTCCTTTTTTGAAGTCGCTTAAAAATTAGCAATAGATATTAGTTAGAAAAACAATTGTATTTAAGTACCTACTGCACTTTTATAAATTAAAATTTGTTCCTAATAAAATTTGCGTGAAATTTATATATGATTATTTGTTTTTCTAACACTAAAATTACTTAAGTACTTATATTAAGTTATCATTGACTTTGATAAATGGTAATCGTTTTTTTTATTGTGCAATAGAATAATTGTTACGTAGTCGTACAATAAACGACATAAATATCAACCGATTTAATGACATTTATAAAATTCAACTAATTTCATAGTTATAAATGTGAATGTAGTTATAAATTTAAATACACTGTTTGTTTACTAAAACATAAGTGTAAAGTTCATATGGGATAAGAATTATGCAATTATATTTTTATTATTATACATAATATTGTATGTATTATGATATATAAGGTGACTGCTAGAAACCGCATGAAACTTCAAAGTCTGGTTAGGTCAAGTGTTTTAAACATGACAAAAATGGTCTCATTGCAGACTAACGTAGGTACTTATCGCCCAGCTGACGCGAACGGGTCAACAGACGGTCGGCCGGCCGGCCGTTGCCCGCGCGTTGTAAATAATCGTTATGTTTATTTGTTTTTCATTTTATTTATCTTATTGCTTTAAAATAAATTAGATACTCAAAGACTATCCAATTAAAATTCATAAAATGAATTATTAATTAAAAATGAAAAAGACACGAATTGTCACCTTTTTAGTCATTTTTGTCATGTTTAAAACACTTGACCTGACCAGCCCTTGAAGTTTCTTGCGGTTTCTAGCAGTTACCTTTTATACTTTTTGTTATAGATTGAATTGTCTCTTTAAGTTTACAAAATTTACATTTAATGTTAAAATGTAAATTGAGCGTATGCGATTTCGAATTGGTTACTGTTTTTTAAATATATTCTAGTCTAAATTGTTTGGTTCTTGTAGAAGATAAGTTATGTTTTTTTCCTAGGATTAGTAATAATCACGATTCGGGCATTTTATTTAAACAGTTGTAACTACAGAGTTTTAGCCTTCGATCATATAAAGAATAGAAATCAAATTCTCATACAAAATCAAATTCAAATAAAGTCCCCGCGTAAATACATACATATACATAGATCAACATCAGAAATGAAACGAGATATATAAGATGACTGCTAGATACCGCAAGAAACTTCAAGGGCTGGGTCAGGTCAAGTGTTTTAAACATGACAAAAAAGGAACTCGTGTTTTTTAATTTTTTTAATTGATAATTCATTTTGTGAATTTTAATTGGATATTCTTTGAGCATCTTATTTGTTTTAAAACAATAACATAAGAATAATAAAATAAAAACAATTAAAAAGAACGATTATTTACAACGCACGGGCAACGGACGGCCGGCCGTCTGTGACCCGTCCACGTCAGCTGGGCGATAAGTACCTAACACAAATTTCTTTTTTGTTATTTTTGTCATGTTTAAAACACTTGACCTGACCAGCCCTTGAAGTTTCTTGCGGTTTCTAGCAATCACCTTATATAGATAAACATTTTTCTAAAGTAAACCTTAAACTTTAGACACTAAAGTACATATTCTTAAAAATGTTATTGGAGTTACATCACTAGGCTCGCTAGAATCAAGCAAGATGGAACAAAGTTCTAAATTCGAAATTTTGAGAGCATAACAAGGCACATTTCTGATTTATGCCTTGTTTCGTGGTGCCGTTTTTCAAGCAGCAATCGTGTATCTATAGTTTATATGATCGGAGGTTAATGTATATTAGTCACTTGAAATGTTCATCTGCATTTTGTAATATTGTTTTATTAAAAAAAAATTACTTCTGTGTTGGCACCCATGTGAATACTAAAATAATGTTTTCTCTTGTACTTTAAATTCTCAAGTTTTTCTGCTGATGACAAAAATAATTCTGAGCCTCCGATGAAATAAAGTGATCTCTGACATATTTTCAGTGCGGTAATTGTGTTAAAAAAAATTGCGAGGAAAATCTATTAATTTCGAAAGCTTTATGCTGATTGTTGATTGTAGTATTATTTAAATAATAGATATTCCTTTATTTACTTATATTTATTTTAAAACAACAGCCGCTGCACTTAAAAGTTTACATTTTGAGATGTATCTTTTTTCACAGGAGGCACGGAATTGTAGTAATAAATTAAAAAGATCATTCACGAAATTATAGTTGATTTAAATCGATTGGATGTTAAAAAAATGCAAAAGGTGCCGCGTAGAGCTAAAAATCAAGCGCCAATGCGCTAACCTTAATCGATATTTTGTTTGAAAGCTCCCACATACCAAAAGCAGCTCCCCCTACACAAATATTGGCGTTTGTCAATAGTAAATTGGTAGTCAAGTATAAAGACATTTGTACGAATTCTAGCTTGACTATTCGGTCGCTACTACACAATATATAAGTAATTGAAAAAATAATAAATAAAATTAAAGTATGATTTTATATGAGTATATTTAGCTCTCTAAAGTTATCAACAAGCCCGCTAAATGACGTGTCACTGACATAAGTCGACCTCAGTATAAATTGCTTTAGTTATTATTTTATGGCCCTAACACTCATATATGTCCTACAACCATTCATGCCACCTGTCTTGGCCCTCAGTTTTTCGCGTCGTATATTGTTAGTAGTATAACAGCTCGCGCGGACCCGCCTTCAAACTGCCCTGCTGATGGTGTGTGGAAGCCTTTAGCGTTTATGGACGCATAGCTAGCCCGCTCAAGTAAAAGTAACTTTCCAACGAGGAACCATTTAAGTAGATAGGTATTTGAAACTTAGTTATGTAACTTGCAGTTTTCCATATTTTATTAGGTTTAAGGTTGGTTAAGATTTGGTCTTTTGAATGAGAAATTCATTGATTAAATTTAAAACAAAAACTATTTTTCACATGTTTCTTGAAAAAGACAAAGTTGAAAGATAACCGTGTCGCATAGCGGTGAAAGAATTCTACTACTACCCCCTACAAAGTTCGAAATTCGAAATTTTTTTTAGAAAAACAAGGCACATTTTTGATTCGGGCCTTGTTTCGTATGTGCCGTTTATCAAGCCTCAATCGTGTAGGTATCTATAGTTTTTAAGATCGAAGTTTGATTCTACATGTTCTACATTATCTAAGTAGGTATATATTTTATCTCCAATCTATCAGTAGTTAAAAAACTATTTTTTTTTAAATATTTTGTTTTAATTTGAACTCCTCATTCAAAAGAATTTAAAAGTTAAGACGAAATTCGGCCAAGCCCTTTAAAATTGTTAAGTGGATGTACAACGGTTCTAAAACCATTTTTTGATTGTGATTGAAGACAAAAAAAATAAAAAATTTATGGAAATTTTACTGCGCCTTTTATTTGTTGTAC
This sequence comes from Scoparia ambigualis, assembly GCA_963921215.1. NCBI lineage: Eukaryota > Metazoa > Arthropoda > Insecta > Lepidoptera > Crambidae > Scoparia > Scoparia ambigualis. Next base: position 11,822,054 of record OY992525.1, on the reverse strand, counting down.
ACACGCACCACGCCAGCAGGGCCTCAGTCACACTAAGCACCAACGATATTACCAAAACTAAACCTTTACCGTTCAGCAGACTTCGTATAGCGCTAGCACTATAAAAGTACGTCTAACGACTGCGTTTCAGTTGTGGTTTTGTTGAGATTATTTAGCGTGATAGTCCCCCTGGACAAACCTATATACTAAAATTGTCGTGTGCGTCAGCACAGCTGTGCCACAGTGGAAAACAGACTTTTTGACTATGCCAGGAATTAGTCGATAATTAGTCGAAGTTAGTCGCCAAGTATCAGAATTAGTCGGTCTCGCGTTTAAAATTTATAAGGGGTTTTTTGTGGCACTCCAATCGATATTGATTCTTATAACTTAGTAACAAAGTAGAAACTGTATTGAAGGTCGTAGGTTAGGTTAGAAACCGTGACGCGTAGCGCCGTGAAAGAATACTACCACCCCCTTATAGCATATTCCCTTAGGTGTAAAAGGAGACTAACGGACTAAAGACTGCACGTATATCCAACACCATAGAGCGGCGATGGGTTCACTACCTGTCACGCTGAGCACATGTGCAGTCGCTATTTGGTGAAAAGTGATTATACCTATGTATGTTGAGGTAGCTGGCTGGCGTCCGTACACACACAAGTAGGTCCGTACCACAAAATGCTAAAAGAGAATGACCAAACCAGCCTATTCGATATCTATTGCTTCTTAATCATAAGAATAAGAATATTTATTTGTCAATAACATGTGTGGTTACATAATAAAAGTTGGTACCTATAAATTTTAATTGCATCAACATGTTTTGCCAGTTTGGCGTACAAATTTTATTTATAAAAAGCGTCTATTGTCAATTAGTCAAAAGAATTAAATATCAACGTAAAAAGTGCAAGTCAAATAACAATACAAATAATAATTAAAAAAAAAAAACAATGTCGTATACATTACATTACTACAAAATACAAATGTCAAAATAAAAATAACGTAATGAATAAATTAAATTAAATAAGTTTATCATTTAAATAATCAATAATATTGTAGTAGCATTTGTCAATCAATAAGCATTTCATTTTATTTTTAAAGTGGTTTAATGGATCATACATAATATATCAAAAAATTTCTCTTAAATTATAATGTTTTTTTTTTTAAAGGTTTTCTATAGAACGCCGCGTTAAGAGTCAAGTGATAAATAAATGCTGAACTGAACTGATAGTCAACATACGATAATAGATTATGTCTATTCTATGATCTAAAAACTTGTTTTATTTTCTATAATCTTTTTCTTATGGTAGGATCAGTAAGTAAATTAAGTAAATACTTAAGCATTTAAATAATTTCATATTAAAAGTAAAGTGGTCATAACCTCAAAATACCTAAAAAGTCTTAAGCTAAAAATGAAGATAGCTTCAAACTCCCGCATGATATTTTGTAATTTTTTTTTCATAATTCGGAGCATTGCTGCTATTGATTACTACTTATTTCATTAAAGCGCTGTGTTACGCTAGCCAGCTAAAAAAAAATAGCCTAACTCCCATAGTAAAAAGGTCATTCTCCTTTCTTCTATAAAGGAGATCGGCGAAATTGGGCCTAACCATTACAGGAATCAGACTTTAACTAAAATCATAGTGTAATTTTTAATAACTTGTGGAATAAAAAACAACTAATAATTCTATGGGGAACAATTTTTTGTAATTAATTATAATAACCACCTAACCAAGGACGCATATCACGTGGTAGTCGAAGGACAATGCTGCCAGTAGAAAAACTGCCTATTGTTTCGATTAGTACGAATTGATCATTGTATTTTTATTCAATTTAGGGAGTATTGAGATTGACTTATTCATTGATACTTTATATATTAAATAAATTAGTGATTTTTGATTACGCTACGTATTACGGACTTTGACGATAGCTGCCATTACGAACAACCCGCGCCTGCACAACGGACATTGATCACTGCTTGTTTGACTTTCTAAGTACTACTACGTACTCTCTAAGTAAGTACTGTCTAAGTATTCTAGCAGTGGTGAGACACCGACCATTGCTTCCGATTGTACTTTTAAAGATAAACTTCATAAACTGTTGCGTTCGTTTTACTCGTAACAATGCTTTAGGTTTGCATTTGACACAAGACGAAGCAATACTGTCAGTTATTCAACAGAGAATACTCTTACGTTAAGTGCATATATTATGTAAACATTTCAGTTACATACCAAATACACAATATAAATAGTAAGTAAACAGCAATTTGTTTAATTTACGTTAACTAACCTCACTTTGAGTTACTTAACTCTGTGTGTTATCCCGTAGAACAGATTTGTAATTGTTATATTGTAGGAATCCGCTGGTTTTGATCTACAAAACCGCATATAAATCATCAGTGTAACGGTCAAGGCCCAAGGTCCTAAGAAATTTCGCCGGTCTCCTTTTGAACTTAAATAGTAAGGATACAGGGATCAATATAGATGTGAGAAAGGACATTCTTTTTGGTCCAAATAAGCATACGTGGGTACATCATTCACGACTATTATCCCCGAAGGGTTAGAGACTAGGCAATGAGGACAGCAAAAGAGCAGTCCAAAAATGGGCCCTCAATCCAGATACACCTATTCTATGTGAAGTACGGGTCCGGACCCCATTTTTCCACCTTTAGCTTTCATAGTAAAAACAAAGACAGTGTTGATTAATTTCGGTGTGCTGGATAAGTCCACGGTAACTCAACTGGAGCGAGCACAAGAGTGCGGGTTCGAATCCTGCTCGTGGATATTTTTCGACAGTCTTTTTCAAGTTGTAATTTGTTCGAAATAAAATTTGTGTTAAAATTATATAAACCATAACATTATAGTCCTACCTACCATATTACACTTTTCGGGTCATTCTCATAAGGACAGATTCTCAAAAAGACAGATTCTCAAAATAACAAGAGTTACACGTAAGCAAATATATGTAGAGAAAAATTTATTTTATTATTATTTATAATAGGTATTTAGAAAAAAAAAATATATACCTAATTAAAAATATATTTTTTTTTTGTTAAACCTACTTATTAATGTATTTTATCATTTATACATAGGTACAAGCTGGTAGGTTAGTTTAGCAAAAAAAAATTCTTATTTATAATGTGGAGACAGTGTGCGAGATATTTCCATAAATTAATTTGTGTGTGCACCTGTACCATTTCCGGTTTTTTGACAATCTGTCCTTTTGAAAATCTGTCTTTTTGAGAATCTGTCCTTATGAGAATTTTAAAGCAAAATACAAATAAAACACCAAACAAATGCTCAACATCAAATTTAATCACTATCCTCATGGGTGTAAGTTATTTTATTAGATTTTATCTTATGGAAGATCTGAAAGAAGTCAGAAGTCGGCGCCAAAGCGCCTTTAGCGACCCAAGACTTTAAAGTCTTCGCAACGTCATCACTCCTCAAATGTACATTCACGTTGATCTGTTTATTCAAGCGAGTCGGATCAAAAAACGATTTAGTCGTATTAATTTTCAGATCCGTCAACAAAGGCGGATTTGGACCGATCAATTCGTCCACGTAGTTTTCGTCGTAACTCTTATTCGTGTAATCTATTCCGTTCTTCGTTACGACTGGAGTGGGTTCGTAAGGTGGTAATTCGTTAAGGTGATCCACGTTTTCGTTCCACGCGCTATCGTTGATTCGTAGGAGGGATTTCACATCGCGCCCGAAAAGATTCGCGTTGGTGTACTCTTTGTAGCCGAGGCCTGTAAAAAAAAATTAAATAATTGAATTAATTAAAAACCGCGTCGCGTAGCGGTGAAAGAATACTACCACCCCCTCTCTTTTCTTGGGTATCGTAAAAGGCGACTAACGGACTAAACACTGCACATACATCCAACAGCGGAGGGTCATTCAAACGAGGCGTGAAGAGGCACTTTGTGGGCCGGCAGAGTGAGGGTGACTGATGCTACTTGTCTTAAGCCACATCTTCACATAGGCAGACGCATCCGCAGGCGTCATCTGCGAATGCGTCTGCCTATGTGAAGAGGGGGCTTTACACTGCACCAGTTGTCCTCGCGCCTGGACTTCATTTCTACTTAACATCAGGTGGAGTGGGGTTATTTGCCGGGCTTAGTATAAAAAAAAGCATAGAGCGGCGATGTGCTCACCACCTGCACGCTGAGCACATGTGCAGTTGTTATTTGGCATTGTCTATCGATTATTGACCTTGTAAACTATTCTATGAGTAGTGTGGCGGCGCCACCTACTTGCATGACGCCGCACATACTTCGACACGAAGCAACATAGTACCAACCGTGTCAACAGATGGCGCCACAAAAACCAACGCAGCGGCATCTCCATACTACAACAGTAAAATAGTATGGGAAGCCTGCATCGCGATAGCGAAGTTTCACCATCTCCTTCGCCATATATATCACCTCCAACTAACATCCGTTGGACCTCGGTCCCCGAGCTGTAACACCCAGCTCAGAGGAAGATCTTCCCTTTGCCTTCCTCAATGTTGTCACCCTACCCACCATCGGCTTCCCTACAGTAGTATAACTATTCTAGTACTATCAATACTCTCACAATCATGTAAATAACATTATTTAGCACTTTAACTAAACACTAGATCACAGTTAGCACTATAAACAGCACGACAACCAGTAAATTAGCAGGAAGCGCATACAAGATGACGACAATGTATCACATCAGACGTAAGCTATATCTCTGCGGTCCAAGCGCCGCAGGAGGCCGAACTACCCGCCGTTTTTCGCAAATAAATCGAGAATAAAAGGATAGTTTGATGTCGTGCGTAGTACAAATTAGCGTAAGCTACAAATATTGAAAAATTGACTTGTTTACGTTATTTAGATTTATGAATTTAACAAAAAGAATATAAACTTACACATTCAATATTAAATGAATTAATCTATTACAAATTGATGTTTTATGATCTTTATGAATAAGTTAGTGCACTTTATGACATTTTATACAGTTTTACTTATTATATTTTATTTGATTATGTTTAAGTATAAAGTTATATAATATATCTATGTATCTTTGTATGTATGTATTATATTATCTATGTTTAACTGTTTTACAAGTATTAAGTTATTTATTTATATGTGAAATAACAAAACTTAATTAATAATTTATTTTTAAGCTTATGTTTTCAGATGCAGCTGCCACAATAGTATCGGTAAGACTCTCTGAGTAATACCACAGATTAAGTAATAATAATAATAATAATTCATAAATTATTTAGGTAACTTACACTCATAAAAACTACAATAATAATATATTGTGTGTGTCTTAAAAGGCAACTAACGGACTAAAGGCTACACATACATTCAACAGCATACAAGTGGCGATGGGCCACCACTCGTCACGCTGAGCACATGTGCAGTCGCTATTTGGTGAAAAGTGGACTGTGGTAGAGGACGACTTTTTGCTGTTCTCATTGCCTAGTCTCTAACTAACCCTTCGGGGATAATAGTCATGATTATAGGTATGTATGTAGTACTATGATAACAGCGATAATACCAATAGAAGTATCGAGTGATGCGCGCTTTCACATTCGATAGTAATATAATGCATGGGTTCGAGTCTCTTTCGAGCTTTCCTGAGACTGCTTGTTTTTTCTAGTAAACATTTTATCTTATATCTATATAAGGCGACTGCTAGACACCGCAAGAAACTTCAAGGGCTGGGCCCTAATTCTGTAACGATTCCTTGTTTCAAAACCACGTTAATTCCTTAAAAAGTTACGATATCTTCCCAAAAACGTATGCATTTGACGTTTGTGCGCGGTAAGGTTTAGGTGTGGAATCTATAGATTGCGATACAGAATCAGGGCCCTAGGTCAAGTGTTTTAAACATGACAAAAATGACAAAAAGAAATTCGTGCTTTTTAAATGTTTTATTAAATAATTAATTTTGCGAATTTTAATTGGATAGTCTTTGAGTAAGTATTTAGTTTATTTTAAAGCAATAACAAGAATAAATACGCACATTTCGTAATAGGAATATAAATGGGGTCTCACTGCAGACTAACGTAGGTACTTATCGCCTAGCTGACGCGAACGGGTCAACAGACGGTCGGCCGGACGGCCGTTGCCAGCACGTTGTAAATAATCGATATTTAAATTGTTTTTCATTTTATTTATCTTATGTCATTGCTTTAAAATAAATTAGATACTCAAAGACTCTCCAATTAAAATTCACATAATGAATTATTTAATTAAAAATGAAAAAAACACGAATTCCTTTTTTGTCATTTTTGTCATGTTTTTAATACTTGACCTGACCAGCCCTTGAAGTTTCTTGCGGTTTCTAGCAGTCACCTTATATAGCATTGTGAATGCAAAAATTTCAAAATGCAATTACGTCTTTATCAAACTCAAAATTTCCATATTCAATAAACTTAAAATAAGCATTTTGAATCGTCTAAATTTATTTGGATGGATGGGCAGGGCACCCGCCCACCCACCCCACCCATTCAGGAAGTCTTTTAGCTGTGGATAAGAATGTATGTGTTACAATAAATACCTTGCACCGCCGCTTTGACGAGCGTATTCATTCCAACAGTGCTGACGAGAGCGACCGGCTGCCCGGGCGGAGTGGCCACATATATCACGGATCCCTCCCGCTTATTACTCACGAGTTGTATGCTGATGTACAGGAGGTCGCCTAACATGGCTGTTTCTACCTGTGGAATGTGAATGCAGATAGATAGACAACACTTTTACTGTAAAGGCGGGTCTCCTGCGACACTGTTTTGTGTTTTCTAACACCTAACACCAAACATCTAACATAATATGTCAAAATATGTACGTAGGCCACGCAAAAATTTCTTAGATGTTTGATGTTAATAAATTTAATCGCCCCTGTGGTCTAGTGGCTAAGCCACCGGTTTTAGACCCAGAGGTCCCGGGTTCGATTCCCAGCGGGTAGTACATCTTTGTGTGCTCGGTTTGGTTGGTGGTAGGGCTGTTAAGTTCGCCTGGCTAGCTACCACCATCTTATCTAAGTCTGTCGCCATAACAACGATGTTTATAGCATTGTTGTGTTCCGTACAGTTTGAGATAAGATAGCCAGTTCCTCAGTGGTTGAGGATTCCGGGTTCGTGCGCTTCCACCTTCGTTCAACCTTATCGTCACTTACCATCAGGTGGGATGAAGGCCAAGCGCTTAACCGTTGTAGAATAGAATTAAAAAAAAATTTTAGGTGTTAGAAAACACAAAACAATGTCGCACGAGACCCGCCTTAACTTAACACCACAAACATTTACATAAGACATAAGAATAAGCACAAATACAAAATTACAATTTGGCGGTCTTATGTGTACCTACGCCTGGCGTACTCACCATGGAATTCTGTTATTTCAAGAATGCCAAAAAACTGTGCCCAAATAGTACCAAATAGTGCCCAAAGGAAATAAATAGTACCCTTATGGTTCAAAAGTTATAGACATAGTTTGGTGAGTACGCTAGGCGTAGGTTACGCCTAGCGTACTCACCTCAGTTTGGGAAATCTGAGCAAGCTACAACTTTAATTAGTATGTCAAAAAACTGTACCCAAATAGTACCAAATAGTGCCCAAAGGAAATAAATAGTATCTTTATAGTTAAAAAGTTATAGACATAGTTTGGTGAGTACGCTAGGCGTAGGTTCTACGCCTAGCGTACTCACTTCGTTGCGCGAAAACAGAACCAGCAATGGCTCTCATTTCTATCTCAATAAATAGTACCGGAAATAGTACCCACTAAGAGTGTAATTGTTATTTGACTTTTACACTAGAAAGTCATTAAATTTGATAGCAAACTTCTACATACATTGACATGAGGTACAGGCGAACTCATAATAGTTTTAATATTATTAAATTTCGTATTATAAACCTACTAGGTACATATTACTTTTACTTTTGTTGAAATTAATAGGTGTATATACGTAACGAGAAAGTTTAATATCAGTTATATAATTGATTATAATTATTTTTCTTATAAATAAGATCCATGTTTTCCAAAATATTGACTATCGTATTTTTGCCGGATTTCATAAAGTAAAAGCACCTTCTATATAAGGAACTATTTGCCTTATGTCTGAAATTGAAAGCTCAATATTGTGCGAGAACAATCTGTTACTTTTGTTGATCATAGTGCAACTTATCGACGCGCGACAGCGATGCATCTTAGTATGAACAAGTTACAATAGATGGCGCTTATCACACTTCTTACTTTAGTTACTTACAAACTGACCTGTATAATGAAAGTGCTAAAGATCAATATTGCAATTCACAACAATTTGCTTGACGCCGCGGTGGGAACGCATAGTTTTCTGGAATCGATTTTTTTAGTCGTTTTTTTTGCCTTGCCACCGGAACCGCAAAGGTTTGCGAATAGTTAATTTGTGAAACAATTAATGAAAAAACTTGTGAATTTTGTTTCATTGTGATGTGAGTGATCTTTGAATGAGTAAGTACATATGTATATTTCATCTGTAATAGCATTTTATGTTTATGTCGATCTGCCAACTGCAGATCTTTCATTAGCTAGGTAGGTACCTACTTAGTTTGAATATATTATATATACTTACCTACAGAAATACGTTATTGTTTTTATTAATCGTAGAATAACAAATTAAATCATATTCTTAGTTTTCTGGACTGTATAAAGTTTTTAACTGTGTAGCGTACTTACCGGTGAAAGAATACTACCACCCCCTCTTCCCTTGGGTGTCGTAATAGGCGACTAACGGACTAAAGACTGCACATACATCCAACAGCTTAGAACGGCGATGGGCTCACCACCTGTCACGCTGAGCACATGTGCAGTCGCTATTTATGTAGGTATGTATCTATATTAATAAAAAACAATTGCCAAAATGTTTGTACGCGCATCACTTCAGAACGGCAGCACCAATTTGGCTAATTCTTTTTTGTTGTATTTGTAATTGTCGGGACAAGGTTTGTATAAAAATGAACATTTTTGGAAATTCGTCACGGGGTAAGTGGTTCACGCGGACAAAGTCGCGGGCGGGCTGTCATTCACGATCAACAAATTATAAATAAGCAATGCTTGATACATAGATATAAGTTGGAGTGGGTCTCATTCACCCTCGACTACAAATTTTGTGATTTATAACAGTTATCACTAGATTTATAGTCGAAGTAAGAATCACCGCTAAAAACCAGCCTTCATATAAAAAAATCCGCATCCAAATCTAGGATATTTAGGAGCTACGGTGCCAAAGACAGACACACCAACCTCAAGACCCCCCTTTTTTGGCCACCCTTGGTTTACTGTTATTAAATATGTACCTATTTTATTTTAGGTCGTCTTCTATTAATGAACTCCATAGTTATTCCAATCTTAATTCCTTGGGTAATAAAAATAATATTTACCATTCACTGTGCTCGACTGTACCACACGTAATTTTTGTATGTAGAAGTTTGCTATCAAATTTAATGACTTTCTAGTGTAAAAGTCAAATAACTATTACACTCTTAGAGGGTACTATTTCCGGTACTATTTATTGAGATAGAAATGAGAGCCATTCTTGGTTCTGTTTTCGCGAAACGAGGTGAGTACGCTAGGCGTAGAACCTACGCCTAGCGTACTCACCAAACTATGTCTATAACTTTTAAACTATAAAGGTACTATTTATTTCCTTTGGGCACTATTTGGTACTATTTGGGTACAGTTTTTTGACATACTAATTAAAGTTGTAGCTTACACAGATTTCCCAAACTGAGGTGAGTACGCTAGGCGTAACCTGCGCCTAGCGTACTCACCAAACTATGTCTATAACTTTTGAACCATAAGGGTACTATTTATTTCCTTTGGGCACTATTTGGTACTATTTGGGCACAGTTTTTTGGCATTCTTGAAATAACAGAACTCCATGGTGAGTACGCCAGGCGTAGGTACACGGTCTTATCGCTTTAATGCGATCTTTGCCAGACAACCGGTCGGATGGAGAACTTATACACTCAAAAATCGGTGGTGCTTTGAGAAAGAATGTATCATAATGAAAAATCATAAATGAAATCGCAGCAAAAATATTTTATTTGGTATTAAATTTCCAAGCTATTTCCATTATATTTCTCTTATATTTCTATTTATTTCTGTTCTATTCTTATTATTCCATTTTCATTTTATTTCTTGCTTATTATTCACGTATTTATTTATTTTCTTAAGTGTAGGTATTTTATAATATTCCATATATAATAATAAACAAAACTACTTTTAAGAATCATTTGGTAGGAAGTTCGTTCAGTCGAGGAAATGCAATACATGGTGGCTCCTTAATTTTTGTAAGTAAAAAGTTTAAATTAAAGGAACGCAAAGACATAGTGAGCCTCTCGGTTGAGCGAACAATAGAAATAGCTTGTGTGGAGTTGGAGCAGTTTGTTGTATTAAGTGTGTACAGACCTCCTTCAGCTACATATGATTTTTTCGAAAAAGTTATGGATGAGGCATTACATAAAGTCCGTAATGTAGGTAAAACAATAATTGTTTGCGGGGATTTTAATATTAATTTGTTAGAAAATTCCACAATGTCAACTAAAATTAAAAACCTATTTCTATCATACAACTTAAATTTATTTTTGAAGCCGACAAGAATAACTGCCACTTCGGCCACCTGTATTGATAACATATATACAAATGTAAAACCTCTGGCTAAGCAAATTATTAATAACCTGGACTCTGATCATTGTGGCCAAATGGTCAGCTTTCCACACCAGCGTAAACAAGTGACGAAAAAGAATATCACTGTTGTACCAAAAACTGCAGGTCGGCTGGAACGCTTTAAAAACAATCTAGATACAAAATTAAATTATTTAGAATACAATGACAACCCTAATGTCTTTTATAATAATTTTTTTTAACATTTATTGTTCAGAATTTAATAAAACTTTTATTCCAAAAAAGATCTCAGTTAGTGGTACTGATGAATGAATGGGCTACAATTGGTATTCACAGAAGTAGGAAACGCCTTTATGAACTTTATGGTGAACGCAACTATAACACCAGCGATGACTTCAAATTATATGTTAAAAATTATTCAAAGTTATTCAAAAGAGTATGTCGATTAGCCAAGGCAAACTATCTGAGTTCTAAGATTAAGAATAGTAATGACAAAATAAAAATGACATGGAATATTATAAATAGTGAAACAGGAAAGGTCAAAAGTCGTAATAATGAGTACAATTTAAATTATGATAATAAAACCTTGACTTCTGATGCTGATGTTGCTGCAGCATTTGAGAGGTTTTTTACTGACATTCCAGTTTCAACTACAAAAGCCTTGATTTCCTCCCCCACTGTAGCTGAATCTGTTTTGAAGGAGAATGTTAAAGATTGTGAAAGTAATTTCAGTTTTCAAAAAATTTGTGTTATAGATATAATAAAAACATTTAACACTCTCAATAAAAAGAAAACTGCTGATCTGTGGGGTAATTCCGTGGACGTCGCTAAATCTGTAATTATGACAATAGCTCCAGTTTTACCTTGCATATTTAATGAATGCATTGACTGTGGTGTTTTTCCTGACCTCATGAAATATAGTAAAATAATTCCATTATTTAAATCAGGTAGCACTTCTGACCCCTCTAATTTTAGACCTATTACTGTGCTACCCACATTTAGTAAAATTTTTGAAAAGTTAATGCTAGACCAAATGCAAATTCATTTTTATAAAAATAAACTTTTACATTGTAAACAATATGGTTTTACTAGGGGTCGCTCTACAACTGACGCCGGTGTTGAGCTTTTAATCCAAATATTTGACACCTGGGAGGAATCACAGGATGCCCTAGGGGTATTTTGTGATTTATCCACTGCTTTTGATTGTGTTTTACATGAAACTTTGGTCAGGAAGCTTAACCACTATGAATTAGGGATGCTTCTTTGAGCCTTCTAATCTCATACTTGAGTAACAGGATTCAAAAGGTCGACATTAACGGTAAAAGATCTCCGGGATCAGTGGTTAAAATGGGAGTTCCGCAGGGTTCAATACTTGGTCCATTCTTGTTTTTGGTTTATATTAATGACTTACCTTATTTTGTAAAAGACAGTCATGAGATAGTATTGTTTGCTGATGATACTTCACTTTTATTCAAAGTGAAACGACGACACCCAAATTATGACGATGTGAATAATGCGGTCTCAAAGATTGTTCACTGGTTTAGTGTTAATAACTTGCTATTAAACGAGGGAAAAACCAAATGTGTAAGATTTGTATTGCCTAATGTTAAGCAGGTAATAACTAGTGTACAAATTAAAGATAAGAATTTGAATCCTGTGGACACCACTGTGTTTCTAGGCATCACGTTGGATGCCAAGCTTCAGTGGGGCCCACATATAGCTAAATTGTCGAATAGACTTAGCTCTGCGGCTTATGCAGTAATGAAGATCCGTCAGTTAAATGACGTTGATACAGCTAGATTAGTTTATTTCAGTTACTTTCATAGAGTGTAATGTCGTACGCCATTTTACTGTGGGGAAATGCTGCCGACATTCAAACTATCTTTGTGCTGCAGAAGAGGGCTATTCGAGCAATATATAACCTACAGGCTGGTGACTCTCTCAGAGAGAGATTTAAGGATATAAGTATAATGACAGTTGCATCACAATATATTTATGAAAATCTTGTGTATGTTCATAAAAATATTGAAATGTTTTCAAAAAACAGTGATATTCACAAATTAAATACTAGAAGTAAGAACAAATTAGCAGTGCCTTATACTAGGCTCCATAAAATAAATAATTCTTTTAAGGGTCTGTGTGTACGATTATACAACAAAGTACCAAATGATATTCGGAAATTAGATCTTGATAAATTTAAAATCAAAATCAAAGAAAAGCTTTATAAAAAAGCTTATTATAAAGTGTCGGATTATACAGAAGACAAAACAGCTTGGGTCTGAAATACTCCAAGTACCTACTCCAACAGCTATTTCTAATTCCCTATAATTAATTTATATAGAGGACCATATTTAATTAAACTATTTACATTCAAATTCATTTTTTGTATTTTGTGACCTGGTAACGACATATAATATTTATATTTTTTGTAAATGTCGTTGCTTCTGGGCGCTGTGGTTTCTTGCGCCCGTTCTTTGCCACAGTTAAAAAATGATGTCCTGAATGGGTGGTAGGTTAAAAAATATTTGGACGTTTCAAAGTACTTATTAATTGAGTTTATTGAATAAATATATTTTGACTATTGACTATTACTATAAAAAATAATACATTTAACATTATAAAAAACCTAAACCTAGGGTGCCACCAGCAGCGGGGCAGGGCTACCGGTGGTTAGGGCTGCAGAGAGAGGAACCTCCTGACGATGCGTGCCGTGTCAAGAAGTACCGCCTTCTGTATCTGGCCCTTGATCCAGCCGTCTAGCGAGAGTCTCTTGAGATGTTGGTCGAGACTCTTCCCTATTAGGCCGTTTGCAGATACGACTATCGGGACAATGATAGTCGAGTCAACATCCCACATGGCGGTAACCTCGTAAGCCAAGTCAAGGTACTTGCTCAGCTTGTTCTTCTCAGCCTTCACGAGGTTCTCATCATGTGGGACGGTGATGTCGACTAGCACTGCCCGCCGCTGGGACCGATCGACTATCACGATGTTAGGTTTTTTGGCAACCATAGTCATGTCCGTGATAACCGATCGGTCCCAATAGAGCAAAGCACGACCATTTTCGAGAACTGTCTCAGGTGCGTACTTATAGTACGGCACCTCGGACTCAACAAGACCGTATTGAAGAGCAAGTTGCTGGTGAATGATCCTGGCTACAAGATTGTGTCTGTGCAAGTACACGCCGTTAGCAAGATGAGAACAACCGGAAATAATATGCCTGAGAGACACTCCGGGACGGCGGCATGCTCGACATAATATGTCGACCGTACCGTCCTTTATGATATATTTCCGGTAGTTGTTCGTCTTGATAACATCGTCCGCAATTGCACAGACAAAACCTTCGGTTTCCCCAAAGAGGTCCCCGAATCGTAGCCAGTTCACCGACGCGAGCAGTGGCCTGATTCACGTATTTCGTAATAGTCGAAATGTCGTTTACGTTTAGAAGTCGTCCTATTGAAAAACAGTCACAAATCCGTATTCACCTGTCATTTCGCTAGAACGATTACTCGATAGAAACGCAACTCAGCGATTTGTCATATATTTAAACTTAATGTTGCCATTACAGTTCTACCAAATAAATTCAAATACTTTTTGTTAACAAAACATGCAGAAATGTTTATTATTTTTTCCAACGACTTGGAAATTGTCTAATTTGACGTGTAATCGCTGAAATCAGATAAAACTAAACGTCAAAATAATAGGTGAATTCCGCGGAGGCAACGATCGAACTTCGATTAATGCACGTGAATACGCTTAAACAAAACCGACTTAAACAAAATCGTGCGATTGATACGTGAATACGAAAAGTGACTTCAGCGATCAAATCGCTTGCATGTCGTAGAAGTTTTGTTACGTGAATTAGGCTACAGGTCCACATCGGGCCCTGTTATGGCCCGATAGAACCGGCCGTGCAGCTCCTTGCTCTTCCATACATCCTTGCATTATTATTATTCTATTACTATTGTTTCATTTTATTTTATTATATTTCTGTTCCATTTCTATTGTATTTTATTTCTATTCTATTTCAACTCTTTCATTTATCTCACCTCGGCTCTACCCGGTCTTCGGCTGTTCTTCAGAGCTTGCCTAATCCTTGCCGGCAAGCTGCGTGCGAGGAGCGCCACCGACTCTTCTGTCTCTTTCTCGGACAGTCTGATCAAATGCCATGTACGGCTTTGGGTAGCTACCACTGAAAACAGAGGTAATCGTCATCAGCCTAGCCCCACTGCCGGGCACAAAACTTACCACGTGATGAGATTGGGGGAATAACCCAATCTCATCACGTGGCAATGCCAGTTAAAAACAATAAGATAAGTATAAAGATAAAAATATAAAATATTCTTTATTATACACCAAATTAACAACAAAAGGACAAACACAAAGTAACATACAATTGGCGGCCTTATCGCTAGAAAGCAATTTCTTCCAGGCAACCGTGTCGGACTGGATAGAAAGTGAAATTTTAAAGGGCAGTTCTGGTGTTTCAATTTAAATAAACATGCTTAATTATAATGTATACTTTATTGTACACCACAAAAAGAAAACATTTTGACAAAAAATAAAATAATTACATATGAAGTTGACGTACAAAGGGCAGTCTTATCGCTATAAGTGGTTTCTTCCAGACAACCTTAAGGTAAGTGAGTTAACCGTGTGCGTAGCGGTGAAAAAATACTACCACCAGTGTGTTTTTGTAGGTGCGGTCGCATGAGACCGCTTGGGGTTTGAGGGGAAGTCGTCAGCACGCAGATTTTGGCGTCGCCATCTCTGACCGGTTTGATTCCCGGTTCCCGGTCAGGTCAATTTTGAAATAAGCGTTTCTAAATTGATTTCGGGTCTGGGTGTTTTCATAATCGTCACCATCATCATCATCAGCCTATAAACGTCCCACTGCTGGGCACAGGCCTCCCACGTGGACAATAGCACGTGGGGATATTGGCCCAATGCGGGTTGGTGAGTTTTAACGACTGCCATCTTACGACAACAACCGGGACCAACGGCTTAACGTGCCTTCCGAAGCACGGAGGAGCTCGAGATGTTTTTAAATTTGGTCACCCATCCAGCGACCCGGCATTGCGAAAGTTGCTTAGCGAGCAAGTTCGCAAGCCGAACGCGCTAGCCGCTGCGCCATCGAGCTCCTCGTTTCTCATAATATTACTATAATACTAATAAGTATAGATTAATGTTTTTTATATATTTTAGCGTTTTATTAACGATTTAATATACTTAAGTAAAATTTTAAACACTGAAAAAGACGACAACCTCAGGCGGGAATCGAACCACACACCTTCCACCACCTTGTTTTTTAGTCGACATTGCTTCATCAAATCTTAGAAGTTTTCACCTCTAAGATCCGAAAGAAATATTTTTAGAAATATTTTAACATTCGGTTAAGATGAAGCTGCGTTTATAGATTAATGATTAGAGGTGAAAATTTCTACGATTTGATGAAGCAATGTTGACTAAAATCATAAGCATCAAGCACTAATAAGTATGTTTATACGTTATCTAACCAATAGGAATAAATAATAAACTAATAAATAAACTTTCCTACACCCACACCAATTATCTAGTCCAAGAGAAGCTTCGAAGAAACTCGTTAAACGGTTACTAGACAACGGATAAACATACTTAAATACATACTTAATATACATAGAAAACACCCAGACCCGAGACAATATAGAAAAACAATAATTTCTAATTTGATTCGACGGGAGATCGAACCCGTGACCTCAGAGATGGCGACACCATGAAAACCGATGTACAAACCACTTGACCGTTGTGGGTCGGAGGTCGTCAACAACAGGAGGAGAAACAAGTAACAGAGTACCTAGTTGAAGCCTGGAATAAACTACCGGTGAAAATAAATAAATAAACAAAATGTTAACCAGTTTAAGAACAGATAAGAAAAGCACAACTAAAGAAAATGCTACAATGTATTTAGACTACTGTCAGTTGTTTCAACTGTCAGCCTGAATTATCTATATTTAATTATAATAATAAGTTTCAAAAGAAGCTCAACTTGTTCTAGATAATTGGCTTAACATTTAAAAAGTTTTATTTAAAAAAAATGTTTTTTACCTGCTTGTGGAAAATTCAACATTTTCCAAATTCTAAGATAAGATAAGATAAGATAAAACATCAGCACTCACGCTTCAGCCGCAGCCGCGCCACGATCTCGTCCACCTCGTCCGCTTGCAGCACTTTCGCTGCATGGCGGCAGATGACGCGAGCGACGCTACTCGACGCCATCGGCAGGCGGGCGTTGCGCACCGCTCGTGACACCTCCTTCCAACGCACCTACGCGAAGAAATAAAAAAAATACATTAACAAACACAGTCATACAATACACAACATCATTACATAATATAAAGCAAAGTCGCCGTTTTCCTCTGTCTGTGGCACGCACTATCATTACATATTTAAAAAGTAAAGTCGCCATTTTCCTCCGTCTGTGGCACGCACTATCATTACATAAAAGTAAAGTCGCCGTTTTCCTCTGTCTGTGGCACGCTCTATCATTTCATATTATTAAGTAAAGTCACCGTTTTCCTCTGTCTGTGGCACGCTCTATCATTACATATTATTAAGTAAAGTCACCGTTTTCCTCTGTCTGTGGCACGCTCTATCATTACATATTATTAAGTAAAGTCACCGTTTTCCTCTGTCTGTGGCACGCTCTATCATTACATATTATTAAGTAAAGTCACCGTTTTCCTCTGTCTGTGGCATGCTCTATCATTACATATTAAGTCACCGTTTTCCTCTGTCTGTGTCACGCTCTATCATTACATATTATTAAGTAAAGCCGCCGTTTTCCTCTGTCTGTGGCACGCTCTATCATTACATATTATAAAGTAAAGTCGCCGTTTTCATCTGTCTGTGGCACGCACTATCATTACATATTTAAAAAGTAAAGTCACCGTTTTCCTCCGTCTGTGGCACGCACTATCATTACATATTTAAAAAGTAAATTCGCCGTTTTCCTCTGTCTGTGGCACGCTCTATCATTACATATTATTAAGTAAAGTCACCATTTTCCTCTGTCTGTGGCATGCTCTATCATTACATATTAAGTCACCGTTTTCCTCTGTCTGTGGCACGCTCTATCATTACATATTATTAAGTAAAGTCGCCGTTTTCCTCTGTCTGTGGCACGCTCTATCATTACATATTATTAAGTAAAGTCGCCGTTTTCCTCTGTCTGTGGCACGCTCTATCATTACATATTATTAAGTAAAGTCACCGTTTTCCTCTGTCTGTGGCACACTCTATCATTACATATTATTAAGTAAAGTCGCCGTTTTCCTCTGTCTGTGGCACGCTCTATCATTTGATATTATTAAGTAAAGTCACCGTTTTCCTCTGTCTGTGGCACGCTCTATCATTACATATTATTAAGTAAAGTCGCCGTTTTCCTCTGTCTGTGGCACGCTCTATCATTACATATTATTAAGTAAAGTCACCGTTTTCCTCTGTCTGTGGCACGCTCTATCATTACATACAGGGTGTCCCAAAACTCGACGTCAACCCGAAGCCGGGTGAAAAGGCAAGTCAAGCTGGTTGTTAGAAAAATATAAAAAAAAATCTAAGTTGTATGATTTCAAAATTATAGGCATTTTTTTAAAAATCGCAAAATTACACACCCTGTGACAGTCTTTTTACTCCTGTTGCCACAAATCTTTTCTTTTTCCAATTATTTTTTTTGCTGTGTAACCCTGAATAATGCTTCTCTAAACTGTAATCAAAATTTTGAAACCAGCTGCTCTAGCTTGCATAAAAAATACGACTTATTTCCTAGAAAAACTTTCAAAATAAAAAATTGCCTAGTTTTAACTGACTGTATTGAAAAAAAAATGTACTACGCGAGTTTGGCAAGTTATGTCAAAAGTTGGCGCATTTAGTAAAGATTCCAAAATGGTATAATACTTGGTAAATTGGTAATACTTTTTTTCGGGGGTAGGTGCTAAATAAGTCAACAACCACTTTAAAAGCTCTGTACTAATTATTTAATTAATAATTATTATATTAGTTTGCAAAGACCAATTATTAATGCAAATCAATCATTAGCACTTGATACCCGCTGGTAAGTGTTTTCAACGCAAGAACACAACTACAACACAAGATACCACTTCTGCACTGCACTGCACTTTCAGCAGCAAGACAATGGAGGCTATACAAGACTCTCTGGCTCAGCTCCAACAGATGTTTACCCAGCGGATGGATGCCTACCAGGGAGAGCTTCACAATGCAGCTCCCTCGGTAAATGTCACCAACTTGACGGCGGACTTCACAGCCTTCAGGGCTTTTATTTTGACGGCTCTTCGCACACTTCAAGACCAAGTTGGCCTTCTTGCTCGTCAGGTGGACAGCATAGAAATGCGGAGTCGGCGGAAGATGCTGCTGATACATGGACTGCCTGAGCAAACTAACGAAGACGCAGCTGCGGTTGTTGTGGGCACTGTTGTCGACCGCTTGAAGCTGTCTAGTTTCTCGGCTAAGGATATAGGCCGCTGTAATCGAATGGGCCGCACATCAGCAAGCGATCGACCAAGGCCGATGTTACTGAAGCTGCGCGATCTCGACGTTAGGGACAAGATCTGGCATGCGAAAACTGCGTTAAAAGGCTCCGGTATTACGGTCTCCGAGTTCCTGACAAAGCCACGGCATGACACATTTATGGCGGCGCGTCAGAAGTTTGGTGTCACACGATGTTTTACGCGCCAGGGATTCATCTTCGTGGTGAGTTCGAGCGGGAAGCGTAGCCGTATAAGCTCACTTGCTGAGCTCCAAAAGCTTGCGGTAGTGGATGAACCCAAGCCTGTGGCTGCTGCGGCAAGAGTACCGGAACCTGCAGTGCCAAAAACAAGGCGAGCCGGAGGCACCACTAAAAAGTGACACTGGTTATTGCCATCAAGTGATTGTGTTGTACCTATTGTTTTTGTTAGGTTGACTTTTTCCGTGGACCCGGTTTCTTCGTTGCAAGGTACATAAAATATTTTAAATAATTGTTCACCCTCTCGATAACTTTACGATTTCTCATTTCTCGCAATTTATTAAAATGACATTGACATAAACCATACGACATATGTCAAATCTTTTTTTTTTTTTTTGCGTTCCGTTTCTGCTAATACTACAGTTTCTGTCTTAATTTTATTTTTATTTTATTTCTTATAATTAATTTTCGCAACGGGTCCACGCGTAATTGTCCATGTTTTATTATAATTTTTTTTTGGTGTTGTGTTGTTGTTTTTAAATGGCTGCTTAGTTAAATTGCAATTGCACAAACCAGCGGGTGGAGTTAGCTTGGTTATATTTTGTTTTGAAATATTTTGGTGAATAGTTTTATCTCATTATTTATATTATTTTTATTTTATTTATTTTATGTCAACTTCAGGTGATGATTTAAATTATCTTTCTATATCTTCTAGTAGTAGTGATGAAGACAGTTTTGTCAGCCTCCCGTCCCTTTCCGAGACACTTGAGTGTCAGTTTGCTGATGTACCAAAAAATTTTAATGTCATACACTTAAATGCGCAAAGTATTCCGGCTCATTATTCAGACATGCTGGCGTCACTCGATCAGAAAAATATTCATGCTGTATTAATCTCCGAGTCTTGGCTTAAACCGTGCTTACCTTCTACCTCTTATGCTCTGCCCGGTTTCCATCTCATACGAAATGATCGTACTGGCTCCAGGGGTGGCGGGGTTGCTATATACCTACGTGCTCACATTCCTTTCTCCGTTATTAGCACCTCGGCACAACCACCTCCTCCTAACGCAGGCGAGCATTTATTGGTTGAAGTTGTTCTTGCTCACAATAAAATCCTGCTCGGAGTCTACTACAGCCCTTCCTTACTTGTAAATTTTTTCACATCATTCGAGAAACTACTCGATGATTTTATTCCCTCCTACAGCCACTCAATTATCATGGGTGACTTTAACACTTGCCTCCTTAGGAACGATTCACGTACTTCTTCGCTTCAATCCGTTATCGGTTCTAGTAACTTAAATATCCTCCCACTTACTGCCACTCATCATTTCCCTAACTCCACTCCATCTCTTCTCGACTTGTTAATAGTTTCATCTCCCCAGCATGTTGCGAAGCACGGTCAATGCTCGGCCGAAGCGTTTTCGTATCATGATCTCATATTTTTGTCCTATAAAGTTCGTCCTCCTAAAGCTAAGCCCAAAGTCATTCTTCAGCGCAATTTTAGTGGTATGGATCAACATGCGTTTCGTATTGACGCTTGCAATATCGATTGGTCTCCTGTAACATTCGCTCAGACTGTTGATGAGCAGGTTGGTATATTTAATTCACTTATAACCACATTGTATGACAAGCATGCACCTTTTCGTTCAGTTAAAATAAAACATCTCCCAGCGCCATGGCTGACAGACGATATAAAAATGTTGATGCATAAGAAAATTGCAGCAAAAAACAGATTTAAACTACGACCTAATGACCACAATAAGTTAAACTATGCTAAGATTCGTAATCGCTGCAATAGGGCGTGTAGGGATGCGCTACGCCGCCACATCCATAATTCTGTAGAAAATGTAGACATATCTAAAGCTTGGAAATTCCTCAGGTCGCTTGGAATCGGAAAGATAAAACATAATCCCATTTCACACAATATTAATATTGATTCACTAAATCTCCATTTCTCTTCCTCATCATGTATCAGTGATGCCGATAAAGTGACCACATTGCAAAAACTGTCTACCATACCTGTTCCTGATCTTTCTCCCTTTGCATTTGACCAATTATCGGATTGTGATGTTAAGAAGAGCTTGCTGTCAATTGCTTCCAATGCGGTAGGTAATGACGGCATTAGCCGCAATATGTTAGTACCAATCCTTGATGTCATCCTTCCAGTCCTTACTTTCCTTTTCAACAGTTCCATTTCCAATGCTGTATTCCCTTCCACTTGGAAAGACGCTCAAATCATTCCATTTCCTAAAAAAGGTAACCCAAAATCATTTTTCGAATATCGTCCAATTTCCATTCTTCCTTTTCTATCCAAAGTCCTTGAGCGTCTTGTCCACAACCAAATTAGTAAGTTCCTTTCTTTTAATAAACTCCTAAACCCACTCCAATCCGGTTTTCGCCCAGGTCACAGCACAGTCACTTCTTTAGTCAAGATCACTGACGACATCCGCCTTGGCATGGAAAACGGTCACCTAACTGTGCTAACGTTGCTGGACTTCAGTAATGCCTTCAACACAGTTAACTTTGACATCCTTCTATCCTTGCTGCGCTCTCTTAACATATCTCCAACGGTAATTGAGTGGTTTCACAGCTACCTGTACGGGCGCAGGCAGCGGGTTCGCCTAGAGGAGAAGTTTTCTTCGTGGTGTGACTCGACTGCTGGGGTCCCGCAGGGTGGCGTTTTATCTCCTCTTCTCTTTACGATATACATCACTTCCATTTCTGAAAACCTCTCTTCTTCCTACCACCTATATGCAGACGATTTACAGATATATTGTCAGGCACCATTGGGTAATCTCGCCGAAGCTGTTGAATCTATCAACGCAGACCTGCAACGAATCGTTGATTGGAGTCGAGCCTATGGACTTAAGGTTAATCCAGGGAAAACGCAGTCTATTGTGGTCGGCAGCTCTAGGTTGCTCTCCAAGGTCAACTGGGAAACCCTTCCTAAGGTTGACTTTGATGGAGTGGCCATCCCCTTCAGTCAATCTGTTGCTAATTTGGGTATAGTTATTGACAACTGCTTGGGTTGGGGTCCGCAGCTGAAAGCTGTCAGCCGCAAGCTTTTCGCATCATCGGCAAGTTTAAGAAGACTACGCAACTTTTTACCCACTGCCACTAAAATTGCGCTAGCACAATCTCTGCTGCTTCCTGTCTTAGACTATGCTGACGCCTGCTATCTTGATCTCACGGAGGACCAGCTAAATAAACTTGAGCGCCTTCAAAATCTTTGTATCCGATTCATATTTGGCTTGCGCAAGTATGATCATATTACTGAATACCGCTCCAAACTCAAGTGGCTTCCTATTCGTCTTCGCCGGAATACACACATACTCGCCCTTCTATACAATGTACTGTTTAATCCAACTTATCCTTCCTACCTAAAGGAACGCTTCAGTTTTCTGTATTGTTCGGAATCATGCTCGTTACGGTCATCAGAAAACCTTGCCCTTAAAACCCCTCTCCACAACACCACCTTTTACGATGGTTCCTTCTCCGTTCAAGCTGTCCGCCTCTGGAATTCGCTACCAGTTGCGATCAGGCGTGCGAAATCTATTGACGCATTTAAGGAGCTCGTAAAAAACTTTTACCTCTCCCTTTAACCTTATCCAGCTGATAGATTGCTTCGTCCGCTACTTCCTTCCTGAGACTATTATATTTGTGTATATATATATGTACCTATTTATTATAAGATATATATTTAAATAATAAGTATACTTAATATGTTTTATAAATTTACATTAATTTTTACAACTATGTTTACACCTCCGACTTTAGCGTGTATAAGTTCTCTCCATCCGACTGGTTGTCTGGAAGAAATCGCTTTATAGCGATAAGACCGCCAAATTGTAACTATGTATTGTACTTGTATTTTTATGTCTCGTGTTGTAAAATGTAAACTGTTACAATAAAAGTGTTATCTATCTATCTATCTATCTAAATTGTAGCTGATAACATGGATAAAAAAATTTTTTTCCTGTAAAACAAATTTACGCCAGTTTTTAACAAATTTTTCTTATTTGGTTAAAAATTATTCTAATGGGCGCAAGATTTTCCAAAGAGTCGTAAATTGTAACTTGAGATGAATCAGGCATTCTAAGAAGTATAAGCGAGATAGGTATTGACGCTTAAGTGACTAAGACGGAAAGAGTCACCTTATCAAGTGCGAGCGAGATAGGTATGGACGCTAAAGTGACTGAAACGGAGAGAGTCATCTTACTAAGTGCGAGCGAGACAGAGAGTGACGCCAGGTATTCGCTTTTGTACTCACACATCACAATCACAAATCAGTACGTTGCGCTCCTTCGTTTACTGCACTTGTTTTCGTATTCGTTTGTGTTGATTTCGTACTAACTACTTTTGGCTTCGTTTATGGACTTGTGATTGCTTGTGATTTGGATCCGAACTGTTTATTTTCCCTCAACGACGACCTTTGCTTTCTCCTGGACTATCGTGTGACTAGTGCCAAGATGTCTGCGTATACCACTCGCGAATACGCTAATATGCACCTTATTTATGGTGAATGCAGGTGCAATGCCAGTGCTGCCGCCAGACTTTACCGTGAAAGGTACCCAAACGCTGCTCGTTACCCTGATCATCGAGTGTTTACGAATGTGCATCGTTTACTCTTCTCAGAGGGCCACCTCCCAAATCAAGAGCATGGTGGAGGAAGACCCGCCAACCCGA
The DNA here is from genome assembly GCA_963921215.1 of Scoparia ambigualis. Lineage (NCBI taxonomy): Eukaryota > Metazoa > Arthropoda > Insecta > Lepidoptera > Crambidae > Scoparia > Scoparia ambigualis. Next base: position 11,798,041 of record OY992525.1, on the reverse strand, counting down.
TGGAAGACGAGGTGCTAGAAGCTGTCGAAGAAGACCCAAGCACTTCAGTTAGGGCTATTGAAATAACCACCGGAGTGCCCAAAAGTACAGCCCATCGTATTTTAAAAAGACATGAATTACACCCATACCACGTACAGCGAGTACAGACGTTACTACCCGGGGACTACCAAAATCGAGTAAATTTTTCCCGGACAATATTGGAGAGATACAGGGATGACCCGCTTTTCTTAACGAAAATTTTATGGTCTGATGAATCGACATTCAAAAAGGACGGCTACATGAACATGCATAACTTGCATGAATGGCATGTAGAAAACCCTCATCTAACGAGGCAGGATCGGTCCCAGTACCGATTCAAAGTAAACATGTGGACCGGAATTTTAAATGGTCAAATAATTGGTCCTTTTGAGTTGCCTGATGCGTTGAATGGCGAGGTCTACTTGGACTTTCTACAGAACCATCTACCAAGTTTACTAGAAGACGTGCCATTAAACATTTACAGAGAAATGTGGTTCCAGCAAGATGGGTGCCCAGCACACTATGCTCGCTCCGTTCGACAATATCTCGATGAAGAGTTTCCCGGGAGATGGATCGGACGGTCTGGCCCAATCTCGTGGCCGGCCCGTTCACCGGACTTGAATCCATTAGACTTTTTTTACTGGGGAGCAGTCAAAGAAAAAGTGTATTCAAAGCCAATTGAAAGTGAATTTGAACTACGGCAAAGAATAGCAGAAGCAGCTGAATTCGTCAATAATGGACGATTCGCTCGAAAGATAGCTCGATCATTTTTAAAGAGATGTCGGGCTTGTATTGCCGCCGAAGGAAGACATTTCGAACATTTGTTGTAGTAAAAATAGTTGTATCGGTACATTCATGAAACATTTTAAAAATTATTGTAAATTTAATAAATAAACCTTAGTATTAAAAATTTTGTGTCAATTAAAATTTAAACTTTTACAAAAAAATGGTGCCTATTTCATACCACACACAAAGAGAACTAAACTAAATTTAGTGGACAATCTGTTTTTTCAATCGGTTTATGATAGACAAGCACAGGTACAATTAAGTTAAATTTAATCAGTGTGTGCATTGGAATCGGCTCCCTATGTAAAAAGCAATAAGTTTTGCCATTTTCACCAAGTAAGAAAAATTTGTTAAAAACTGGGTTTTACAGGATTTTTTTTTTTATCCATGTTATCAGCTACAATTTACCAAGTATTATACCATTTTGGAATCTTTACTAAATGCGCCAACTTTTGACATAACTTGCCAAACTCGCGTAGTACATTTTTTTTTCAATACAGTCAGTTAAAACTAGGCATTTTTTTATTTTGATAGTTTTTCTAGGAAATAAGTCCTATTTTTTATGCAAGCTAGAGCAGCTGGTTTCAAAATTTTGATTACAGTTTAGAGAAGCATTATTCAGGGTTACACAGCAAAAAAAATAATTCAAAAAAGTAAAGATTTGTGGCAACAGGAGTAAAAAGACTGTCACAGGGTGTGTAATTTTGCGATTTTTAAAAAAATGCCTATAATTTTGAAATCATACAACTTAGATTTTTTTTTATATTTTTCTGACAACCAGCTTGACTTGCCTTTTCACCCGGCTCCGGGTTGACGTCGAGTTTTGGGACACCCTGTATAATTAAATAAAGTCACCGTTTTCCTCTGTCTGTGGCACGCTTTATCATTACATATTATTAAGTAAAGTCACCGTTTTCCTCTGTCTGTGGCACGCTCTATCATTACATATTATTAAGTAAAGTCGCCGTTTTCCTCTGTCTGTGGCACACTCTATCATTACATATTATTAAGTAAAGTCACCGTTTTCCTCTGTCTGTGGCACGCTCTATCATTACATATTATTAAGTAAAGTCACCGTTTTCCTCTATCTGTGGCACGCTCTATCTTTACGTATTATTAAGTAAAGTCACCATTTTCCTCTGTCTGTGGCACGCTCTATCATTACATATTATTAAGTAAAATCACCATTTTCCTCTGTCTGTGGCACGCACTATCATTACATATTATTAAGTAAAGTCGCCGTTTTCCTCCGTCTGTGGCACGCTCTATCATTACATATTATTAAGTAAAGTCACCGTTTTCCTCTGTCTGTGGCACGCACTATCATTACATGTGTTACTATCAACTGTGATATATATATATATATATACAGTCGTGGTCAACTAATTAGGGACAATCTCTAGTTAAGCCAAATTGTGAATTTATTTTTTATTTTCCAACGAGTCTTAACAATATTCCATATCTTTTACACGTAAGTATAATTAGTCATTGATGTGCCCGATTATACAAACAATAACAACTTCTTAAACATTAAACCTCTTTACAGTATAGCTGATAGATTATCAGTGTGCTATTTGTTCAAAGAATGCTGGCTGGCCATTTAATTAGGGACACTGAGATATTGCGTTCTATTTTCAAAATTTGAATCTCAATACTTTTTTATTTCTTCTTTTATTGTTTTGTGGTAGTTTTGGCGGCAATCCAGATTTTTAATTTTAAGTTTTGAGAATTATTTTGAAGAAATATGGGCAAAAATAAAAGTTGCGATCCAACACTACGAACAATTATCATGAAGTTTGTCGAGCGTGGTTGGTCATACCGAGGGATAGCAGAACATTTAAATTGTTCAAAAACTATGGTATGCAATGCAGTGCAACATTTCAGGCGCAATAACACAGCTTTAACTGTGCCCAGGACAAAAAGATCGAGAAAAACAACTCCGCAAGAAGATAGAATGATAACCAGGTTAGCTAAGAAAGATCCGTTTCTAGGCTCTATTTTAATTAAACACGAAGTGTTTGGGGCAGACGAAAGAGCCGGTGTATCAGCGAGGACCGTTCGACGACGTCTGGTAGAAGCAGGGTTGTTCGGAAGAGTGGCTCGCAAAGTACCGTTGTTGAAGAAAGAACATAGAAATGCTCGTTTGGCGTTTGCACGTAAATATGGACATTGGACCTACGCCCAATGGCAACATGTATTATTCTCTGACGAGACCAAGATTAATTTAATTTCTTCAGATGGAAGGCAATACGTACGGCGTCCTGTAAAAGCGGAAATGAATCCAAGATTCACAAAAAAGCAGGTGAAACATGGCGGTGGAAACATTAAAATTTGGGGTTCATTTTCTGGACGTGGAGTGGGACCTATGAGAAAAGTTCAGGGTAACTTAGACCAACATCAATACAAAACAATATTGGAGGAAACTATGCTTCCCTATGCTGAGGAGCATCTCCCTATTATATGGACGTTTCAGCATGATAACGACCCGAAACATACCGCCCGTTCAGTCAAGTCGTTTCTTACCAGTCAGTCAGTATCGGTGCTAGATTAGCCAGCAAATAGCCCGGACCTCAACCCAATTGAGCACCTTTGGCACGAAATCAAGAAAAAAGTTTCAACTTATCGTACCACAACTTTAGATCAACTTAATCAAGCTTTTTGTGAGGCATGGGCAAACATTCCTATCGAAACATGTCAGAAACTGATAATGTCTATGCCACATCGGTGTCAAGCGGTAATTACTAACAAAGGTTTTGCTACTGGGTACTGATTTTACACGTAATAAAATGGAGCTTTTAAAAATATTATAATACTGGAGATTATTCGTTTTGTTTAACTCTATTCATCATTATACTTTACTGTCCTTAATTAAATGTCCAGCTACATAATTATACCTTAAAATTTAATACATGTTCAACCTTTGATATTAAATACTTTTTTCTATTTAATTATTCTCTTATTTACAGCCATTTATAGTATAGTAATCGGACCAAATTATGCAAATAATAGGTGCTGAAAAATCAATAGGGTTTTATATTTATATGTACATAACCGGTTATTGCTCTTCACTATCTTGAATGTCCCTAATTAGTTGACCACGACTGTATATATTAAATTGTATTAACTGTAGGTTAAATTTTGGGGCAAACGTATCCTTATAGCTATAGGTTTTAGAATATTTGGTACTTCCCCCACGGAATGGAGGTTACTAAGGAAATAGGGGGAATAAGGTCGCGAGTTAAATTTAGGAACGATTGGGTGGAGGATAATTTAGGATATTAAGTTATTTTAGGGAAATTAGGGATGACGATTTAAAATGAAGCTACTTTTATATATTTTTGCTTAGACTTAAGGTCTTTGCCTATTGAAAATTAATTGCGGGTCGCTATTTAGGTAGGAAGAAAAATAGAAAGAAATGAAGGGGAAGAGAAAGGGAGAAGGAAGGGGAAATTAATTGAAGTCACTGGATAGAGTTTTTATGATAAAAACTGCAGTGGTCCATATATTTAAGGGTGTAATTTATGTTTATATTAATTTAGGTTTTTCAATTTGTTTGATAAATTTGTTTTAGCTGTTTAAGTTATTTTAAAGGTTTAGTTTAAGTTTCAATTGTTTAATATTGGTTTAAGAATTGTTTTAATTTAATTATATTAGATATTGTTGGAAGTAATGATTTTAAATTTAGATAAGGTTTTAATTTAAAGAGATTTGTACATTTGGTTTTATTAGTTTATTTTGTTTATTTATCTTAGTTATTTAACGTTTTAATCAATTATTTTAATTTTTATTTAGTTTTATAATTTAGTATAAGTTTTAAAATTTATTTGAGTTTTAATTATGTTGGATATTGTTTAGTTATGATTTTAAGTTTAGTTAAGGTTTTAATTTATAGAGTTTGTATATTTGGATTTTATTAGTTTATTTATTTTATTTATTTGGCTGAGTTATTTAAAGTTTTTAGAAAAATTTAGTTTTAATTTAGTTATAGTTTAGGCAAATTTATTAATTTCCGTAGTCGGTCTGGCCCTGCAAGCGCAAAACCATGGACCGAATACGGGGGCACTCGCGGGCGTTCGTAGCGTTATGACCGGTGTCGACCTTTGTGCCCATGCGCAGATTGTGAGCCGAGCAATTATAACATTTTGCCCCAGAGTTCTCATTGGGTCAATCTAGCAAATGGTGGCCCGGACTAGCGCAATGGGCACAGGGTCTCTTCTCGGCCGTGCATTTCGCCTTTGTATGGCCGTACTGCAGGCATTGGTGGCACTGCACGAATCGGGAGATGTCCTCAACGTGGACCCTACTATGGGCCACGTTGAGTCTCCCGAGAGCGAGAATGGTACTTCGCATCCCGGGAGTGACCTCGATCACCGCATTGTACAGCGCCAGGTTTCTATTCGAGGTTAGGAAACAAATACGGGTGACGGCCACGTTGTTCTGGGTCACAAGGACCTCCGCCAACTCCTCGCGGGCAATATCCTTAGATATGCCCTTTAGGATCATCAGCGGTGGTCGTTGCTTCGCCAGTTCTGCGACGAAGTTAAGGGTTCCTGTCATGACGGGCTATTGTCTCCTCGCATTGTTTCCTATCCTCAAACTCCACTGTTATATTGTAAAAATAAACTTTACGAAAAACATTCATATTTTATGCATATTCATATTTAAAAAATGTACAACCCTGAAATGGGGACGGGGCTAACGCCACTTGTTAACCCCGGCAATGAACTCAATGAACCCACATATGTCTCTCTCTCAAAAAAACAGCTGACCGCCAGGGCTACCACAGCGTCATTTCTTATGAAATCTTAAAACAGTGGTTAATCTAAAATTATCATTTTTTTAGGAAAAGTTCTTAGACAAAAGTTATTTACTATCATGTATACTTCATCTTTATTGTCGAAATTTTGCATTCACAATGCTATATAGATATTGGATAAAATGTTTACTAGAAAAAAATGCCGGTCCACTGCTAGAGCTAGCTAGAGCAGTGGACCGGCAATCCAAAGGTCGTGGGTTCGAATCCCACTCGAGCTTCCTGAGACTGGTTCATTTTTTTCTAGTAAACATTTTATTCCATGTAAGTATTTACCCTCTTTTCGGCTTAGTACCCCCTTTCCGACTGACGTTGTTTTATATAAAACGTAAAGTCGCCGTTTTCCTCTGTCTGTGGCACCGAACTATTCTCCTAAACCACGCAATGGATTTTTATGCGGTTTTCACTAAAAGATACAGCGTTAACTGAGGATGGTTTTTGTTTATATTTCGTAGATATATTTTATTAAATGGCTGAACTATGACGGTCTTTCTAAGTTAGCGTGGACGAAGGCGCGGGCGGGCCGCTAGTGATAATATAAAGAGATAGATGAATAAGCCGTGTCGCGTAACGGATTATTAAAAGAATACTACCCTTGGGTGTCGTAAAACGCGGCTAACGGACTAAAGAGTGCACATATGTACAGTCACGAGCACCAATATGTGCTCGTGACTGTACATATGTGCACTCTTTAGTCATATACACGTTGACTCTTATTCTATTGTATTAAGAGTTACAATTGTCTACATATTTTTACTCGTGACTGTACATCCAACAGCATAGATAAATTTGGATATTGGTATATTCCGGTAAATGTTATTTTTCGGTATGACGTCACACCGCAAATATAAAGATACCATATTTTTGGGTTATTCAGTCCATGCTTTCGGAGAATATTCGCTAGCACTCCATTTCGACCGCGCGTACCTACGTACAGTATAAAATGTTTACTAGAAAAAAAAAACATTTTATCCTTAGCATTGTGAATGCAAAATTTCAATAATAAAGCTACATACCGTAGCTTGATCGTAGTTTGTGTGCAAAAGAATAAATCATAAAAGGCAATCTGAACAGCTTATTCAAGAATAATTTCAATAATTACCCCAAATTCTGGCAATGCTGTGACACAGCACACTTCTAAAGGCATCTTTGTCATAATGGATTGTAGTTCAGCCATTTCTGAAAAATAGTAAGTAGGCAAATAAATAAATAGGTACGTATTTCTTTGCCCTCCGCTTAACTCTTTAGCTGGTAGTGGCAATATACTAATATATATACTACTCTGTGTAAAAAGTATCGGGAATATGTCAATAAAAAGACCCGCGTAAAAGAGTTCGTTTTAATTTTTTTACTGTATGTTGGTAGCACTGTACTGATTTACCGCGCGAAATTTGAGTGGGATCTGTTATTTACTTTGTTTAAAACTGCACTTTTTGTTGGTCATAGTTTTGAGTCCTCGGCGATTTTTACAATGGAAAATATTGTTGAACAAAGAGTGTGCCTTAAATTTTGTGTTTCGAATGATATTTCATGTGGAGAATCGCTCAAAATGTTGCAAAAAACCTACGGCGAATCTTGTATATCAAACACAAGGGCATATGAATGGTACAAGGCTTTTAAAGAAAGCCGAGACGTAGTAGTAGACTTGCCTCGTTCTGGTAGACCTTCAACCGCTACGACCAAAGAAAACATCGACAGAATCAAGAAGCTAGTGCTCGAAAATCGACGTATGAGTTTGAGAGAGTTGGCTAGTGAGGTGAACATATCTTTTAAGTCCGTCCACAACATTCTCATTGACATTTTAGGCATGAAACGCGTCGCCGCTCGATTAGTTCCAAAGGAGCTCAATTTTGTTCAAAAAGCGCAGCGAATAATACATGTTGTTGAAGACATGGTTTCCCGAGCTTCTTCGGATCCTACCTTTATGAAACGTATAATAACTGGCGACGAGACATGGGTTTATGAGTACGACATGCAAACAAGCCAACAGTCTTCAGAATGGCGTCTCGAAAACGAGCCGAAACCCAAAAAACCGCGGCAAAGTCGCTTCAAAATCAAGTTGATGCTGTCAGTTTTTTTGACTACCGTGATGTGGTTCACTCCGAATTCCTTCCAGAGGGAGAAACAGTGAATAAAGAATATTATTTAGGCGTCATGAAGCGTTTGCGTGAGAGTATCCACCGAAAACGTCCAGATTTGTGGCAACACAACTCATGGATGCTGCACCATGATAATGCACCATCACACACAGCCATTATTGTGAAAGAGTTTTTAGCGAAAAATTCAACAAAAGTTCTCGACCAAGCACCGTATTCACCTGATATGGCTCCGTCTGACTTTTTTCTATTTCCCAAGTTAAAATTACCACTTCGAGGAAAACGTTTTGAGTCGATAGAAGCCATAAAAGAAAATTCGCTGAATGAGCTGAAGGCCATACCGCAAGTAGCTTACGAAAAATGTATGGAGGACTGGGTGAAGCGGTGGAGATGTTGTATTGCAAGCAATGGTGCTTACTTTGAAGGCGATAAATTAAATTTAGATGAATAATTTGTATTTTTTGTTTTATTGAACAATTCTCGATACTTAGTACACAGAATGTATATATCAGGGACTGAAAGCGGTTACGGTATAAGGTTACGTTACCGGTAAAAAATAAGTGTACCTTAATAAAATAAAGGTAAGGCTTTACCGTTATTTAACCTTTATGCGATATCGGTACCGAAAAACGTTGCATTGACAGTTGCGGGGCGCAGGGTGAGGGGTGAGACTTGCTTTTGCTTGCGAGGCGACGAGTAAAAACCTGTTTTTGTTGCGTGTCGCGCGCAAAAATGTGTAAAAAATGTGCGCGTGTAAACATTATTTTACACTAGTGCGGAAATTGGTATTTACAAACTCATGTCAATAGTAAGCCTTACATTAGTCTACTCGTCTGTGAAAACCAACTTACTGCACTAGTATAATAAGTCTATCATTACGTGTTGCCATTTGCGATGCATACCGATTCATTGCGTATGACGCCATGGAGCTTCATTGATATCTTTTACGTATGGCGTTTGACGCCAAATGGCGTCATAAATAATTCCTCTGAAATTCTATAGAATGACTATTTAGAGAGTTCTAATTAACAGAACTTATATTATTTGACACGTAGATTATGCTTGTATTGATCGTTTTAGGAGATAGCGCCAGTTAAAAAACTTCAGTGGTTGCAAACTTTTTGTTCCCTAATTTTACTTCTTTTGTGTATGGCGTATGACGCCACATAGCGTCATAAAGAAAATTCCACTGAAACTTTGTAGAATTACTTTTTAGGGAGTGCTAATTAGCAGAAGTTTCATTATATTGAGGATTTGCTTGATGTAATAAATAATTCGCTACGCGATTTTCTATGCCGGACGATAAACGCGATTATGCGGCATACGTTTTTGACGCGTTAAGACTTATTATGGAACAACGATGTAAAGGTTTAAACTGGCTCGCCATCTTTCCTTTATTAATATTTTCTAAATATAAATTGAATTAGTGACGATAGGGCTTCGAACCGGTTTAAAAAATCCCGGTTATTGAATAAGGTTTTTACAAAAACCGCTTCCAATGTAAATGAGAGGGCTTCAAAAACCTAAATAAACCAGTTTAATCCAAAGCTGCGAAATGTACCTACTGCTGGCGAGGCGATTAGGCTAATGGCGACCTTCCGTGTGTAGACATTAGCTCGCAAGTCGATTTAAAACTCGCGCGCTCACTTTGGGAGAGCGGTATTTCAGGCAAATAGAATTCATGTCTACGTATGGAAGGTCGCTATTCGCTTTGCCACTCGCGCGCTCGTGTTGTCCCGGTGTGTTTAGGTACTTATAAAAAGAAGAAAAAACCTCTATAAACCGTTTAATTGATTCAATACCCATTTTATTGTTTTTTTAGAAACAGGTTTTTTTAATGTTTGGGTAGGCCCACGGGCCGATGTAATCTGTTATGCAGATGATACTCTGATCACGGCCCGGGGCGGAAATTGCGCAGAGGCAGGGAGACTGGTCACCGTCATAACATCTCTGGTGGTGGACAGAATCCATATGTTGGGGCTCGAGGTAGCGATCGGTAAAACTGAGGCTCTTCTTTTCCATGGGCCTCGACGAGGACCGCCGCCTGGAACCCACCTAGATATAGACGAGCATAGGATCCGGGTTGGGGTCCGGATGAAGTATCTGGGTCTCATTCTGGACGGGCGTTGGCGCTTCAAGGAGCACTTTCGCAAACTCTCCCCTCTTCTCGTCAGTGCGGCATCCGCTTTGGGACGCAACATGCCGAATGTTGGTGGGCCGAACGCTTTGACTCGCCGGCTTTATGCTAGAGTAGTGGGCTCGATGGCCCTTTATGGAGCCCCTATATGGGCGACTGCCCTCAACGCTACCAACAAACAACATCTTCGTGCCGCACAGCGGATAATAGCGTTGAGGGCCATCAGAGGGTACAGGACAGTGTCTCATGCTGCAGCTTGTGCGCTGGCTGTCATCCCGCCATGGGGGTTGGAGGCAGTGAAGCTGGCGGAACTGTATCGACAGCGGGCAGAGGCTAAAGAACAGGGTAGAAACCATACTTAAGAAGAGCTTAAACAGGCTCGAGATTTGGCTGACCAAGAGCTGCTGGCCAAATGGGCCGATGATTTGCGGTCATCGACTTACGGCTCCCGGTTGTGTCGAGTCATCCAACCAGAATTGGGGAGATGGCTACAGCGGCGACATGGGACTCTATCTTTCCACTTGGAGCAGATGCTGTCTGGGCATGGATGCTTTGGACACTACCTGCACCGAGGGGAGTCGACGTCAGAATGCCACAGCTGTGGAGCTGCGCAGGACGCAGAAACGCACACCCTTGAGGAGTGCGGGTCGTGGGCTGCGCAGCGCCACATTCTGATGTCGGTCGTTGGGGGAGACACTCTCGCTGCCTAGCGTGGTAAAAGCCATGCTAGACAGCGACACATCATGGAGGGCCATGGCCTTGATCAGTGAAGCGGTTGTTTCACAGAAGGAGGCCGCGGAGAGGGTCCGCGAGGAGCAACTCCATGCGGACCCGATCCGACGCAGGCGAGTCGGTAGGAGAAGGCGGCATTTTGCCCACCTCCTTCCACCGCAGTGAGGCTTGCGTGACTGTGGGGTGGGAAACCCCATAGCCGCATTGCATAAAACTCATGGGAATCTGCAGGGCGCCCAAACTATCCCGGGCGTCCTCCCCACTGGCGGGCCGTCGTAGGGTGGAATTCGAAATCTGCTGTCCGTGGTCCCGAACCACCCTGACGACAAGTGATGGGATGGTATAAGGAGTTTTAGTGGGTAAGGCCACTCTTCACCCGAGTCCCTGTCGAGGCCTTCGGACCTGGACAGGGAAGCGGGCGTAGGGGGGAGAGTCGCCACATAACCAGCGGGCTTCCTCAGGCCCGCTGTGTATCCGAAAATAGGATTTCTCCTTGTTTAAAAGAAAAAACCCTTAATAAAACGATTGCTATGTACTGGCTGCTGACTAGTAAACAAGCCCTGAGTGGCTGTACATTATTTATTTTAAATATTGTATTGGATTATTTTATTTTCTTGCAATCGAATTAAGCTCGGGAGTTAAAATACCTCGTTTTAATATGTCATTTTAGCAACTTGTGTATCAATCTACTATTAAAAACGGCTAGATTGAAAACTGATTTTATTTCAAATTCAAATTCAAGCGATTATTCAATATGAAGTTGAACCACCCGACCCATTTTCCATTTCATTGGACTACATTGCTCATTAACAATGAGAACAAGAGTTCCGACACCTACTCATGCGTATTTTTTATATTTTTTTTTTTATATTTTGACTAGTTATAGTGGCTGCATCGCAACACTACGGTATAGAACCTAAATAAAGATACTCCTTTCACACCCTTTTGTAAACTTCTACTAAAAATACACAAAAGGTTTACAACCACTGATCCAAATAAATCACTTAGCAGCCATTCCAGCAAAATCGCGTAGATAAGTCACTTTACAATACACTAAACGAATTAGCAAACCCTTTACGTTTGACATCCGATTCCGACTGAATGCAATCACGTGTAAACAAGCCAAAATCATAACAAAAAGCAAAATATGTTCACTCATGGCTGAAGACGCGCAAGCGCGTCACTTTAATGGGTGGCGGCTGACGATCGGAGGCGTCACAGAATATTTGTTAGCCGCCATGCACAAAAGTCATTAAAAGAGGGATACGCAATGAATCGGTTAAGGGTTAAGTAAAAGTCCGTCCGCTTATTAGCAGACACTAGCTTGAGTTGGCGTTAATATACCTACCGGCAAGCGTACTTTTAAAATTCCGTGTGCACGGCAGTTGCATTGTTCTACAATATTATTCTGTGATTCTACTTAAATAAATATAATTACGTAAGGCGAGAGTAGGACTTATTGTACATAGGAATAAAATTGCATCCAATCTGGTACAGGTATTGTTCTATATATATATATATACACATATGCACATATATTTACATACATATATATACATATACAAAATATTATCTACATATTATTTTATTTATCAATAATTATTTTATTATTATACATTATTATATTTTTATAGGCGATCTTTTAGGTAATCTTCCAGCGTGTAGTAGCATTTTGCAAAAGTAGGTCTTTCAGTTTTTTAAAGAAAGTGGGTATATTTTTTAAAGAAGTAGGTAATTTATTATATATTTTCACACACATAACTAACGGACTTTTAGAGTGTAAGTGAAGTTTAGAGGTTGGCAAAATTAATCTTGTTTGTGTTTTTGGCCGAAAAGAATATTTTGTGGGTATATCCTGTCTTTTAGTAAAAAATTTAAACCTATGCGCGGCGCACGTGTTTTGACAACGAGAACAATCCAAACTAAAGCTTTATAAGAAAGCCAGTAGTCGCTTATGGTTGAAACGGTTGTTAGCCGTCTCTTTCATACCGAAATAAACCTTTATTATTTAAAAACTCAAAATTACGCTACCGATATAAATTTGGATATCGGAATATTCCGGTAACCGCTATTTTTCGGTATGACGCCATACCGCTATATAAAGGTACCTTAATTTTTGGGTTATTCAGTCCCTGATATATATATTATCTAGCTAGCTAGAAAAAAAATTACACAACAGTACTTCATTCACTGTCTCTTTTGCTTTTGAGGCGATTTGAACATGATTAGGATTTCTCACTCCTACACTTCGTAAATCTTTTTTCATAGAAAAAAGTTCTAAATTTATGATTTTAACAATAAATATTGATTATAGTGACTTGAAATAAATTCTGTGTTGAATTTACTATTCTACTAGAAATTATTATTTTATTATAATTTTATACTACCTATGGAAAATAAGATTTTTGGGAAAGGGCCTATTTTCAGCAGGTCTTTTGGCTGAAACAACTACAACAACGATGATAGTACTAAACAATTTTTTGGAACTTTATAATTTTTTTAAATTAATTTGATTATTCAGAGGACTTATCTATTGCCTATACAAAAATTAATTAGTTGACGCTTGATAGTATAGGGTTGTTTTACCGACAGGTCTACTATTTTGCGGAAAAAACCATGGCTTGGATCTTATAAAATGGTGCACGAATTTGTATAAAACGAGTATTCCACTTTGTTATAAAAAAATCAGAATTTCTAATGCACATTTGCATTTTGTAAGGACTCTTAGTTTTCGAAAAAAGACCCATACGAAGAATTGTTAACAGCAATACAGCATGTTTATAAAGTGTAATTCTTGGTGTTTTATTTTTATTTTTTAGACAACAGAAATACTAGCTGCCCTACTCCTGTAGGTCACGTGATAGGTTAGAAATTCTTAAATTTCGAGGTTATTTTTTTTGTTAGACAACAAAAATCTAGCTCCATACAAAAAAATGTTTTATAGCTCTTGATGGTTGGGGGGGTGGGGATTCCCCCCTCTCCTATCTCTTTTCCCCTTCTCCTAAACATCTTCAATGACCTTTTTTACACATTTTAAGGTTAGTTTTAATGAGAACGAATGCTTATATCTCCACAACTATGTATCTCCTGTAAGTGGGAATGACACTGGGGGGTACCCCTAGACTGCCCCCTTCCCTCCACCCCCCACTTTCCTAAATTCATGCACCATTTTTAAAGATTTTTACCAAAACCGTTTTATAAGAAATGCAAAAGCTAAATTGGCGACAGCCTAAATCATACCCAGTCCCAAAAGTGACGTGCCAGACTTCGCACTTTCTAAATATAGGTAGGTAATAAAGGATGTCTTTCTGATAAAGCATATTCATACAACAAACTGCGCTTTGTAATGGCTAGGTAAGAAGTGAATTGCGGGTATATTGTACTTCTTCGTAGGCTACATTTTAATCTATTTATCAATTTGTTTACACTTACTGGCCTTAGGAGCTTGTGTGATAATTTCCATTTTATCTTATTAGTTTGAACGGCTTTGCAAAAACTGCAACACACCTTATCGATAAACTACACAACCTAGTGTGTCTTTAGTCCTTCCGCCCACTATCGTATCGATCGTGTTTAATATCTAAATTAAATAATTCAAACGGATGAGCTCAAATCAAACAGCAAAACCTATGAACGAACAAAAACAAACAAACCAAACGCCAAACGATTTGAATTTGGCAGCAGCTGTCAGTAAAACCGTTGCTGATTTTTCTCCTTCAGTTTGGAAAGGCAAAGAGATCTTGTACAGACCGCTTTGTGTTCTTTATTTTTTTTCATTTGACTAGTTTATATTATTTAAAATTAATTATCTTTACTCTTAGGGTGCGTCCACATCAGGCGAATGCGCAGCTCGCGCGCCGCTTGTAAGGCGCTTGCGGATTCACTCCAATGGAGTGGAGTAGGCTTCTGGAGCTAACCAAGCTTTTATTATTGTTATCTATTTTTAGAACATTGAGCCGGCAAACAAACATAGTTTGTCTGGGTTGAGGCGTAGAGCATTAAACCAACTTAATGCTCTAAGGGTTGAGGCCACCGAGAGCATCACGCGCGCAATTCGCGTAGGTCCCGGGTTCGATTCCCAGCGGAGAGTACATTTTGAGTACCTACTTGGTTTGGTTAGTGGTAGAGCTTGTTAAGTCCGCCTGGCTAGCTATCACCATCTTATCTAAAGACTGGCGTTAAAACCATAATGTTAATAGCATTGTTACGTTCCGACAGTTTAACTTTATAGATAAGATAGACGTTCCTCATTGGTTATTATTATTACCTTATTTGCTGAAAAGTGGACTATGGTAGAGGACTGCATTTGCCTTCGCTCACAGTGGTTTGTATGTATGTGTTTATGTGTAATATGTATTAAATGTATGTATGTATGTATGTACTTATGTACACACGGCGTCAGATCAACCTACCTTAAACTGTCAAATTTCTCTAATGAATATTGATCCTTAAGAACAAACAATAAAGTTCAAAATTGATTGTAGAAATTTGACAGTTTTAGGTAGGTTGATCTGACACCGTGTGTACACCGAAACACGTGTCCACAGTCAATGACAATAGGATGACATTGACTAGCCATCGTTAAACTACAACCGTCCTACTGCTGGTCACAGGCTTTCCTCTCAGAACAATATGCTTTAGTTATTGTTCTGAGGCCTTCCTACAATAGCCAAATAGTAGAGCTATAAAAAATACAATGGCACATTAGTGTCGATTGGATATACGGATGCTTATTTACCTAAAATTAGTTTTTAGCTAACATAATAATATTATGGAAGCGGTTTATATAACATATTCTCAGAAGCCTAAAGGCGGGTCTCCTGCGACACTGTTTAATGTTTTCTAACACCTAACATCAAACATCTAACAAAATATGCCAAAATATGTACGTAGGCCACGCCCACATTTGTTAGATGTTTGATGATAAGTTTTTTTTTTTTTTATAAAAGAGGGAGGCAAACGAGCAGGCGGGCCACCTGATGGAGAGTAATCACCGCCGCCCATGGACACCCGCAAAACCAGAGGAATCGCAGACGCGTTGCCGGCCTTTAAGGGAGGAATAGGTTTAAGGAAGGAATAGGAATTGGGAGGAGGGGGGGGGGGGGGGCCTCCGGAACCCTCACTGGTCGGACGAAACACAACAGCACCAAGTGCCATTATTTCACGCCGAATATTAGTGAGAGGGTGGTATTACGCCAGGCGAGCCGGCCCAATGTGTGCTGCAACGCAGCGTGGCTCTACCACTCAGTTGGTGTCACTCATTTAGCACCACCCAGGGATCACGTGTAGGGTCTCAAGGGTAAACCTACGGACGCGAGCAACTTTGACCCCCAAATGGTGTCTGCTGTTCTGTCTGTGTCTGTCCATCCGTATGTCACAGCCACTTTTTTCCGAAACTTTATGAACTATTCTGTTAAAACTTAGTAAGTAGATGTATTCTGTGAACCGCATAAAGATTTTCACACAAAAATAGAAAAAAAAACCAATAAATTTTGGGGGCTCCCATACTTAGAACTGAAACTCAATTTTTTTTTCATCTTACCCTTCCGTGTGGGGTATCTATGGATAGGTCTTCAAAAATGATATTGAGGTTTCTAATATCATTTTTTTTGCATGGAAAAATGTTACTTTTTGGTGCGAACCACAGGTGGAAATGTATCTTTTTGAAATGAATCCCTAAAACGATCAACAATTAAATAAATAAATAAACACTTTTAAAGTATTTTTTTAAATAAGTTAATAATTTTATGACGTATTAAAAAAAACTACTTACTAGATATTGTTCAAATCAATTTTCGGTAGAAGTTTGCATGGTAATATGTACATTATATATTTTTTTAGTTTTATCATGTCGTTACCTCTATATTATTATAAAGCTGTGGAGTTTGTTGTGCCCGTTCTTCTCCACAGCTAAAAGACTTCCTGAATGGGTGGGGTGGGTGGGTGGGTTCCTGTGCCATTCCATCCATCCATATAAAAAAAAAATTTAGACGATTCAAAACGCTTAATTTATGCTTACTGAATAAAGTTATTTTGATTCTCTTATTTTAAAAGTTACAGGGGGGGGGGGGGGGGGACACATATTACCACTTTGGAAGTGTCTCTCGCGCAAACTATTTAGTTTAGAAAAAAAATATCAGAATAGAAACCTCAATATCATTTTTGAAGACCTATCAATATATACCCCACACAAATGGGTTAGATGAAAAAAATTTTTTTGAGTTTCAGTTCTAACTATGGGGAGCCCCCAAGCCTGTACGAGATTGGTGTGGCTCTAAAGCAGCTTAAGAACAGCCAAGCATCGGGTGCTGAAGGAATTACGTCTGAGCTTCTGAAAGCAGGCGGAAGACCGTACTCGCAGCTCTTTAGAAACTATTTAATTCCGTCGTACTCGTAGGTAGAACGCCAGAAGCGTGGCATGAAAGTGTGGTTGTGTTGTCTTTAAGAAGGGCAACAAGACCCTACTGAGGAACTACAGAACCATATCACTTCTAAGTCACGTTTATAAGCTGTTCTCGAGAGTAATAACTAATCGTCTCGCACGCAGGTTTGATGACTTCCAGCCAATCGAACAGCCGGATTCTAAAAAGGCTTCAGCACCATAGACCACATACATACGCTGCAGCAGGTTAAACAGAAGACCGAAGATTATAACCGGCCACTTTGCTTAGCGTTTGTGGACTATGAGAAAGCCTTTGATTCGATCGAAACATGGGCCGTGCTACAGTCTCTCCAGCGGTGCCAAATTGACTACCGGTACATCGAAGTGTTGAAGTATTTGTAAGAAAACGCCACTATGACAGTTCGTGTCATAGTGGCGTCAGGACCAGAGCACGAAGCCAGTCCGGCTGCAGCGTGGAGTGCGTTAAGGAGACGTCATATCTCCGAAGCTCTTCACTGCTGCACTGGAGGACGTGTTTAAGCTTCTGAACTGGAGAGGACTCGGCATCAATATTAATGGCGCCGGCGTGTACATCAGTCACCTTCGATTGGCCGTCGATATAGTAGCCATGGCTGAGACCCTGGAGGACCTCGGCACAATGCTCGGTGATCTCAACAGACTCTCAACAAGTGGGCCTTAAAATGAACATGGTGAAGACGAAAATCATGTCTAACTCACGTGTCGTACCCACTCCTCTGAAGGTTGGAGACTATACTCTTGAAGTTGTTGACGAATATGTATACCTGGGACAAACGGTCAAGTTAGATAGGTCCAACTTTAAGAAAGAGTTCAATCTTCGAATCCGTCTCGGCTGGGCAGCGTTCGCCGTTCGGTAAGCTACGAAATATCTTCTCGGCCAAAATACCGCAGCGTCTCAAGACGAAAGTCACCAGTGTGTGTTGCCAGTGATGACATACGGTACCGAAACGTGGTCGCTAACTTTGGGCCTAATAGGCCGGCTCAAAGCCACGCAAAGAGCACAATGGAGAAGGTATGCTAGGGGTTTCTCTACGTGATCGAATCAGAAATGAGGAGATTCGTAGAAGAACTAAAGTAACCGACATAGCCCAAACAGTCGCCAAGCTGAAGTGGCAATGGGCAGGGCACATCGCCCGTAGAACCGATGGCCGTTGGGGCTTGGGGCAGAACGGTTTTCGAGTGGCGACTGCGCACCGGAAGACGCAGTGTGGGCAGCCCTCCAACAGAGTGATCCAACGATCTGTTGAATGTCGTGGGTAGCCGCTGGATGCGAGCAACACAAGACCGGTCGTGGTGGAGATCCTTGGGAGAGGCCTTTGTCCAGCAGTGGACGTCCTCTGGCTGATGATGATGAACCATAAAGTATTTTTGCATTTTAAAATTTAAAAAAATGCAAAATACTCCTCGAAAACTATTTTAAATAAAATACTGGTGAAAATGGTTTTTATTAAAATGCATTTAAATGCAAAATAGGTATTTTGCATTTTAAATACAAGTATTTCAAATAAATCGCATCTCTGCTTTCAATAGTAATAATAATAATAATTTAAACAATATGTGAACTTTTTATTTGTTGGTAATATAATCTTCGTAGCTAGCTAAATCCGGAATTTGTCATTAGTTGGCAAATTAAACCAAAATATCCGTCTGTAAAGAGGCATTAACGGTACCTACTAATTTGTCTACAATATTTGTATTTTATAAAGCAACTCTTTCCGAGCCACGTGTACGTAGTGACGGCTCGGAAAGAGTTGCTGAATTTTGTTAAAAAAAAGTTTTTTTGAGATTCAATTCAATCAACTGCAGCTGCTGTATTCCGGCGAACAATACGCTTCTTAGACCAATGTTTTATATTTTAGCGTTTTATTAACGCTTAAACATACTTATAAGTATGCGCCGTATGCACGTATTCCGCCCGGAATGCGGAAGGTGTGTGGTTCGATTCCCGCCTGAGGTTGTAGTCTTTTTTCAGTTTAAAAAAAAAAAATTACGCTTCTTTTTAGGCCAGTCCACAAAGTACTTTTTTATATACGGGGCCAGTCGTAAAACTTTTCTACTTCCAGGGGGTTACTATTGTACGCAAACTCAATCTCAATACAATTCCAATGCGAATGTAATATGTATCGATATTGGGATAAGTAAAGATAATTCCGGAACGCCATCTCGATAATAATTTGTTCAATCAATTTCTACGCAATTTAATTCTAATGTGGAGCTAAATGTGGCTTACAAAAGTGCAATTTGACATGTTTTAGATTTGTGATTGGAAATTGATTTATGCAATTGTGTTTCATGAGTAAGCCTCCATGACATTAATGGCATCCTTTGCCCGTGCATTCTTCAGTAGGTAACTCGAGATTTTGTTAGTGAAGGACCTTCGACCAACACGGCAAACTAAGCACGTTGGGGCTCGCCGCAGGGTGTCCGTTCGCATTACTTTTGAATGTTTGCGTGTTACTATTGTAACGGTCGCGCCAGTTCGGCGGTAAAACCAAACCAAAACCAAGTATGTCACAGAAACCAAATCAAAACCTAGTAAGATCCCGTAACACCGACGTTTCATACTGTATTTTGATGCGTGTTTTGTGCTATTTTGTCTCTTACTAGGTTTAAACTACTTTGAATAGTTCAGGCTTCGATCAACAATAGGCACCAACTAGATAACGCGTCACGTACAAAATCAAAGCTAAATTCTGTCCACGTGAATAAATACTTTTTCAAAGCAATAAATTACTCCTGTCACTTAAAAATGAAAAGACGTCACTAACATTTAGTGGTGAAATCAACCTTAAGGGGCAACAAATAAAGTACTTTTTCCTGTTATTGCCTTGCGAGAAAATAAGAGCTCACTTCTCAAGTGCACTCTTATTTACCGAGACACATTTTTAGCGCCGACCTGACATCTAGTTGTATTGTTGATCGAAGAGTTCAGGCTCTAAACAACGTAGCGCAATGAGGATCAGACCATTTTGTAGAGCGTTACTAGGCAAATCAATACATACAGTAAATAAAATAAATATTGAAGTTGGGCCTTACTGTGTTTTGCTTTTTAGCAGCCGAACTGCTTGACGTGCATTCCTACTGTAGGTACTTATAATGGAGAACAGGGCAAAAAGTTAAATTTTTTAAAATTTAATATTAAGTACTTACTAGAAATTAAATGACACATAGACAAATTAGATAATATAGTCCTTGCTATTACAGAAAGTAGATACTTAAAAAAGGCAAAAAAAAAACTGTCATACAAAATACACTGTTTATTGACAACTACATAATGAAACAAAAAAAATAATAAAAATTAACAATGACCTTAGCATAGCTCTTCCATACATGATATAACTATTACTCTAGTACTATCTGCTAAGAGAAAGTACTTACAAAAGGAAATTAAACATAAACCTATCAATTTATTTTATAATTAATTCTAATTAAAAAAAAGACTTACTTACCTAACAATTAAAAATTTTGTCGCCTCAATATCAGACTATAAAAAATATGATTATACTCATAATAGCGTGATGGAGAACAAATACTATACTTCCAGCCCCATAGACAAGTGGCAATTCGTTAGAATTTATCATTGGGGAAGTGGTCATCAGGAGCAGACATATCTGGATGTGGTCATTACGAACCTAAAGAATAGTAAATTGGTAGACAAGTTTACAGATACTTGGCGAACGTTAAATCTAGTCAATCGCTACCATAGGAATATATTGAATTCAGAATAAATACATGAAATTAATTACAGTATGAATGATGTTACATAAATGAGCTCTTACAGGTTTAAAATTTTTATATGTATTTTAGCGTTTGCTAAATGACGAGCATTGACGTCAAATCCCATACATTCACCATTTTATTCTATGTCATTATGCCACATGTCTAGGCCCAGTTTGGTTATCCGAAAGAACGAAAAACATGAACTCTCAATATTTCCATAATTAGTAAACAACAGTTTTGCTAATAAATATTACATACGACGCCTGCACGTCAACCGATCCACAACTGACAAATTTCACTAAGCGATATTGATACTTAACACCCAAACAATAAAGTTGAAAATGCATTTAAGAAATGTAGAACGAATTTTATTTGTAGTGTTTAGGGCCCAGGGGGGGGGGGGCAACAACCTCTTCACAGTACATAGTAGAGGCGAGCCTAAGGTTTCAGATTAGCGCAAAATTACTTTATTGTAATTTTTAACAGTTCATTTACGTATTTTTTTAAATTCTAGAGGGGGGGGGGGCGGCAGCTGCCCCTACCAAATTGTTCTACCGGAAACTTCCTCAACTGTACGTCATGAACATTCTCAGAAGACCCGGTTCAATATATTAACGGGTAGGTATTTAACTTTTAAATCTATGTATAATGTTTAGAGGATTATTATTATTATGAATGATTTCGGCTGGTCGTTGAGGCTATTAACGGTCAAAATTAATAATCAATCATCTTTTGTTTCGTCTACGAGAGTTAAGACTTAGACAAAAGTTAAGAAAGGACAACGCCCATTTTGATCCTGATTTTTGAGAATGTATAAATAAATATAAATCATATTGGTAAAAATAGCTCAAAATTCACTTAATCTAACCATGCCATCATAGTTTCCCTTTAAATCTTCCCCTTCCTTAAGACATCTTGGAAAATGTAGATCCTTCAGAGGGGCGAGAGAAAATTGAGGAGCAACTAGCAGACCTATCAGCCAGAAGACGACTCAGGTCAGGACAAACTGATATGAACTGGGCGGATGACCAGGTCCCTGCCCCGGAGGATAATCTCATGCAAGAACTTGACAATCTCGTGTTTTTTTATATATTAGGAGGCAAACGAGCAGGCGGATCACCTGATGGAGAGCAATCACCGCCGCCCATGGACACCCGCCAAACCTGAGGAGTCGCAGATGCGTTGCCGATCATTATGTAATTTTGTATGATGACGTTTCTTGCATACTTGACAACAACGCTTAGATAAACGTTTGAAATACTATGTGGCCTTAAACAATTGTAACAAAGTCTTTTTTCAGTTAAAAATAATTTCTTATCTTTCAGTTTCTCAAACTCTAAAGATTGATAGATTGCATGATCACCACTACAATAATAACAAGTTGAATTAGTTACATGTAAGGTTGCATGAGGAATTAACGCTTTGGGATTATTGTTTACGCATGTGATATTAGTTGTTTCTAAAACCCTTGAATTGTGTTCTAAAAATGTCAACAAGTTACTAAAGCGTGGTATCTCATTTTGTTGTAAAGTAAACTCAAATTTAGTTCTTAAGTCCAACGGTAACCTTTTAGATATTATATGATATAAAAGAAAACTCCAAGAATTGACATCAAATCCAAGAGTATTTAATGCCTGTGTGTTTTCTTTTAAAGTGTTGAGAAAACGTTTTAAATTCTTTAAGTTGGAACATGAAACTGAAAGTAACAAATCTAAATGTTTGTCGGCTATCAAGCGCTTATTTTCATAACGTTCTTGTAAGAGATTATAGGCCACACCATAGTTTTCACTAGTTATGCTTAAATTTTTAATTAAGTTAAGAGGTTCTTGTTCTTAAACACTCAATAAATAATGGAATTTTTGTATTGAAGATATTTCATTGTTTTGATGAATTAAACTGTCAATGATTAATTTAAAGTTGGGCCATTCAGTGTGAATGCCTTTGAAATGTGTTAATGTAATTTTAGGTAAATGAAAACGACTTGATTCACAGCTAGACTTGGAAACTACCTCTTGTGTTACAGGAGCATTAGTTGTTTTGGAATCCAATACACCTAAGTCAGACCGAATACTTTGAATTGAGTAATATTTCTCGTAAAACGTTGTAAAGCAAGATTCTATAGTTCCTTTCTGTTCTGTTCATCACAGCCTTCGGGCTGTGATGAACAGCAGCAGAAGCAATTAGAAACGTAAAATTAGTATCAAACTGTTCACGCATCTGATTTAGATCAACGAAACGAACACGAAATTTACTCAATTCCTGCGGTATTGTAGGAATAGTTTGCACAAGCACTGTAGCCAGCTTATAAATAAGGGGCCTCCGGAACTCTCACTGGCCGGACGAAACACAACAGCACGAAGTGCCATTATTTCACGCCGGATATTCGTAAGAGGGTGGTATTACGCCGGGCGAGCCGGCCCAATGCGTGCTGCAACGCAGCGTGGCTCTACCACTAGTGTTGGACTCGACAGATGTAAGTTAGACGACCAGGGCCTACTCTCTTTCTATAAAACGAAATTTCGGCCGACTTTCGTTTGCTATTTATAACGCGCTCTATATTTTTGAAATTCAAAACAATTTCCTAAAAACTAATAATCTAAATGCCAAACCTATTTTGTATAAACGAAATGTCGGAAGGAATGAAAACCGCTTCTCCTTCTTTCGTGTCGTTGGTTCGTACAACAAAGATACCACTATTATATGTGATTGGCCCAGAAAGCAGCCAGATCTATCGCTGCATCCCTAGCTGCCATGAGCTCATCCGTGCTGCACGCATGTGGGGCCAGCGGGCAAGAGAGCAAGTGCTGCATAGTCTGCTCGGCGACACCGCACTTACTCGGAACCTGGGACATGTCGGCGTAACCCCATCTAAATCTGTTAAGTCCACAGCGGCCCACTTGTGTTTGTAGTCTATTTAAGGACTTCCACGTAGACCATGGAAGGTCGTGACCGGCGGGAAGTTCTTCTGCAGGCTCAACAAATCCAGGCGGGGGACTGTATTTTTCTTTCCACAATTTGACTCTTGCATTGCTAGGTTGTGATAGTAGGGTTTTTGTGGTAGCAATAAAGCTGTGGCGGCTTTTGAGTCGAGCTTTTTGAAAAATATGACCGTAGAGAGGATGCCTGTTGTCATTCTCTTGTTTAGATTTCTCTACGAGGCGTTAGCTATTTCGAAAATCGGCCGAAATTTCGTTTCGGAGAAAGAGAGTAGGCCCACAGCTGCTGGAAAGAGTTCCGGAGAAAGACACTTGTGACATTACCTTTGCCATTGCGGCGTCGGTAGCCGAGCGGATAGATGCTTGGGTTGAACGCGAGAAATCGTGGTTCAATTCTCCATAGCTCCGTTAGACTACTGACGTGAACCCACTCCGAGCCAGTCATTCAAATTAACAGGATGTTATGGGTTAACATAACTATTATTCATGTTTTTTTTATCTATAGTTTTTAGAGGCTTTTGCTTTACAAAAGCATCTGTATTCATGTGTTAAATGCACATTAATAATATTCTTTTAAAAAAATATAAATATATTACAACCCTCCTACAGGACCAGTTGAAACCATTGTTCCATAATCTCTACGTAGGTTTGAGTGATGTATTGAACAAGGCTTAAAGAGTA
Organism: Scoparia ambigualis; assembly: GCA_963921215.1. NCBI lineage: Eukaryota > Metazoa > Arthropoda > Insecta > Lepidoptera > Crambidae > Scoparia > Scoparia ambigualis. Next base: position 11,773,701 of record OY992525.1, on the reverse strand, counting down.
CCTTAACATCTCACTAGCTACTCTTTACTTAGCTCGCACACTACTAAACGAAAAGTTACCTTAACATCTCACTAGCTACTCTTCACTTAGCTCGCACACTACTAAACGAAATGAGTACCTTAACATCTCACTAGCTCAGGGTTCGAAATTATGATGATAATTAAGCTTCTTGATAATTATCGGATAATTATCACCAGTGTAGCAAATTATTTTTGGTTATATTATATTGTTTCATAGGAAATTCATTTGTTAGATTTTACAGATTTAACACAACAAAATATATTTAACTTAAAAAAACACTCGAGTTCTGTCAACTTTGCATAATCCATAGTGATTTTATCTTGATACGGTAATTCCCATGGCGCGGCACGTTGACATTGACACTTCGTAGGTTCGGATATTACGCAAGTGCGGAAACACGTTCAAATACTTCGAATGCAGTTCACTTTCACGAACGCAATTTTTTGTTATTATCAATCGATAATTATCCATCTGTTAATATCACGATAATTATCATGATAATTATCCTTTCGAACCTTGCACTAGCTACTCTTCACTTAGCTCGCACACTACTAAACGAAATGAGTAATAATAATAACCTTAACATCTCACAAGCCGGGTTTGGCGTCGCGCCATCTTGGAGGATCTGGGTTCAATTCCCGGTCGGGCCAATTTAGAGAAAACTGTTTTTTTGAATTGATTTCAGTCTGGGTGTTTTTCTATGTATATTTATCCGTTATCTAGTTTAACCATATTTAACGAGTTTCAATAGAAGCTTATAGTGGGTTAGACAATTGGTGTAGAAGAATATATTATTGTGTTTAAAGAATTTTTATCAAATTTTATTTTATTATTTTTTTATGCATTTAAGTAGTTTTAATTTGTGATTGAAGACTGGTAGACAAAACACAGATAGATTATTAATTTCGGACGTATGTCAACTGTTGCGTCATATTTACATAGTTTAATATTGTCTGAAATATAAATTTGCTGTATACCTACTACTGATGAAAAACTTGTTTTGACAAAAAAAACACTAAACTTACAATTTAAATAAATTGACTTAAAAAAAATACATACAAATTACATTACACACCGCCAAACTGATTAATCTGAAACTTATATATTTTTAGATCATTAGACATAACAGTTATTAAGTATTATTATGTGTTTGAGGACGAAGAGCTTGAAGTAGGCCCAACTAAGGTATGATAAGAAGATCGCTATCTTCTGCTAAACATTAAGAACAGTACTACAAATCGGTGTTTAAAGTTAGCCATGTGTTTAACATGCTCTATCCTTCGATCACATATAAAAACTAGATGCACAGTTAACACTCTCAAATCGTATCCCTTAACCCTTAAACAGGCAGTGGGATATATATTCCCACCATATTTAGAACTTTATACAATTGAGATAAGGTCGAAAACCAACGAAAATTTTCAACATGCTGTGCCCGTTAAAGGGTTAAAAGTATCTAGCGAGATGTTTAGGCATTTTGTTTGGTATAAAAGATGCTATTAAATCAATGACGTATATTTAAAGTACAGGTAGTTTTTACGCCAAAATAAAAATATTTTCCCCAATAAAAAGTAGTATTTTGTCATTGATTTAGATTTTAATTTTTCAAACAAAATGTGCAAAAACTGCATCATACTATTAGATGCCTCGATGAAATCACTCACACATGCAACTGCATTGTGGAAGTCATCGCAGTCTTCAGTGTGAGTGCGACGACTTCCACAATGCAGTTGCATGTGTGAGTGAAGGCATCTACAGTATGATGCAGTTTTTGTCAATTAAATAATAAATTACTTTGTTTGAAAAATTAAAATCTAAACCAATGTCAAAATACTACTGTTTATTGGGAAGTTATTTTTATTTTGGTGTAAACTACCTGCATATAAGCCATTGATTTAATAGCACCTTATATAGTATGCGAGCTAAGTGGCTAATATGACGAAGACTAATTAAAAAATTGCTATTCTGACAACACACATATGCCAATAAGTCAAAGCCACCATTGCGCTACGATTTAGTACGGTATCTAGTTTAAATATGTGATGAAGGGTACAGCAGTTTAAAGAGTTTTTATACGTTTTGGTATCCTATAACTATAATAATAATTTTCAGTCACTTAGTGATATTTAACCCCAGTCTAAGTGATTAAATTAGTCCTTTTTTGAGCTTGACACTCATACGAATGTTCGCTAAGTCACTATTCATAAAAACTCACTTTTCACAGTTCAGTTCAAATGCACAATAGTATCATTCCTCACTGCACATACCTAGATAAGTGGAATTTTAATTTAATTTCATCATTTGAAACAAATAACTATGTCACGTCCGGAACACAGATATGTGTTTAAATTTCCTGTAAGGCTCATTATGATTTAGCCAGCGTCTAGTTTTTAGGCATACATGCTTGTTCAAACATACATATATCCAATTTCAAAACTTCAAAATGAGTATGTTGCAATCATTGTCTTGCTTCTTCACTTCGTAATCTAAGTCTGCTTTAACTTTTCTTGTACCGTAAGGGCTTTTAGTAACTTTGACTGGCTTGGTACTCTTCGGCGATAAGCTAGGTTTGAATTGTCCAATTCTGGTTTTGACCACTTTCTTTTTACTAACCATTCTAGCAATTTTACTTTTAATTTTCGGTGTAAGAACTTGATTGACTTTTCTGTTCAACGATTTCTTTTCATTTCCTTTCCTATTTTCCACCGGTACCAACAACTTGCCACCAACTTCTACCTTGTTCAAAAGAACTTTAGCGGCGGAAGTTACGTTATTAACCGCTAATTCAACTCCTTTGGATGTCTTAACTTTCTCTTTTGCAACAATATTGTTATTAGAATTGGTGTTATTAGTATCGCTAGTTTTATTTTTAGGTGGTATAAAATTTTTCACAACAAACTCTTTATAGGAATCATTAAAACAGGATATGGAGTTGGGTGATTCCACAACAGCTGTCTTGATAGAATTTGGCGAACCATTGAAGTCTGTCATGAATTCCTTTCTAACGGAGATCCTTCCCCTACCGTTTTTGTCTGGCGTAATGTCAGGTGTTTTCATGTTTTGTTTTTCAAGTACTTGTTTTAACCCTTTAACCGTAATGTCAGGTGTTTTCATGTTTTGTTTTTCATGTACTTGTTTTAACCCTTTAACCGTAATGTCAGGTGTTTTTATGTTTTGTTTTTCATGTACTTGTTTTAACCTTTTAACCGTAATGTCAGGTGTTTTCATGTTTGGTTTTTCAAATAATTGTTTTAAAGCACTTGCTGCTTTGGTTTTTTCAAGTCGAGGTGATTCTCTCCTATTTGAATTCAGACGATTATCTTCCGTACGTTTCACATCTACCAAAATTTTATTTTTAGGGGTAGGCTTTGTCGTCTCTTCACTCTCATCGGCCAAAGAGAAAGTGTTCAAAATCATTGGTGTTTTAGATAATTCGCTCGTACGTATTTCAATTTTATTCACATTCTCCGGGGCTGGAGAGATATTAGCCAGTTTCTTTTGCATATTTTTTCTGAACGATTCCAACGCACCCACAATTTCGTTGTCACTCATATTCTTATTCAAATACGTTGGTTTGGGGACGTCACCCAACTCGTAGTCTTCTACATACTGGCTGATAACCGTTGACATCTCTAACGCTTTTCCTATTAACACCTTTAGCGTTTGAATATTCATTTTAGCCGCGTCCACTATTAAAGATTCCATCAAAGTTTTAAATTGTACATATAGGTCTGTCTCGTCACGCAACGGGTCAATTAAAATATGTCTTTCTTCTTCCGGATAATCTTTTTTGTCTCTCAATACGCCGTATTTTGTCTGTTGCATAAGTGTGGTTATTGTATACTTCTTGTAATTCTCTGGTACACGATATTCGTCGCTGGGATGGCCATGATGTTGCTTGTAGAAATGCACTTGTATACCTTTGGAGTACTCACGAACGACTATTGTAGCTGGACATATGTGTGCTACTTTATCGTCTTCATGAGTCGTCGGAGGTAGATAAGTGCATCTATAAATCTGTTTGGTATTACTCTGTCCTAGTATTAGGTATTTGGTGTCGGTAGCGTCCTCCACACCATCTTTCCAGGACATGAACTCTGAAATTTAGTTAACAATTTGTTAGATAAATAAAAGGAACCGCCACAACACAGGCAGCTTATTGAAAAAATACTATCATCTTTTCTTCATTTGAGTGTCGTAAAAGGCGATAACGGACTAAAGACTGCACATACATCCAACAGCAAGCAAGCCACCTATCATGCTGAGTGCATTTGTTATTTGGTCAAATGTAGACTATGGCAGAGGACAGATTTTGCGGTCCTCATTGCCTAGTCTGACTAACTGATGACTATGTAGATATACAGGGTGACTGGAAATTAGTGGCGGAGCCGTTAAGGGGAGGTAGTCTAGGGTTATTCCGACAGATATCACTATGAGACCTACCGTCCTTACTAAACCAAAAAAATGTTTTATCAGCCATCAAAGTATTTTTTTTACATTTTCCGTTCTTGTTTAGCAGCTTTTGCATAAAATAATGACAGTTGCGGAGACTTAACAATTAATATTACTTATTTAGAATATTTTTGTTGCAAAACAAAAAAAAGTAGGCCAAAATCACTTTTTTTTTTAGGATTTATTACTATTTGAAAATTTTTTGTACGATTTTTTGGGTTACACTCTTTAAGTAGGAATATCTTGGAAAGGGTTAAGTAAGGACGGTAGGTCTCATAGTGATATCTGTCGGAATAACCCTAGACTACCTCCCCTTAACGGCTCCGCCACTAATTTCCAGTCACCTGTATAAGCACGTCTAATTAGTTATCCACTACAGGTAAGGAGCCGTCCATTAATCACGTGATGTTTTTTTTTGCATTTTTTATCCTTGGTGATACGTGGTGAGGTTTAAGACTAACCCTCCCCCCCCACCTAAAATCGCGTGTATTTTTAGTAGGTACCTACAATACGGGTATAAAGTATAATCTAATTTTATTCTAGAAATTTAAGGAGCATGATAAAAATGTCTAGACGCGAGGGTTGTTTTATTTTTAGAGTGAGTCAGTCGAGTCAGGGTCACGCACACTACACGCCGCTTTCGGTTTATAAATCGCGCGTTTGACAAAAAAATAAATACACGTAATATCTTACTACACCCCCCCCCCCCACGTGATCAATGGACGGCCCCTAAGCATTTGGCCTTCATCTCACCTGATGGTAACTGTAGATAAGGCCGAAAGGTGGAAGGATGCTTTACCTTGAATCCTCAACCACTGAAGAACTGGCTATCTTATCTCTTAACTGTCAGAACACAACAGTGCTATTAACATTGGCGGGCTTAACAAGCCTTACCACCAACCAAACTGAGTACACAAAGATGTGCCCCCGCTGGGATCGAACCCGGGACCTTTGGCTCTAAGACCGGTGGCTTAGCAGACCACAGACGCGGTTGAATATAGCAAGAAACAATATTTTTCTCAGTTTAGGACACGTTTCTACAGCACTTTTGAATGTCATTACTCCATTGGTACGTAAGTCTATAGGGAGACCTTGTACGGAGAAGAACCGGCAAGAAACTCAGCAAGGGCATCATAAAATATATATTATAATAATGCATCATACCTGCCAAAGTGGGGAAGAAGTAGCTCTCAATACCGTCACAGTGCACACCTGACACATGCAAATCAAACAGCTGGATACTGGAGAAACTCTGCTTGCACCCCGCACAGATGTATGTCAGTGCCAACAGGTTGGGAAACATAAACCGGTCGGAGCAGAGGTGCAAGTTGTCAGGGCGCACACGCATATCGCACTTCTTGCAGATTTCAATGCGGACAGGTTTGATTAGGTCCGCTGCGCTTGATAATCTGAAAGTAATAATAAGATTTGGTGTAATGTGATTGGTTACCTGCTGTGCTGGTTACAGCCATGGCGGTCCTCATTGCCTAGTCTCTGACTAACCATTCGGGGATAATAGTTGTGACTTTATGATGTGGGCACGAGGTGACCTTGAGTTATGTGGGACTGTCCTTCATCGCCTCTGCCCAGCTACGTAGTGCTTGGAGGGGAAGGGTAGGCCTAAAACACTAAAAAATCTAGTACCATCCTTCTAGGACCTAGGACCAATAATAGCAAGCACCAAATAAACTGCTACGATTGATTTGAATGAGCTCCACGTTCAAGGTGGGAGGGTGAAAGCATGCAACAGACCGAAATGGCGACTCTTATTGTCGGAGGGCAAAGCCCACTTTCGGTCGCTGCGCCATCATACTAAGTGTACATACGTATAATCACGACTAAATCCAAAAGCAGTCCTCTGACATACTGCCGTCGTAAATGAAAACACAGTAACTTCAGTTACTGTGTTTATACTTGTCTTCAAAATTACGAGACCGAGCTCTATCTGGGAAAATTTTCGATTTGTATATATCTACCACCGAGGAGATACGATAAATAAAAACACAGTAAGTTGATAGAAATCAAGACATTTTTAGGATAAAACACAGTGCGTTAGAATTTTTTGGTTAGAACACAACAATTTACTATTCACTGTTTTGTAACATGTGTTCATGTATTTTTATGAATATGTTTTGATTAGTTATAACACTGCATTTGCAAATACTGTGATTTCATGTGAAATTTCCATGAAATTATTACATTGTTTACATAAGTTAATCACAGTATCTTAGTTACTGGGTTTAAGATACCTGCAGTTTCCATATTGTTTCCAAAAAAGCATAGCTAAATCACAGTAACTATTGTATATTACTGTGATTTAAGCTAACCTTTAGCTTGTAATCGGGATGAAACTTGTATGGATTGATACAATGCAATATGATCGGCCTGATATTTGTATCGATACAAAAGCATACGATCCGTTGGCGGATCAATACATATGCAAGTAGGGTCGGATAGGCGGTAGATTTTGTCATAATTACTTTAATGTAAGTAACTACTGTCAATTTCGGCAGAAGTATTTATTACTTTGTTTAGTTTGAGGTGATATTGCTTTATTTTTATGTTCCATTATTTTAGTTATTATTATACATTAGACCACTATCAAATTATTTTGTTTTACTTACTAGTATACTCAACAGACGTTGTCCTGTCCAAATTATAATAACGATCCAACTGACAGGAAAAAGATAAATGTCGCGGAAAAGAAGTAAGAAACAGCAAATACTTTTAACGACCAAATTAATAAATAAAATATATCGCACAATTCTTTTTTTATTTTTTAAGTTTTATTAGGATTTTTCGTATTATTTTTCTATCTAAACCACCCCTGTATTAAAACGAACAAAACAAAACAATGAAAATGAATAACCTAAGAAAATGTAAATAATGTCATCTGGATGTTAAAACAAAAAAAAAACTACAAATTTAGCAAAATATAAAAATTGATTTTTTTCTCGAAAGTCATTCTATAGAAATTGCAAGTTACCTTATCTTTAGTCTTTAGTCCGTTAGTCGCCCTTTACGACACCCAAGAGAAGAGAGGGGGTAGTATGTACTATTCTTTCAACGCTGCGCAACATAGTTATAAGTACTGTTAAATTGCTCAGCGTGATAAGTGGTGAGAATAACGCCACTCTTTGATATACGTGTGTGGCTATGTGCCATCTTTACCCCGTAAGGGGTGTTACGACATCGGTCAAATCGACAAATTAGAAATTAGACAAATTGGTAATTCGTCAAATCCTCTTTTCGTCAATTTAAGAAATTTGCCAAACACGCTATTGGTCAAGTAATTTAAGTACAATTAACAGCAATAAAGAAATAAAAGTATTTTATTACTTTTTATTTTATATTAATTCATACCCAACATACCTAACTGTTTTAAACACTTTAAAGCAGGGTTCGAAAATATCCGATATTTATTATAATAATCAAAATATCGGATATTTATAATATATACCCAAAATATATCAAACATTTGATATAAATCCATTTTGTATGACAGCCATAAAAGTATTTTATTGTATTATTTATGAATACCGTTTTCATATGTGTTTTCTATACATAACAAATTATTTAAAACAAAACTAAAATGTTTTTATTGTTTTTTATTTATTTAGGTATTAAAATCAGAAAAAAATCAACTCAAAAACATAAAATCTTCTTATAAATCAGGTAAAATCAACTAAAAAAAAGCATATAAGCTTACAGGAAAAAATCAACTCAAAAAGATAAAATCTTCTTATAAATTCTAATCAGTCAATGGCTTCATTAATTTTCTTTAAGTATAAATACTTTTACACAGCTTGGATCTTATAACACAGTGCATGAATTTGTATAAAATGAGTATTTCACTTAGCTAGAAAGAAATCAGAGATTCTAATGCAGCTTTTCTTTTTGTAAGGAGACTCGTTAGTTTTTTGAAATATTAGCCTCTACAGTTTTAACATTTTGACATTTTGAGTGTAATTCTTGGTGTTTTATTTTTATTTTATAGACAACAGAAATACTAGCTGCCCTACTCCTGTAGGTCACGTGATGGGTTAGAAATTTAAGACAATCGCATAGCGCAGCATAGCGATTGTCTTACATTATTTTTTTATTAGTTTTTTTATTATGTTATTTTTTTTTATTAGACAACAGAAATCTAGCTCCATACAAAGACATTTTTTTATAGCTCTAGTTCCCTCCCTCTCCTATCTCTTTTCCCCCTCCTCCTAACCATCTTCAATGACATTTCTCACACATTTTAAGGTTAGTTTAAAGAGAATTCAAATGCATCTTCCTAACTATGTATCTCCTGTAAGTGGGAATGACACCGGGGGTACCTCTTTACCCCCCTCCCTCCCCCACCCCCCACCTCCCTAAATTCGTGGACTGTGTTGTAAGATTTCTACCGCAATAATAAGTAGCCGTTGTGTACACTCCTAATTAGTCGAGTAGATACTTACACTATTTGCCCTTTATCATTGATACAGTGATACTTCTGTATGTGCCTGTACGCTATGAAATACGCGCCGAACAACTTCAAACATTGGGGACACTCGAATTGTATTTTTCGCGTCTCTGACGCTGCTGGTACACTTTTGTCCTCATCCGCAACAGGAACAATGGCTTTCCTCTGGACTATAGCGTCAGACATTCTAGTGGTCGTCGCTAAAGAGTCGCCCTGTTTCTTAACCGATTTACCGAGTAAATTGGTCAGTTTTGTTTTAACTTTGACGGGCTTACTTTTCCTTTTGGCTTCATGCGTGTAAGTTTTATGGCTCTTCAAGGTTTGGGCGCTGAGGAATTTTCTATCGCACACATCACATTTGTAAGTTGGCCGTCGCAATTTCAGCTTCGATGGTGCTTTTGCACCCATTTTGATAACATTTGGTTACGGCACTGGTAATAAATTAGGCTAAATTACTCGAAATTGTATTAATAAAATAGGCGCAAAATGTACAAGACGCGCTTTGCTTTTTTTTTAACTAAGTGTTTTCTGAATCACGTTGCTGAGAAGGCAAATGCATATAAAGTATACAGCTCAACAATATTATACAATTAAAAATAATAAGTGAGTTTTTATTACGATATTTCGATTGTCCAGGAATCAGAAAGATTTTGTAAATTTTTATAAACTCAAAGTGTCTCAAAGATTACGAAACGTTGAAAAAATGTCTACCTCGGGTGGGAATCAAACCTGCGTCCTCGCAATCCGGGCAGCTGCGTTGACCACTACGCCACCGAGGTATTGGTTAGACCGATTAAATTTTTTAGCGGGTTCTATTCTCGCCTGAGGTAGACATTTTTTTCAACGTCTTTGAGTTTATTTGGGCGTTTTTAACGCAAATAATCAAATATTACGAATTTCTATAAAGATTTAAATCCACACATAGAGTTTTACTTGTAGTACATGTTGTGTGTCAAATAACGGTATCAGTAAGCAACATTTCATTAATAGAATCTGGCTAACGAAAGCTGAACCAGGAAAAACGCAGCAAATTTAAAAAAAAACATGACTGGGTATTACAACACATTACATGGGTCACACAGCTGCAATTTTCTCAGACAAATTTCAATTTGACATACGACATGACACCTCAGATAGACATACATAGAGACAAAGTGTCGCCAATCAAATAACTACGAGGTTCAGCTTTCGTTTTTTTATCAATAATATAAATTATCTAGACTTTAATAAATTATTTGGTAATTTGACGGGTTTTAATAAAAAATATCTTTTATTAAAGAACTGTCATCCCTGACGCGTTCACCCGATTCCATATAAGAAGGTAAATAGGTTTGGGTTTGGTTGGCCTGGGCTGGGCCTGATCCAGTGCACAATGCTCCGAGGAGAGGAGTGCACGCGTTCCCACGAAAATCAATACAAAACAACAAATCCGTCCGCTCCGCTCCGTCCGCTTTGCTCCCGATCTAGTGGACGCGCACCTTTTTAATCCTCTATGAGTTGCCATAAAGATGAGGGATTAGGATTCTTGGCAGGAAAGTGAAGCGTACTCCCTCTTGGGCCGATTCTGCTTCAGTAGTATTAATTATTCCAATTTAATCCGAATTACAGTGTTAATCAATCTGGTTGTGAATTAAACAGGGCCAATGTGAATACTGACGCATTCATCAAACCGGCACAGAGCAGCGTTTACTTTAAAAACCAACGTTTATTATAAATAGTAGGTACCCTCATGTGCGTTAAGAATTATGGGAATCAAATGTGAAACATCTTGCCCGACCCTAGATATCAACAAAAGTTACTTTACTACTACTAAAACAAAAATTAGTTTATTTTAGTTACTTTCATGTCGTACGCCATTTTACTGTGGGGAAATGCTGCCGACATTCAAACTATCTTTGTGCTGCAGAAGAGGGCTATTCGAGCAATATATAACCTACAGGCTGGTGACTCTCTCAGAGAGAGATTTAAGGATATAAGTATAATGACAGTTGCATCACAATATATTTATGAAAATCTTGTGTATGTTCATAAAAATATTGAAATGTTTTCAAAAAACAGTGATATCACAAATTAAACACTAGAAGTAAGAACAAATTAGCAGTGCCTTATACTAGGCTCCATAAAATAAATAATTCTTTTAAGGGTCTGTGTGTACGATTATACAACAAAGTACCAAATGATATTCAGAAATTAGATCTTGATAAATTTAAAATCAAAATCAAAGAAAAGCTTTATAAAAAAGCTTATTATAAAGTGTCTGATTATACAGAAGACAAAACAGCTTGGGTCTGAAATGCTCCAAGTACCTACTCCAACAGCTATTTCTAATTGCCTATAATTAATTTATATAGAGCACCATATTTAATTAAACTATTTACATTCAAATTCATATTTTGTATTTTGTGACCTGGTAACGACATATATTATATATATTTTTTGTAAATGTCGTTGCTTCTGTGCGCTGTGGTTTCTTGCGCCCGTTCTTTGCCACAGTTAAAAATGATGTCCTGAATGGGTGGTAGAGGGTGGTAGGTTAAAAAATATTTGGACGTTTCAAAGTACTTATTAATTGAGTTTATTGAATAAATATATTTTGACTATTGACTGTACTTGTAAACGCTTATCTTTTAAATTATAAAGAGCAATTGTGCAAAAACAGGGTGGGTCGATTGTTGTGATGACCAGTGTACTTATTTACTATTTTCTATTAATCTCTTTGGCTCCATATAAAAATCAACTAAAAAGTTTCGGTCTTTTTTTTCTCTCTTTTTCTTTATGTCCAAAGATATTCATCACTCGTCTTTATCTTTAACTCTTTAACTCCCTGGCTCAGATAAACGAACTGATCTAGGGAGTTAAAGATTAACTCAGTTGAATATGCATACCACAAGATAGAGAATTAGAACAACTAGGTATTCTTTTTCTCGTGATTGAATATCACTTAAACTTAGGCTTACCATAATTTTGGAACTCCAAAGCGGGACAGGAGCGAAAGAAATGTAAATAAAGTACTTAAAGGAAAGATATCCACAGTACCGAAAAGCCGCTGAAGTTGAAAATGACATTGCTTTAGTTATTCATTACTGAGCTACTTGAGTTACTCCTATGGCATTTAGTACGTTCGTTTTTCTTAATACACGTTCTGACGGTTAACCGGGACAAAATACCAAACCGGCCGGGACGCCGGGACCAATGCTTGAAACCGGGACAATCCTGGTCAAACCGGGACCTATGGTAAGCCTACTTATACTTACGGTTGGTCGGGCAGTTGTCGACACAATTCATTGTTACGACATTTTTTGGTATAATGTAATAATCCTATGTTTTGTCTTTGTTTTACATAAGGTAAACATGATGTGCCGAAACGGAAGCAAAATAGTAATGGATAAAGCAGAAAGAGATAGCAAACTTATGCTTCGGCTGAAACCTAAATATCCGTTTTTTACCCTTCGGGGGAAAAACGGGTCTATTTAGGTGTTCGAGCCTCTGCTTGAACCACAGTTGAGATGTGTTTAAATTCTGCTGGCGCTGCATGAGCGTACTGTGGACTCTAATTATTATAATTTAGTAAACCTATGATTTAGATATATTTTTCTAATTAAGAAAGTGAAACAAATACATGATTTTAATGAAATAATGTATTCTGAGTATAATTAACCATACCCTGATTTCTTTTTAAAAATCAGCTAACAAGAATTCCTTCTTAACTAATCACCATAATAACATATAGTTAATAATTATTCCTATAATCAAATTATTAGGACAACTTTTTATTCCAATGGAGTGAATGATTCGGAAATAGGGTTTCCCTCAGGAACTCTGCGACCTGGTAATTCTTTGAAATAATAGCGGAAAAAGGTGTGTTTTGATTTCCAGTTGCCTCGCTTAAAAACTTCGTCAATGTCATAGTGATTCCTGATAAAGTTTGTTGATGAGACTGCAGCCCTAAAACTACCAGCCGAGGCAGAGATACCTGCTTCACGAAACAAAGTTCTAATCCAACCTGCTATTATAGTTCGGGAAGCAGGTTTTACCTTTCCTCTGGTCAATACAAAAAGGTTTTTAACTGTTCCTCTCCTAGACATGGATAGTGAACCTAATTGTCTTATCCAAAACACCGGATTTCTCTTTTGCTTTTCAATTGCAGGAAGTGATTTAAAACACCATCCCGATTGCCTGTGAGTGATAGAATCAGTTTTAGATCCAAACTTTGGCCATAGGGATATTTGAGTTCCATCATCCTCGTCTGACATCGTCATCTAAACTTAAGAGAGTGAGGTCATGGACTCGTCTTCCTGATGCAAGTAACAAAAGAACACAGGTATGCCTTGAGACTTCAAACAAACTATTTATACTAATGTTATAATTATCTAGAAAAGAAATTAAATCTTCTATTAACCATGCCATAACTTTCTTTGAGGTGGATTTTTTAGCAAGATTCCCTTAAGGGTGTGTCGAACCAAAGGGTGTGACCCTAATTCTTCTGATCTAGCTGGATTAGCAAGGGTTGTAATGACTGATTTATGAAGGGCAATAGTTTTGGGAGCTAGACCTACAACATTGAAGAGATGACAAAGATATTTAGCTATATCTGCAGGGTTTGGATTATCTGAAGCTATGTTATTGACTAATGCATATTCCCGCCAACGGTTCCAAGCGGGTCTATAAGTTTTCATAGTTGATGTTCTCCAAGAAGACTCTAAAATATGTTTCTCAGCTTCATTCCATCCCGTTAGTTGACTTGTCCAGCCCGTACCTTCCAAACCACTTAATTGAGCAGGTCGACTTCCGGTGGTGGTAGGTCCGTTTGAAGGTTGATTAGGTTGTTCTTCAAATCCGGGATGGATAATGGGGGGCAGCAGCTCGACTCTTTATTTCTCTGTCCCAGAAGGCTTTCTCCCATATTGGCGTCACGAGCAGATAAAGGCCTTTGGACGTTTTTAGATGTCGTAGAACCCGGGGAATGAGTGCAGGAGGGGGAACGATCCACCCCAATCTGTAGTCCCAAGACCTGCTGAAGGCGTCCGTAAACAGACTGTTCTTGTCTTTCGCGTCCTTGCTCACATAGCTTGGTAGAACTGCTGATCTTGCTGATGCGAACAAGTCTACTTGGGCCCTTCCCAGGTGTTGAAAAATCCATGAAACTGTCCTTTGTTTGAGATGCCATTCTGGCATTGCCCTCGCTCTGGATAGGCAATCGGCAAGACCGTTGCAAATTCCTGGAATGTAGCGAGCAATTAGGTGGCATCCCATCCTCTGACAAAGTTCTAGTATCATTGTGGTAGTTTTCAGGAGTCGTACAGACTTTGTGCCCCCTTGTTTGGTTATAGTAGAAGTATAATTGCATTTCGTTTTGTAACTTCCCCAAACCCCTCAAACCCCAAGCGGTCGCATGAGACCGCACCTACAAAAACACACTTGACTTTGTACCGTGTTTTCATAGACTTACAGACTACTTTAGTATGAACAAGTTTGGTTATTTCGGTTCTGTGGTTCATCTTATGTATTGTTATAGCACAATATCGCATAGTCTATGCTCCATTCTGTCTAATTTGACGTTGACAGTTACTGTCAAAAAAGTGTCAAAAAAAATCCAAGAGTGAGTGGTTAAACCTTAAAAGATGCATTTAATGGCTATCGATGCATTTGTCGTTTTCTAAACAATGACTTTAACAATTTCATTTATTTATTTGATTAAGTATTATTATTTTGTTGTGTAAATACTGCATTGACAAATTCATTCTAATTTGTACCTAAACATTTCTCCAACAGTATTAAAAAAAATATTTAAGTGACTCAGCCCACAACAACTCTGCGAAACACCTCCAGACTAGATCTGTGAGCAGTGTGAGCACTAAATGCCGAGCGAGTATTGTGACTGTGAGCTCCAAATAGACAGACAAATATCGGAATCGGCATGTCGTCAACTGTCCTGGAATCCTTTTTTTTTTTTATCTGCAACAAATGTTTGTGACCGCCTTTTTATGAGGTTGGCACGCCCAGCAACAAATAACTGGGGTTCTTACAAATATTGGACAATCTGATAGCGGTTGCCAAACGCGGGTCCTGAAGTCTAAATGAAGTCGGTAATTCCAATCATAGTCACATAATTTTGTATTGATATATTATTTTTGATTAAACTAATAGACTGCGTTTTTGAGCAGAAACAATAGAAAATATAGTGTAAGAATCCTATGTGACAAAACAAATCAATGATTATGATCTGATTCTAAGGATAGTCCTGGAAATATGGTTTAATAACATGACATTTGTGTCCCATGTTGAATTGTATTTTTGATTTGGAGCAAAAAATCTTAGTTAGTGTACACTTAACAAAACTGTGTTAAACACAGTCATTCATGTAAAGTAAATTACTTCCCTTAGATGACAGGTAAAGTGGACCTATGCGTATTTAAACAACATAGAACCTTCCTCAAACTTTTTGGTTAGAAATGATAACTTTATAACTATCAGCTTTGAAAAGATTCAAGTTATTATTTTTCGAATAAAGCTACCAAGATATTATCAAATACAGTACTGATTTAATGTTACTGATTTTGTTGCAAGAGATGTAAACATATATCTCAAGATGCTCGTGGTATACCATGTCTGGTCAACGATTCACTAATAATTTGGCGCCAGCCGGATAAGGCTATCTAGAAGTGGATGGCTTGCCTTGAAAGGAAATTAGGTATGTATAACAAATATTATTTAGAGCCGAAGAACATTTTTTCTTGGACAACAAGTTTGGGCCACATTGTATACCAAGGATGTAAATTCTAATCTTTACCACAACAATACCTTCTGCTTTATCCAATTTATATTAAACTAGCGACCCGCCCCGGCTTCGCACGGGTGCAATGCTGATACTAAATACACTACAGAAAAACTGTGAACGTTGTATATAAAAACATAGCGGCCCGCTCCGGCTTCGCACGGGTATAAAATATATAGCCTATGTGATTAAAATCGATTCAGTAGTTTTGATTTATTCATTACTGCCCGTGGCCCGCACGCGTTAAATTTGGAGTAAAACAATCTCCCTTTCCCTATACCTACCATGAAGATTTCCTGCTATCTTTGGAATATCTAAATTCATACACTACATTTTTACTTATTTACTTTTTACATTTTTAACTATTTATTTTATTTTTACAACATATTACAGAATGTCTTTATTCAACAACAAAAGATACCTATTCTATTAAGTATTTTTTCTGAACTTACATATCTCACCTTAAATCACGATTTTTGAAAATAATTTCCCTAATATTAAATTGATCTAACTGTAAATTTTAATCAAGATCTTAATAGAAAATTGCAATCCATAAATTATGGTTTTATTTAATCTAATCTTATCTCACCTTATGTAGGTACTTATAATTACTATAAGTGCGATTTAAAAATTAACCTTAGAATAGAATATAATTTATATTTTAAAACTATAGTCGAGCGCAGCGAGAACAATCATTAATCTAAAACTACTATCATACAATTATTTATCGTAACTTACTTATAATTGTCGCGCTAAAAAGCACGTTTTTATAATAAACGCGTCCGATCGCTGCTAAATTCAAAGTGCTATAGGGAAAACCGCGGCCTCAGACGCGCCATTTATAGGCACGCTCTTGCCGCACGGGGCGGCCGGCAGGGACTAAAATATCGATAAAAAAATATATCGATATTAAAATTTATCGGTTAAAAATATTGATTTTTCTGTTATCGTTAATTATATCGAAAAAATATCGATAATTAATAATCGATAAGGCTTTTGTTGCGTCATGCATTGTTGCCAAATTTACGTTTTGATATTGTCTGGTGGCTAGGCTCGCGCGCCGCGCCGTTGCTGTTATTTATCGTTTATTTATTATTTATCGTATCGTTCTTTTTGCGCAATACCGTTTCGTAAAGGAAAGATTTGATTGTTTGTTTTTATTGAACAGGCTCCGAAACTACAAGACCGATTTAAAAATTATTTTCACCGTTGGGTAGCTACACATCTCCGGTTGACATAGGCTATATTATATTTTCAAAAAATTAGGAATCCTTACTAAAACTCTAATAAATTTCTTACATCGCGTGTGCTACGAAAACTATTAATGATAGAACAAATGCGATGTAGGCGTCGTCACTGGGGTACGGGCGGGGAGTCATTTTGAAAATTCGTCACGGGGTACGGGGTCCACGCGAACGAAATCGTCGGCGGTCTGCTACTAATTAAGTATATCAATGTTGTTTTATAATAAGTGATTGACATAAGTTAGAAAATGAATCCTCATAACCGAATAAAGGAAAATAGAGGAAAATTGCTGTACCGTGTACTATCTGTGGGTTCCAGATAACGAAGAGTCACAGTCATTGATATCATCACGTAAGAAGCGTCAAAGCAATAAAATTTTAGTTTTAGAAGCCAACTCTGTAATTTATTCTGATGATGATCTTGACATACCGGATAGTCAGCCATTGTTCACTGAAACTGAAAAGTGCCTTGTTTCGGATACATCAAATGGTAGGTCAAGGTCAGACGTATCATCACATCGCTGTACGTAATGTAAAATGGCGAATCCTACAATCCGACGGCGACATGAATACCTGCACTACTGTTGGCTTTTCTTTTATATTTTGGCAGTGCGTTTGACACGTCATGTAGTTTGGCATTGTGTAACCCTGGATTCGCGCGAGTGTTGAGGCGAATAGCGAGGGCGGTCAGGCAAATATCAACCTTCCGAGCGTAGAGCGAATAGCACTTATGTCTACACGCGGAATGTCGCTATTCGCCTGATCGCCTCTCCGTTCGCTTCGCGCGAATGTGTAGACGCAGCAACTAAAGCATAATAAAGGTATACCTACCTACTAGTGATGTAAGGAATATTTGCATTCGCGAATATCATCTGTGATGGTTTGGAGGGGTGTGTCTTACGAAGGCGTGACAAAGCTCCATTTTTGTGAACAAGGGTTGAAAACACGAGTAACTAACTACCAAAGCGATATTTTAGAGAAGGTGGTTAAACCACTAAGTAACACTGTGTTCGCTAGTAAACAATGGATATTTCAACAAGACTCAGCACCAGCGCACAAAGCGAAATAAACCCAGCGCTGGTTAGACGTGAATTTAACGAATTTCATCGCCTCTAATGATTGGCCCCCTGCAAGTCCTGATCTTAATCCTTTAGATTATTGCTTATAAGCCTGCCTCAACCTCATCGAAATATCGAGTCCGGTTGTTTTCCGGTTGCCACTGTCTGCGTGTCTCTGCAACAACTTCTTGGCTCTTACGGTTCTCTGTGGTACCCCACTCCATGTTTACACAGCTATGTGTTAAATCGAAATGAATAGAATAAAACCTACTTAATATAATGATATCTAATAACAGTACTACCGTCATATTATTTATTTTAAAATACCCTCATTTAAGGTGGGACAGAACTTATGGCAAGACTAGGTATGTATGTACGTTTTAGTCATCAGAAAACCTAACCCATAAAACCCCTCCGCACCACACCACCTCTTACGATAGCTCCTTTATCGTCCAAGCTGTTCGTCTCTGGAACTCGCTCCCAATTGCGATCAGGCGTGCGCAATCTGTTTACACATTTTAAGGAGCTCATGAAAAACTTCTACCTATCCACTTAACCATATCCTGCTGCAAAGCTGCTGTTATTCACTACTTTCTACAAATGTTAAATCAATTTTTTTTGTCTGTTGAATTAATGAAAAATTTCATTTCAATTAAGTGAAATGTATTTGAATAATATTAAATATTTTAATACCATGAGAAATATTTTAGTTGAGTAAAATTTTCGTCTTAATTCCGAAGTTGTATCAATTTAAGTAAAAATAGAGCCATTGATAAATGACTTCAAATTTAAAAGTGAATATTCGCAGTCGCAAAAAATTAAGGGGGTCCTGCGCGAATTTGTGGAAATGTACGTATTTTTAAGTCACTTGTACTATGCGCTGAATTAGTTAAATACGTTAAAAGAACTTACGTAAGTTAGCCTGATCATTGCACAAGGTCGTGGCCTTGTTGAAATTTGAAACAAATTCTTTAAACATTATCAAACAATACAATACAAAAATCTGATGACTACTAAAAACATTTTTTTTGACAACTTTCTTAATTTTACGCACGAAACAATAATAATTATTGATTTTACATTGATTGTATTTGTATTGATATTCCGCAGCCCCTTCTTTAAAAAGTAAATTTTAATTTTTAACACAAGCACGTGATGGTTTTGCACATTTTGCAGAATAAAAACATTGCTCTAACTAATTTACTTAGTCTGAAACTTCAAAGCAGAATTGTTCTTACTATAAATTTCAATAAGATTGATTTTGCTTTGAAGTTCAGACTTATGTCAGTTTTTGCGATCGCGCGGCACCCCCTTAAAAATCGATATTCGTTACATCATTAATACCTACATACCTAAGTACTTAAGTTTTCGTGTAGTAGGTAATGTAGGTAGGTACTTTCTATTGATTTTCTATAAACTAATTAAACGAAACATGACATCAGGTGACGGAAACTTGCCCATAATAAAGTGTAAAACACAGGTCATTTATTTTTGTAGCGAGTTTTCAACAGTTTAAAGTGTTTTATTTGGGTTTTAAAACGGCAACATTTTATTTTAAACGTTTTAAATCCGTTGTTTTACATTTATCTATACACTTCACATAATACATACTTATCTATGTAATTCTCCCCAATTCATAATTTAACTAACAATAACAAACAACAACATAATATGAATATGAATAAGGAGGTAAGTATGTAGGTAGAAGTAGGTATTTACTTTTAAAATCTTGAAATGAATCACTTTTTTACGGATTAACTCGCGTTTAATTTACTATTTACAAAGTTTTTTATACTATCCTGACGTTTCGAACCCTTTACAGGGTCCGTGGTCACAAGGAGACCGTCAAAAAAAGAAGATAAACGTCAGGATAATATAAAAAACTATGTAAATAATATATAAAAAATATGTAAATAATCCGTAAAAAAGTGTTTCATTTCAATGTGTAGTGCTCGTTTTAAAATCTTATTGCACATTGTACATCTTGATGTACCATCATCGTGCAGGTTATATCTTCTTTATACACTTTTAGTTTTTCTTCTTCCCATTTTGCACCACAAATAAATAGGAATTTACTAAAATATGCAAGGAACGTACAACTGCCGCTTGCCAAAATGCAAAACAAAATTATAAGTAAAAAACCTTTTTAACAAACAAGCTTTTATTTAAATGCGCTAAAAAGAAAAAAATTACTTTCACTAAACTTTTACTATCAACTTATAACGTCATTACACAATTTATATGACATAAAAGGTTGTCTCGAGATTTAAGTAAGTAAGTTTATGTACTTAACTTGTACGTAACTTGTAGTTTTTTAGGTTTTAATAGTTAAAATCAATCACATCAGGTTATTTAATTTACTTGTTTGTTTACACATATACTCAAAGACTATCCAATTAAAATTCACAAAATGAATTATTTCATTAAAAATGAAAAAAACACGAATTCCTTTTTTGTAATTTTTGTTATGTTTAAAACACTTGATCTGACCAGCCCTTGAAGTTGCTAGAAACCGTAAGACGGTTTCTAGCAGTCACCTTATACAGTAAATCTCGCGACAACCTTTTATATCATATAAATTGTGTAATGACGTTATAAGTTGATAGTAAAAGTTTGTTTTTTTTTTTAGCGCATGTAAATAAAAGCTTGTTTTTTGAAAAGGTTTTTTACTTTTAATTTATTTTTTACTTTTTAGTTATCCCTAGACACCTGTTTCATCTGTTCATCTCACTATACACAAATATTTATATAACTGTACAAAATTTATTCACGTTTACCAAATCACCACCACTCACCACCCGTAAAGACGAATCAAACTCGACGCGGTTGTGTCGCTCAATTACTGAGTTCCTATGGCCACCTTTCAGCTCCATCATCAGACCCTGGTAACCATCTAGCACCAAAGTACTCTCAAGACGAATCAAACGAGCCGAGACTCGATGGGGTTGCGTCATTTCTTTACTGTGTTCCTAGAACCACCTTCCAGCTCTATCATCAGATCAGACCCTGGTAATCATCTATAAATAAAGTACTCGTCAAGACGAATGAAACGAGCCGAAACTCGATGGGGTTGCGTCGTTTCATTACAGAGTTCCTATGACCACCTTCCAGCTCCATCATCAGACCCTGGTTACCAATGAAAGACAAACTACTCATCAAGACGATTCAAACGAGTCCAAATTCGATGAGGTTGTGTTGTTTCATTGAAAAGTTTCTATGGCCACCTTTCAGCTCCATCATTAGATCAGCACCATGTCATCATAATATTGCATTGTCACGCGATTTACACATGTATGCAAAATTTCAGCTCAATCGGTAACCGGGAAGTGGATCAAATTTAAGTTGCAAGATTTCGTTTGAACAAACATACATTGCAAGATAAATACCTACAAGCTAAAAAGCTTGTAAAAAAAACAAACACTTGTCGGTGTCGCGTCGCTCCGCCGGCAATCCCAAACATCTACGCCTGCTAAAGCTGGCAACGTCGCACTCGTCAGTTTACAATATCGATATTAAAATATCGATATAATTATCGATATTTTTAACGCTTTTTCGTATCGATATCCAACTATCGAAATTTTATTGAAATATCGATATTTATAAAATATCGATTAAAGTCCCTGGCGGCCGGCCGGTACCGCCGCAAACGCTACGTCCCGCAATTTTTAAATCTGTAATATCTTCGAAAATATTCACTTAAATCATACGGTGTAAAGGGCCATATAGATCTATATTAAATGAACAATGTATTCAAGGTATTTAATTGGTTAAGGATTGATGCTGTATTGGTTAAAATCGCTTCGAAAATTAGCCATTATTTGTTGTAAAAAGTAAATGACAAAAAAAAGTTATTGTGGGTTATCCATAAGAGATAGACATATACCATCACGGACTTTTCTGTAGACCTTTTCAATGTGTACAATACTTAGTACATTATTTTGATAAAACTCGTAGGGTTCAGCCTGCGTTTGCAATGTAAGCGGAAAAAATGTAATTATTTACGACATCACATTAGAAACCTCAAATATAACAGTACTTCTCCACTATTTAATGGATGTTATTATACATATAAACCTTCCTCTATCTATTAAAAGAAACCGCATCAAAATCCGTTGAATAGTTTCAAAGATTTAAGCATACAAAGGGACATAGGGACAGAGAAAGCGACTTTGTTTTATACTATGTAGTGATGTAAGTTTTTTTTTTTGTTATGGCTTGGTCAGGATTTTGTGATGCATTCTGCGTTTGTAAGGGTTTGTAAGGTCAAATTATGGCTTTGCCAATAAACTAATAATATGTGAAAATGCATGGTAGGAGAGTTACCTACTCCGTATCTAAGTATATCCGTATAATGTTTTCACAAGACTGGATGAGGATGCGAATACTAAAAAGTTTCTGAATCAATTAATGCTAAGAACTTCTCTTGTTCAAACAACTTGGTGTAGGTAGGAAATTCAAACCGCAACGGCCCTGTGCATGCTGTAGTCAATATTCCTGAATTCATCTAAATCCCATAATATATATTTATGTATAAAAACAAGTTCTGTTGCTCGGTTTTTTAGTAATGCTTTTGTAAGTGTTTGTGACAAACCCTATGACTCTAAAAAGGTGCTTGTACTCGTAGTTTTATTGAAATGAAATGAAATGATTTATTCACACAAAACAGAGTACATTTTGGTTGGTGGTATTTTCATAATTTTAAACGTCCGTTTTGCCAAACGCAGGGAATTTAAACTAAAATTAAAATAAGTTAAAATAAACTGATAAATTATTGTAATAATGACATTTCATAACTTCGTAATCAATTAAATTAATAAATATTATAAAAATATTGCTTTCTAGTCAATTTCAATTTTTGTATTAAAATATTCTTCAGTGGTATAAAAACATTTTACTTTTAGCCACGCTTGTAATTTTCTTTTTAACATAGGCTCTCTATAGATAAAAGCTCAATGCATGAACTGGACGGCGCACTTCAATTTACTACTATTGCAAATTAAACTCTACCACATTACAATAAGGTAGGTTTTTCTCTGTTCTAAATGAAAGTAAAAAACGGCTGAGAACGACCGAGCTAAAAAGTCATTGAGATTTATTTAAATGTAAAAAGTAGTAACGTGTCCTTTTCTAATGTTGCCACTGGTGAATAAAACATGTACTATGGGAGTTAATTAGAACCACAGGTATCTGTTTTCAAATTTGGAAGTATCTGTATTTTACGTTTTTTGTGCTGAACTTTGCAAAACTATACTAAAATGATAAATATATAGATTAGATTAGATTAGATAACTCTTTTATTGCAACAGTTTACAATACAAATACATACAAAACAAGAAAATAGGTAAAATACATAGTCACAATTTGGCGGTCTTATCGCTATGAAGCGATTTCTTCCAGACAACCAGTATGATGAATCCGAAATGATGGAATCCGCTCTTAAAGGAGGCTTAAGCACCTATAAAAAACTACCTATATATTGTAAAGTTTAAATTGACATAATTTTTTTATTTTTATTGTGTTAACATTACAATGCTCTGAACATCTGCATGTAATAAGTAATCGTCTTCGGTTGAGCCCCGAAGTATAATTAAGAATCAAACGAACTTACCTTGTGAAGTTTGATTCCAATTATGCGAGGGTCTCAACCGAAGACGATTACGTCTACCCATCCCTCCCAACCCAAAAAATAAAATAAAAAATTGTGGAGGATAACACAAAATTCATTCATTCATTAAAAATATTATAATAATGGGAGACATAAACATAGACATTAGGCACCAAAATGAAGACCATAGTAATGAATATCTAGACTTGCTAGCTAGTCATAGTATGCTTCCCACTCATGTCTTCCCAACACGAAAAAATAATTGTCCGGATCATGTAATAGCAAAAACAAATTGTCCACTTACAACACTAGTATTTAAAGCTCCCTTAACTGATCACTCTGCTGTCATAACTAGTGTTGATCTATTTATAAATAGTAAAATCAAACAAAAGTTAAAAAACAATAGATAAAACTAACCTTGATAAAGTAATAAATTACCTAAAAACTACTAACTTTAGTCACATATTAGAAAACAGGGATGTTATCTGGTCATCTGAGCAGTTAGTAACTATTCTCTCCAGTTATTTGATCAGACACACAACAAAAGTACTTATTCCAAAAAAACTAAGATGTATTAAACCGTGGATAACTCCTGGCTTGGTACGTTGTATAAGAAACCGCGATAAAATGCACCTGAAATGTAAAAAAGAACCAAATAATGTAGTACTTTATATAACTTATAATAGATACAGAAATTATTGTAATGATTTACTTAAACGATTAAAAAGAATCTATGAAAAAAACAACCTAGCAAAACATGCTCAAAACCCCAAGATGACCTGGAAAGCTGTTAATCCATCATTCACACAACCAAACCTAAATCAATACCTACTGATCTCCTGCAGATTGAGAACAGTCCCGACAAATCTGTTGATGTAGTAAATAGCTTATTTGTATTATTGGTAAGGATCTAGCGAAAAAAATAAAAGCTACTAACAATTCTCAACAAGCTTTAAAGATGGATACTCAAAAATTACCTATTAATTCTATGGTTATGTTAGAGACTACAGATGAAGAAGTTAATTCTATTATACAAAATTTGAAAACCGATGCCGCAACAGGATGGGATGGCATACCTACGAAACTGTTGAAATTGGCTAAACCTCAACTAATTCCCTTATTCACACACGTGGTTAATCTATGCATGAATACTGGTGTCTTCCCTCCAGTATTTAAAACTTCCATAATTCATCCAATACATAAGTCAGGTGTTAAATCTTGTGTAAATAACTACCGCCCAATCTCGGTTCTATCAACTTTATCTAAAGTGGTGGAGAAAATAATTAATAAACGTCTTCTTACATACTTAGAAAAAAACGATCTGATTTCTCAAAACCAGCATGGCTTTCGAATCGGGAAATCAACAACGGATGCCGTCACCACTCTAACAGAGTATATTGCCTTAAATTTAGACAATAAGCAAAAATGCGTAGTCGTTTTCTTGGATTTGGCGAAGGCATTCGACAGTCTCGTTTGGTCTTAACTTATCATGCAGTTGCCCATTTGTTGATAGAACTAGCTGTATAAAGTACCTTGGAATCACTTTGGATCAAACCCTTACATGGAAACCGCAAATTGAGTTACTAACTGCAAGGGTTCGTAAACTTATGTACGTATTTAAAACGTTACGACATGTGGCCGATACTAAATTACTCAAAACTATCTACTACACTTTAGTCCACTCAATACTGAGTTACGGCATACGTACATGGGGTGGAGCCAAAAAAACTCACCTACTACGGTTAGAAAGAGCTCAACGCTCCTTACTCAAAGTAATGACGTTCAAGCCTTTTAGATACCCCACCAAGGATCTTTATTCCGTTTGCGAGGTTTTAACCGTAAGGCAACAATTTATAGTTGATACAATTTTATCCCAACATAAGTTACTGGAATTCGACACTGATAAATTAGCCCGCCGCAGAAGCGACAAGGTGTGTGTTACAAAAAAATTTAGAACATGCTTCGTTAACAAATTTCAAATCTATTTAGGCCCCCTTATTTATAATAAACTCAACAAAAACCTTAATATCTACTCTCTTAATAAATATAATAGTAAAGAAAAAGCAAATGGCTTAAATCACTTAGTTTTGACGAAACAAAAAAAATATTGACTACCTTTAAGTAATTAATTGAATTAAGTATTATATTTTTATTTATTTTTTTGCGAAAAGATAAGTAAACTTAATTTATATCGTCTTAAAATTTGTGTGAATATTATATAAATAAATAAATAAGTGAATAAATATATTATATGGTATTTATGTGTATATATATGTAGTATAATATGTATATGGTATGTATAGTATTTATATGTTTTAGTATAATTTTATATTTACTTTAAAAAAATACATGTGATAAACTTGTTTATACCTGATAAAGAATATGAATGCACGTACTTACATCTGTAAATAAGAATAATTATAATTTTATACCGTAGGTACCTAGTTGATAATCTTTAAGTTAAAATATGTAATTCTCAAACACTGATCAAATGTATTCTCTTGATTTCACAGTTTATGTAGTCGCACTCAATGCGTAACTCATTCCTACCGACAATGTTTCACTTTACTCATTCTGTCCTTAGTTATTGATGTTCGCACCTTCTTGAATGACCGATGCGTGCACGAATTATTTTATCGTAAAATACAAAGGTACCCGTAATTAGTTGTTAATTGAAAACTATCTTGCAAATGACTACATACAATGTTCCAACAGTGTATTTTTTTATTGTGATGTATGATGGATCCATATTCATAATGAATCATTACTTTTTGTATTTGTGTTGTAATGCGTGTGCTAAAATTAGACAAATGTCATAGGAGGAAACTAGCATCTAGGACACAGGATCGGCCTAGTTTTGATGCTAGTGATCTTGTATAAAAGTCTTCTTATATTTAAACGTTAACATTAATCTAAGTCACATGTATGGTTTTTGATTAGTCAATAAATACTATTATTATTCTCTTTATTTAACATTATTCTTAAGTTTAATTTTTTACAATATTTTATATAAAAACCTATTTACAATATAAAATATTATAAAAAACTTAACCTAGGTTGCCACCGGCAGCGGGGATATACCCAAGCAATCGGTGGTTAGGGCTGCAGAGTGAGGAACCTCCTGACATTAAGTGCCGTGTCAAGGAGTACTGCCTTTTGCATCTGACCCTTGACCCAACCTTTCAGCGAGAGCCTCTCTAGGTGTTGATCGAGGCTCTTCGCTATAAGGCCTATTATTATTATTATTATTTATTGTTAAAGTCATTGTTTAGAAAACGACCAATGCATCGATAGCCATTAAATGCATCTTTTAAGGTTTAAAGGAGGCTTAAGCATCTATAAAAAACAACCTATATATTGTAAAGTTTAAATTGACATAATTTTTTTATTTTTATTGTGTTAACATTACAATGCTCTGAACATCTGAATGTAATAAGTAATCGTCTTCGGTTGAGACCCTCGCATAATTGGAATCAAACTTCACAAGGTAAGTTCGTTTGATTCTTAATTATAAATTATTATGACAGATATGTTAGCAGTCTTTCGTAATCCTTACGCGGCAACACTGTATGTACTTGTTATTTAAGTACCAAAATAGTACCATATATAGTAGGGTGTCCATCATTTATGCCGATTTTGTCGACAATCACGCTAACTAAATAATCTCAACCAAAACACAACTGAACCGTCGTTAGACGTAGGTACTTTTAAAGTGCTGTCGCGTTTGACACACGCGATAGCGCTATACGAAGTCGGCAGAACGGCTGCGGTTCAGTTGCGATTTCGTTGAGGCTATTTAGTGTGATCGCCCCCCAGGGGTCCTTCTAAACTAATTTCGAGTCTGGGTATTTTTCGTAAATGTATGTTTGTTTCTGTCAGTTAAAAGAAGCTTAACTTGGGCGTCGGGCTAGATAATTTGTGTGAGCGAAGATAGTAATTTTTATTAAACGGTTTTATTTAGTTTGGCCTGTGTGTTGATATTGACGTTGAGTCAAATTTAGTACTTAAAATTTTGCCCCCTTCCTGTTGACCGATTAATCTGAAATTTAGCACATACCTTTAGTTCTGATGACAAAACAATTATGTATATTCAGTATCATTGTAAATTCAAAATGCCCCCCCCCCCCCCACAAAATGGTGGATTACATTTTTTTGTTAAACCACCTCAATATGGGTATGAAATGAAAGGGCTTGACTAGTAGTATACAGAAAATATGAAAATAAAAAAGTAAAAAAAAATAAGTAAAACGGTTTTATTGAAAAGAAAGATAATGATGATGTGGATAACGTACTAAAAGCTACAAAATAATTAAATCATCATTATCTTTCTTTTCAATACAACTTTTTTTTTTTATTTTATACATAAACTAGCGGCTGCTCGCGGTTTCACCCGCGTGGTTCCCGTTCCCGTGGGAATATCAGGATAAAAAGTATCGTTTGTGTTAATCCAGGTTATAAATTATCTGTATGCCGAGTTTTATCCAAATCCATTCAGTACTTTTTACGTGAAAGAGTAACAAACATCCATCTATACTTACAAACTTTCGCGTTTATAATATTAGTAGGATACTGACCTACCTACATACATACAATTTTGACTGCCCGGACGGGGCACGCTCCGTGCATGTCCCGCTCTAATATAAATCATCCCTCACTTTGAGGCGTAACTTTGAAAGCGTTAATTGTGTATCTAGTGTTTAGATGATCGAAGCTTTGACATTACGACGATATACAATAATCTAAATTATTATGAGTGATACGTTAGTAGTTATTGACTTTGACAGTGTCAACACCGTTTGTTAGGTGTCATGTTGTTAATTAAATAATAGTTTTGTTAGTTGTTGTGCCCCGGTAAATATTAAAGGAACATGGACACCTTATTGAAAGAGACTAACTACTACTTTTTATGCCTCTCACTCGGCTCGCTGTTATTTCTCCTCTTCACGTCTACAGATACGTCCGCGGACATTGGCAGATGCATCCGCAGATGAATTTCCACGAGCTATCCACACGTCTGTATGTCGATCAGTCTATGTTCATTCTGGGCAGACGCAACTCGCGCTCGCACGTTTAAAAAATGGATATTGAGACCGTAGCTGCCGCAGCTCTTTATTTATTTAGTACTTTTAACTACTACTTTTGTGTGCATCGCAGTAGAGTTATTAAAAATATTTATTTTATTTAGAATTTCGAATTTTATTAAGAATATTATGAAGAAGAAAAGAAGAAAAGATGACACAATTTACAAATTAATTGAAATAGTTAACTACTATATTGATTTATACTTAGGTAGTATTACAACATTTTTATTTTTGTAGTATTTGTTTTTTGTATTCCACAGACAGTTTTCAGCTTGATATAGCTCAATAAACCTAAAAGTTTCCTCGGTGGTCACATTGCTAGTCATTTTGAGCGTTTTTGCGAAAGTAGGTACGTACGTAGAATTAAAACACAAGAAGCACGCGTGCACTCTTAATCGCAACTCCGATCAAACTGATGCGTCGGCAGACGTGTGGACAGACGCCGGACGTTGGCGCTGAATCCGTTTAATGCGTGCCACAAAAACCGACAACAGTCGGATGCGAGGCAGATGCATCTGCAGACGTTAATACGTACCACAGACGCGAAAATCACCCCCTCTACACGTC
Source organism: Scoparia ambigualis (assembly GCA_963921215.1). Classification (NCBI taxonomy): domain Eukaryota; kingdom Metazoa; phylum Arthropoda; class Insecta; order Lepidoptera; family Crambidae; genus Scoparia; species Scoparia ambigualis. The sequence continues at coordinate 11,744,442 of OY992525.1, read as the reverse complement.
GGCCGACGCATACGCAGACGACGTCTGCGGATGCGTCTGCCGACGTGAAAAGGGGGCTTCACGTTCATCTGACCAACGAAACGTGACTGGAAAGAATGGCGGCAAATTCAAAAATTCTTGGGGTGTCAACACTCATTATACTCTGAATAAACGACGTTGATACTTGTATTTTTTTATTAAACTGTAGATCAACCAAACAAATAATTTGTAGTATTAATAAATAAGAATAAATCTTAAGAATAATTGAAGAAGCATTTGTGATAATGAAATACCATAATTAATATTAACCACCTTACAAAGTACCAATAGAAGAATTTTATTTGTTGGAAAATGGGTCTGTCGTTGACGATATTGTTTCCAAATATTGCGTTTCACTAGATAAAACTTCCTTTTTTCAAGTGATGTAATATTCTTGACAATATTTTAGTTTTGTCTTACTAGTACCTACTTGAAGTTTCTGTAGGTAAGATAAACAAAAATTGGTTGGAGATTAAACTCATTGAGTTATAATGTACTGCGTACTAGAGAAGACGTCACAACTAGATTGTTTGCTACACGCGTTAGAGCCAGCTCGCTCCAACTATATTAGTCTGTGGCAGGCGCTAGACGCGACAATACTTGTGTATTCTGTGTTCTATTTTAAATATGCCTTCATGTGTGCTAAGGTACTGTTTAAAGAATCCCGAAAATACAAAGAAAACTAAACGAATCACTTTTTACCTGTAAATATGCACTAAATTATCGGTAAAACATGCATTTGACTAATTATTTTATGAAATCGCCGTGACATGAGCGGCGGCCATGTTTCGGCGCTTTAGACCTTTTGGTCGCGAGAAAAGAAGCGGTCTAGCGCTGTATGTTTGGATTGTTCAGAAAGACGATAAATTATTATTTTAGCACTGCAGCGCACTTATGTTTTAACTTTTAAAAAAATAGAACAAGTCTTTTGCTTGGGATAGCTTCTTTAGTACGTAGTACATTATAACTCAATGAGTTAATTTTTAATGAAAGGAAAAAGTAAGTATACAGAATTAACCTAGAATTATTTACGATTGTATTAGTTGTTCAGAGTAAAATGTAAAATAATAAACGAGAACAATAAAAGAAGATAAGTCAAGTATCAAAATGATAAATTCAAGTACACAAAACATACCTTTAGCTTAAAATTATTGCCATAATAAAACTTTTAAAAATAGACCGCGTCACGTTTCGTTGATCAGACTCTATAATATAGGTTCATGTGAGTAGGATAATACCTAGTGATTTTACTTTGCCTTGGCTACAGCCCTAAAGCGTTAAACCAGCTCTAAGGCTAAGGCACAAACCGGGGAAGAAAACGCAAAGCTAATTGCAGATGTCGCTGCGCTCGCTTCACTCATAACAGACATTTGTCATTTTTTTATCACTTTTGATCTCCAATTTGTGAGAAATTGCGATCGTTCTGTACTCTAACTAAGAGATTATATATTCGACGTGGACGGTGTCTCAGTTAAAAGCTGAGTTAAGGACTCGAGGAGGCTCCTTAAAAGGAAGAAAGGCAGATCTCCTCAGCAGGTAAACACAATGGATTTTTTTTGGTTTTCACAACTTATACATCAATTACCTCTGCACAATGACCGTTTTTACCATGCATTAATTTTCTTTGATTATTTTTATACCAAAATCATTGTGTTGTTTGACAATTTATTAAACTTTTCGACATCAATTTCATGACTTTAGATAAGTACAATTAAAGAACCAATATAAATGAAATAAATCTTTAACTCTTGGAAATATATGGGGTGACTGCTAGGGGCCGCGGGGGGCTTCGGGGGGCTGGTCGGGTCGGGTGTTTTGAACATGACAAAGATGACAAAAAAGGAATTCGTGTTTTTTCATTTTTAATTAAATAATTAATTTTGTGAATTTTAATTGGATAGTCTCTGTATTTATTAGAGTATCTAATTTATTTTAAAGCAATAACACAAGAATACTAAATGAAAAACAATTATTTTTAACGATTATTTACAACGCGCGGGCAACAGCCGGCCTGTCGACCGTCTGTTGACCCGTTCGCGTCAGCTGGGCGATAAGTACCTACGTTAATCTGCAATGAGACCATTTTTGTCATGTTTAGCTTGACCTGATCGGCCCTTAAAGTTTCTGGCTGTCACCTTATATAATATAAACTTTCTTTGTTTGCTTTTCTTTTCTTAAAATATTCGGCCACTTTAACACACTAGTTGCCGCCGTGAGCGATGGCGGCAGAATTCATAGATAATACTATATAGACGGGGATAGATGGGCCACTGAGGTTTTCCTTTTGCAAAATGTGTGTACCTAAGCACAGAGATGGCGCTGCATACCTACGCCTAGCCACGCTAGATGGCGCTAGTATTGGTTTTATTTAAATTATTTTATTCGTAATGATTTATATTTGTTTTATTTATTTATTTGTTTGGAATAAATACATTTTTCGTAGTTTATTCCAAAGAAAAAAATAAATAACACAAATATAAATCATTACGAATTTCTACATTCAGAGGTTTCAGTCGAACTTCATGCCAACATAATCTTGACTTAAATTAGAAACAGGCATCCAAGATAAAATAAGCAGCAAATTAAAATAAAATGAGATGTATCTCATTGTCTGTAGACAAGATGGAAATCAATAAATGATTTTTGTCTTGTCACGAGATGTTAGTCGTTAAAATGACAAATGAATAATACTTTATATTTTAGCGTTTTATTAACGCTGAAATATACTTAAGTAAAATTTTTAACACTGAAAAAAGACGACAACCTCAGGCGGGCAGTGTTTAAAATTTTACTTAAGTATATTTCAGCGTTAATAAAACGCTAAAATATAAAATATTATTCTATAAACGCAGCTTCATCTTAACCGAATGTTTAAATATTTGTAAAAATATTTCTTTCGGATCTCGGAGGTGAAAGAAAACTTCTAAGATTTGATGAAGCAATGTTGACTAAAAACATAAGCATCAAGCACTGACAAATTTCGACGGTTGAAAGCCAGAACCTCGGTAGCCAAGTGGTTAAGGCAGCCGCCCGGAATGCGGAAGGTGCGTGGTTCGATTCCCACCTGAGGTTGTCGTCTTTTTTCAGTGTTTAAAATTTTACTTAAATGACAAATGAAAGTCAATAATATGGTTTACATTTTTATTTTCGCTTTTTGTGTGTATTATAATAGTTTAGAGCTTGTATTTTTGTCATATTATTATTACATACATTTGTTTTGCCTTTAAGTATTCTATTGACATTAGTGCACCAGCTATTTATGACTATATTTGATATTGTATCCATTAGGAAATTTTGTACATCACTTTTATGAGTCTGACAGGAGAACTGTGATAGATTACAAAATATTTTTATTAATTCTTTTATTTTACCCTTTAAACATATTTTATGTGGTTCCTCATTTAACTGTGTTTGAATTATTATGCAAACATCGTCTACAAACTCGCACAATGCCTCCGATGGATAATGAAGTGATCTTCTAGTGTAATCTCTTTCTAAAATGTAATCTTTATTATTCGGAGGCATTGTGCTCACTAAATGCATTCGGCAACAATGGCATTTTTTACAAATTTTTTGTATTGTTTTTTTTATTACATATCCGGCTACATATCTTTTCGCCTCTTTACTAATAGTGTTATTTGAGTAGTCTATTTCTGTTTGCGTGAAGCAGTGAATTACAGAATCCACATTAATAGTGTCTGTGGGTTGTTCTCCTGATACCTTGTTCTGAAAATTTAACAGGCTTTTGAGGGGTTTTAATGCCTTATTGTCATCTTGCTCGCAGTTTGCCCCAACTGAGTGGGGCGAGGTTAAATTGTTTATTAGTAAGGTTTTAAATGCTCCAATAAACTGCGAGCAAGATGGGGACGTGTTTCTGACACCATTACTCCTTATGTTGCAGAAAAAATTTTCTAATGGATCCTGGTTAATATTTCTTGTCAATAGACTACTTATATTATGAGTTTCGCGTAAATAATTAAACATTTCTTTATAGACATTAATATTAGATACCCAATTTTTAAGTGATGGTACCTGTTCAAATTTTGTAGAAATGGTCCCGTCTCTTAACTTTTTCTCCACCTTGAATTTCATTGATCTTAAAATTGGTAATGTATCATTCCATAATTTAAAATGCGGCGAGTTTATTTTTAGTGCACACTTATAGATTTTTTCCGAGCTTTGATAGCTATGACCATTAAAAGAGTCAAACAATTTATCAACTAAAAGTAATAGATCAGCAGTGTGCAGACACTCTTTAGGAAGAATATCGTGATCTGAAAAGATAATTATTATTATTTACAAGATGCAACAAGAAAAGGAAAAAATTATTAATTATTGTACAATCACCATTATCCAATGTGGATTACATTGAGTTCGTGTGGTGAGTTCGTATTGTCTATTCTCCCTATTTTGTAAAATGGTTTGAAGTTTAGTAATAAAGTGAATTCTTTTTCTTTAACAAAATATAAACATAGATAATTTACTGCATAATAGGTGCATGTGTTCTTACAAAGTCATTTTGTGATATGATAACATATACTGGTCATTGTATATTGACCTGAAAAGAACACTAACAATCAGATAACCTTACTTGTAGTCTATTAGTATCATAAAACTAAAGCGACATTATACTTACTCGCTAAATATCTCATTGTTGCGGACACCCTCTGACTGAATACCTGGGCTGCGTTCTTCACCTTCATTTTAGGTATTTTTTCTGATAAGACATGACTCTCAGTCAATTTATTCACTAACCTAATATCATCGTCCCCTGGATCAGCATCAAGAAGCATTTGTAAATGGTTCCATTTTGCAAATTTGACTTCCCCATTTTGAATATATCTTAAGTCCTTTGTGAGGAGATTATTTCTTAATCCTTTAAGGAGGTGCGGAGGATCGAATATTGGAAATATTTTCATTCCATTAAATTCAAATGACAGACTTTTGTATTCCTTGCCTTCTCGAAAATATGTTTTTTTTGTGTCATCTATTAAACTATTTATGACACTAACATTGCAAGAAGACTGGTCACATACAGTGGCAATTACTATTAAACCAGTGCTTTGTACAGCTTTCAGTACTTCTTGAACTAGTTTTTTTAATTCTGTCCTCTTTGTCACACTTTGGCAAAATGTGAAACAAATGGGCTGCTTGTACTTTCCTTTTAAGCCCTTGACCATAAAAACAAGTGCATGGTCAGCTATCTTAGTAGTTTTATTATCACCAAAATCCTCGAAACCAATTATTTCATCACAGCTTCTATTAAAATATAAACCAGGACTTAATGCAACTTCATCAAATATAAGAGTGCATATTTTTTTTTCTTCAGGCAATTTCCTTACTGCGTTTTTCAGGTGTTGTATAATATTATCATTGATACCTGACTTAATTTTAATCTTCTGTAACACCTTTTGGATTGTTCTTTTTGAAGGCAATGCGAAGAGTCTTTGCAGTAATTTATAAGACTTTTGGCTTTGCTTGTATATTGTAAGGCACAAAATTTTTTCTTGGTTTGTGTATCTTCTTCCCCTTGGTTTAATAAATGCCTTATTTAATTGCATTCCAGTAAAAATGGCAGCAGGTTCGGGCAGTTTCTCAACAGCTTTTAAAAACGCCTTATTTTGGGATATCTTGGCAGCTTGTCGCACTTTTTGGCCTAGAGTTTTACACCTACTCCTTAATTTTAAAAGTTTGACCTTTAATTGTGCTTGTTGTTTGAAATTATTATTTCTGCCAACATTCATGAAATAAGTGTCTGAAATAAGAAAAATAATTACTTACTTAATCATATTGTATACTAAGATCATCTAAACACTAGATACAGCATCAGTGCGATTCTCTAAGCGCAAACATCGTTAAAGCCTTGGTAGCAGCGGCTGCTACAGCGGCGAGCGTACCATTGGTATTCTTCTAATAATTTTTAACGCTAGCTCCGCACGGCTGTAAGCGGCGTGATAGGGAATCACTTCTTTGACATTTCTTGTATGAAATCGGTATTCTGTAGGCGAAACAGCCTCAACTTTGACCACAGCATCGACGTACAGCCTAAATGAGAAATCATATTTTATTATATATTTTACCTTGAAACTTAAAAATTAATGGGCAACTAAGTAAGTAATTTACAAAAATTTTTAAAGATAAATTATAATTTAAAGCCAAAACTCTTAAATCAAATTAAAGGTTAAGTTTAAAACATCCATTTTTAGTTTATGTCCTCTGTTTGGAGTTGATAGACAGAATGATGTTTTAAAATTGAACGGTAACATGTTTCTTTGTAATAAAAACTATACTAACTACTTGTATAATTTTTATTACAAAGAAACAGCTACAAACTACTAGTCGAGAATTTATGGATTATGCAACCAGGATAATATCATCTCTCTAGCACAGCTTAGCGAACAGCCGTGCGTTTACGCAGCCGAGAGATCGTCGGCGAGCTAATAGAGCTTACAGAATACCAAGTATAACGCCGAGACTGCAGCGAACGATGTGACGGCTGTAACATCTATGATCACAGCCATGAGTGCAGCGTCTATGTGTCGCTTAGAGAATCGCATAGCATTAGCACTCTCAAAGTGACGCCTTGAACTAATGCTCCAACCAAGAGTGAGCATTGGATTGCTCTGTTGTCATTTGACATTGCCGTCTAATTTTAACACTTATTGCAGTGATGATAGGGCTAAGTAACAAAATTTGTTGTGATTATTCGTAAACAAAATTCTAAAGAATAGTTGGAACCACTTTTTCGAACATATTTTATATTGGATTGTGTATCTAGTGTTTAGATGATTGAAGATTGTATACTATATTCCCATGACTGTGATGTTGTCCATATGGGAAGGCTTGTGCCTGTGTATTATAAATTTACAAATTTTTCTTTAATAATATTAACCTTTCTGGACAAAAGCGTGTCTCACAGGAATTGTGATAGGTGGATCCACACATATTGGATCAATTTCTTTTGATGTTGACCCTTAAAAGAAAATAGTATACATTAGTTAGCATCTTACATTTTAAACAACACATTGTATCCAACCATGATTCATAATCACAACTAAAAACTAACTACATATATTAGTTTTCCCCATTCAAATTGGTAACTTCTTCCACAATCTCCACACTAGCTATTAATATACAGACAGTGGACCCAGCTTCAAGTTTTAAGAATCACATTGTACATAAACACTACACACACCTACTTATATAACTTTTTATCTTTACCTTGGCTAGTAGAGGCTTCTTCATTATCACATGTTTTATTATCCACTTTTGAAGGTTGCCAAGTTGATGAAGATGCTGAAACCAAAATTATAACAAATAGGTAATAATTACATGTCAGCTGAGACATGACATTAAGATTAAAAAGTATATATATTATAGGTAGTAAATTATACTACTATTGATATTTTTCAATTTCAATAAAATGTAATTTGAGTGTTATTTAAAATAAAAAAATTCAAATAAAAAATCAATAAAGAAACAACTTACGAATATTCAATGTTGGAACAGCGTTTTTAGTAAGTCGTCCGCTGGCTGTTTGGTAAAAGTCTTCAAAATGGTAATCACAGAAATAAATATGGTTGTGTATGTAATGATCACCCTTTTCTTTATCTATTTCACTCAATACCATTTTCCACTGATCAAACTTTTCCGAGTAAGGGTATTTTGGTGGAGGAAAGTGATGGACTCTTCCTGAAAAACAATATTATAATCTTGTTACTTACACTATTTCCATGTACAGTTTTACATAAGGCCTGTGTTGTTTAGTACTAGGCTACCGAGGCATTGGTTTCCTCATCTTGGTAGGTACCTAAGTTACTAGTTCACATTTTTTTATTAAATCTTAAAGTTTACTCTTCTTACCCTAAGAAATATATTTTTTAAATTATTTCAAGATAAACATTATAGGCAAAACTATTTTGAAAATTATTATTATTATAACTTAATTAATGGCTTTGCATTAAGCATTAAGCCAATTCCAAGTATTTTATATGTTAAGGGATGATTTGTATTAGAGCGATCCGTGCACGGGGCCACTGATTTGAGACGTTGCATACATTTTGTTTGAAACAGTTCATATTACACCGTGCATGATCCGTGGCCCATCCGGGCCCCGTGCACGTCCCGCTCATAAATAATTTACTACCGTACGATAGATCGAAATAAAATGGAGTCTCCCAACATTGTGTTGTTGCTAAAAGAACACGGGAGAAACTCATTTTGAAAATTAAAAACCAAACAAATAGACAAAAGTAGGTACCTACAGGAGCGCAATTAGTAGGCTCAAAATTAGACAATAGGCCCTAAACACATCCATAAGTAAGTAAGTAAGTAAGTAAGCAAAAACTACGTGTGGACGCCGGGCGGCAAGTAAGTAAGTAAGTAAGTAGCGACTTCGCGCAGGATAGGAACCAGTTCTATTTTTTGGACAGGACAGTAGCGCGTAATCCCTCCCGCTACGTCTCACGCTCCCCGCCAACTTAACTTGCCGCCGTGTGGACGGCACAAGTAAGTAAGTTCATAAGTTGACACACAACGAAACGCATTCTGTCTGCCTGCCGCCCGTGCAGTGCTTTTTATTTATTTACTATTTTGTTGTTGTATATGTGTATATATGTAGGTATGTATTTATATTATGATTGTATGTTTGTTCACGCGTTTTTTCCATGCGTGGACAATACACAGCATACATACAAATATTGCAAACTACTAAAAGGTTTAAAAATTGACTACCTACCTACAGTAGTGGCTGCAGCCCCTACTATTACCTATTACCTACCCTGTTTGCAAACAAGGTTGGTACCTAAGTACTATATTTCTGTGGTACTTACCTACTACTCGATTAAAATCACGTGGATTTACAACTATCGTACCTTGAAATGAAACAGTTTTTCACGGATTAACTCGCGTTTAATTTACTATTTACATAGTTTTTTATATTATATATTACAGGGAGACCAGTCTCCCGGTAACCACGGACCCTGTAAAGGGTTAAATTAAACGCGGGTTAATCCGTAAAAAAGTGTTTCATTTCAATTTGTAGTGCTCGCTTAAACCTCAGAAAGCTATCGTACCTATAAGATTTCTGTCAAACTTCTAAAATAGCTGTCTGACCAAGGCTGGCGCCTTGGTTGATTCTAAGCGAGTAGGTACCTAGTCCTTCAGTTCCCGTGGATCTTCTACCGACAATTCTTTGAACAGCTGATAGCTTGCACCATGAACATTCCTTCTGCTAATCCATTTTCGTTCCCAAGTCCGTATAGGATTTTGGTGTTCAATATTTATTTGATTTTAGATTTCTTCTATAACCACATTTAATAATTCTTTCAATATATCACTTAAGAGGAGGTATTTTGAGCGCTTCTCTCTCGCTCTCAGCGAAGAGGCGCGAATAATCACGTTTTATATTTAGAAGAATTGGTAATGTAATAAAAAAAACGATTGGTTATAAGCCCTTAAGTTATCTATGAACTTCATTTTGGTAAATGACTCATAATATCAAATTACTTATTTTAAGAATAAAACCTAGAAAAGAAGATAAAATGACACAAAAATATGTAACTTTGTGAATTTATTCTATCGAGCCTACTTTATCAAATCGTGTTTCCATCGAGTGTATTCCACAGAATAAAGCCTTAACAACATTTCATAATTTTCGCAGATTTTAATTTTATTGTTTACTACTTCATAAATTAATTCTAAGAGCGTGTTATTTTGATTTTTCACTAACACGTAGCCTTAAGTGCTGGCTTCATCGCAATCCATTGTTGGCAGGACGTGTCTCGCGTCCATCGTCGCAAGGTTCTGTACTTACTTACCGGTAAGCAAAATTCACCGTTTGGACGTTGCTGTCTACTTGCCGATTAAGTAAGCAAGGAAGTAGTAAGTTGAACTTACTTACTTACTTACTTACTTACTTATGGATGTGTAAATCGGCCATAAGAGTTTTGTATTAATTAATTCATCACTTAAGTAGGTAAGATAAGTACCTTCTCATATTTTTTATTCTATCAGGTATTTACTAATAAAAATTAAAAGCAGTAGTTACCTTTAATTGGAGTACATCCAAAATAGCACTTAAAGGCAGATTTTCTTGGCATTTTCAAAGATTCGACCTTCGTCAATTCCAAATCGAAAGGCAAAGTCCAGTCCAATTTACACAGCGCAGCGTTGGGTCAATCGTTTAGGTATCTTATCACGGGGTCCAAGGGAAAGCACGGTCAAGAGTTTATAGCAGATATCAAGAAAACAAGCACAGTCCAAGTCGTAGAGGAGCACAAATCAAAACACAACGAAACGAAACCAACAACGACAGAACAGAACAGAAATGTTTAAAATTTTTAACGTAACGTACCCACGTTCTGTCAGCGTCATTTGCGTTTCGTTTTACGTTTAAAGAATATTTTAACCAAAAATTGTTTTATTTTTTTGTAACTAGATTTTGATTTTATTATAAAATCATTGATAAATAAGTATGTACCTACGAATTTAGTTTTTAACTACAATAGATTTGCTATGTTGTATTTTGTAATGTACTGCCATCAACCTAGCTCTATCTATCGACGTCAGTGTAAAACTATGGTCGAAGTTTATGTTCCTAACCACACAGATGGCAGCACTTTCCATACAAATTTTCGTAGCTACTTAAATGTATGGAAGTTTCACCGCCCTGGCAGAATTACTAAATGGAGCAACTGTTTCGCCCCCCCGCCTCGCCGCTCGCGTGCTCGGGGCGAATTACTAAATGGAGCAACTGTTTCGCCCCCCCGCCTCGCCGCTCGCGTGCTCGGGGCGCGGTGCGGCGGTGGCGGTCAGACTATAATACATACTTTTTTTTTCCAGAATTTAAACCATTATTTTCTATGTCTTAGATGGTTTGAAAAACTCAAAGCGCGACCTATCTAGCCTTAACTAGTAATACCTACGCGCGCGCGTAAACCTTGCGCTCCTGACGGACGTCAAATCGATATCGAGTCGGCTTTGCTTAATGGAATATGAACGCTCGGGTCACGCGATGGGTTTCGGTTTCGCGTGGGGGTCGTTGGAGGGTGAACCTTCTGTACGGAAGTAATATTAGTTATTCTGTGCTTGTACCAAGACGAAAAAATAAACAATTTTATGCTTATTAATTTATGACGTTTTTTATGCTTAAATTTTTATAAAAAAAGATATTTGTATGATTAAAAATGTCAACCTTATTGGTTAGGTACTAATGTTTTCCAAAACTCATTTCAACCGATACTTTATTTTACTTTAAAAACTCAGTTATTTCCAATTTCTATTACTTACCACAATATCAATACGATAATGGGCGATTTCCGAGATCAAAAAAAAAAGAAATTGGTTCGTAAATGACTTCATAGATGGCGCTTAGCATAGATTAGTATGGCGCTTAGTAAAAGGCGGGTTCATGAAGAGCACGTGTATGGCTGCGTAATATTTATTCTATTCCAAAATAGAAATAGGTTCTGGATGTCCTGAATATAAATAGGTAAGTAAATACAATTTTTTTATTCTTTTGGTAGACAAGTAAAAGTGTAGAATTTATTACAGCCCATAAGTAGGTACGGCTTTCATAAAACGACATCTATCGAGTGTTTTTGAACTAATTTTTACTTTTTAATTTGGGCTGTCAGAAAATCGCCCATTGGAAATCACATTTGATTTCATTCCTTAAAGTAAAAACTTAAGTTAACAATTTATTATGATTTATCATTCTTCACCTTTCATCCTAAAAAAAACGATAAATTACCTGTAAATATTAGCCGTTTGTGTCGCTAGGGGAGAGACACTTGCCCGCTATTTTTGTTTCGTACCAGGATACGTTTGTTTACACAATTCTATGGCTTATATTTCGGTTCGACGCGATTCTATTTCGGCGTGCAGTGGTACTGGGGGTAGCGATGCGCATTTGTCTGGCACAGACTATAGCTCGTTAGATTAGTTATTAAGTCTTAACTATAAGTTAGTTAACTGTTTTTTTATTATTATTATTATTGACGTCAATAAGTGCCTGTAAAGGTTTACATTGAATAAATAATTTGACTTTGACTCCTTTTTTTCTTTTTGTTTCCCCGGGAGAAATGCATTACGCATACCACCGCGTCGGGGCAACACGGTGGTTATGTGAGACTCCCCTCCTCGAAAGATGGTAGATGAGGAGGGTTTACCCACTAAAACTCCCGGGCACTCTCCGTCTTCCGCTATTGCCGAAACCCGGTTACTCACGGTTGTAGTAGTCCACGAATCGGCGGCGGGGCCCTTTCGGACACACCTTGCAAGTCCTTGGACTTGCTCGGACGGCAACTCCCACACCTCAAGATGAATGAAGTGGGTGTTGCCGTTATCCCCACGGAGAGGCCTGGCGGGGGGGGGGGCTATTGGGAAGCTCCGATTCCCTCCCCCGCGTCAGGGCTAGGACGGGTGCAGTTGGCCGTGCACGCGTCGTCTTCTGCCAGTGCGCCGGCGGCGTGAAGCGCCGGACAAGGGATCATCTTCCCTCACACGTTCGTCGACCTCCTTGCGAATGATGGTGTTTTCACAAAAGGAGGCGACGGCATTCCAGGACCTTTTGTTGGAGACCATAGACTTAACTATGGCCTCGAGAGATAGGTCATTGCCAATTACAGCTTGCAGGTCTTGGCGCGGCTGCTCATTCTCCCTACATATCATCAGCGTGTGCTGCACGGTGTCGTTAGCTGCACCACACTGATGGCAATTTGTGGTCGGCTCAAATCCGATCTTACACAGGTAGTTGCCGAAGCAGCCGTGGCCAGTCAATACCTGTGTAATCCTAAACGTGAGCGACCCCTCCTTGCGACACACCCATTCTTGGAAAACGGGTCGAATCGCTTCAATTTCATGACTCCTCACATAACCAATTTTTTTTTTACATTAAGTAATTACGTGTCTTTTCTTTTTAGGCTTGAATCATTTTGATAGAAATTTAAATTTTGGCAAACCACAAACGGCGCACGAAACTAATGAAGCAAAAATTGAATTGCCATGGCCTGATGTCTACCGATACATCAATGCCAGCACATCACTTCCTCCTATTTACAAAACAACATATTCAATGGGCGATTTTCCGAGATCAAAAAAAAAAGTAATTGGTTCGTAAATGACTTCATAGATGGCGCTTAGCATGGATTAGTATGGCGCATGGTAAAAGGCGAGTTCATGAAGAGCACGTGTATGGCAGCATAATATTTAAATTCCAAAATAGAAATAGGTTCTGGATGTCCTGAATATAAATAGGTAAGTACTTACTATTTTTTTATCCTTTTAGTAGACAAGTAAAAGTGTAGAATTTATTACAGCCGTTAGATAGGTACGGCTGGTGGCCGGCTTTCATAAAACGACATCTATCGAGTGTTTTTGAACTAATTTTTACTTTTTAATTTGGGCTGTCAAAAAATCGCCCATTATATTTCAATGAGTAATTGAGCTACAAATGTTACAATATATTCTTACTTGTATGTAAAGTGTGACTTTATCGATGATTCCACTGTTTCGTCCAAATCGGTGCAATTTCGAATCGTTTCGTTTTTTTGTGTCGGTTTCGCTAATTAATGCATTAAATTTGTTTATATATCTTCTAGAATATAGCTACGTGTGAAAGACACTCGCGAAAATGAAATATTAATCAAGAAAATCCATGGAGTGTAATGACGCCACAGAATGTAATGAAATATGGAGCTATTGTAATGATCAAGTCTGGAGCCTAGTGACAAAATCATTTAATTTAATATAATTTAGTTTATTTTGTCTGAGATTCATAAATAAAAAATGCATGAATAATGTCATCACGTTTTATTAAACGAATTTAAAAGTAGGACAGGTAGCTGTTTCTTAACACAAGGAATTTTTCTTTTGCTTAATTAAAAAAAGTATAGTGGCCGGTTATAGTCTTCGCTTTACTGTATAACCTGCCGCAGCGTATGTATGTGGTCTATGGTGCTGAAGCCTTTTCGGAATCCGGCTTGTTCGATTGGCTGGAAATTATCAAACCTGCGTGCGAGACGATTAGCTATAACTCTCGAGAACAGCTTATAAACGTGATTTAGGAGTGATATGGGTCTGTCTGTAGTTCCTCAGTAGGGTCTTGTTGCCGTTCGTAAAGAACAACACAACCATACTTTCATGTCACGCTTCTGGCATTCTACCTCCGAGTACGACAGAATTAAATAGTTTCTAAAGAGCTGCAAGTACCGGTCTTCTGCCTGCTTTCAGAAGCTCAGCCGTAATTCCGTCAGCACCCGATGCCTTGCTGTTCCTAAGCTGCTTGAAAGCCATACCAATCTTGTACAGGCTGACGTCCGGGATATCTCCGGTGTAGTGTCGGATAAGCTAAGCTCTAGGGTCTGTAGCTAAGCTTTGTACAGGTGGCCGCGTTGATGTGTAAAGCTGTCCATAGAACTTTTCGACCTCTCCCATAACTTCGGACCTGAACGTGACAGTTCTACCGACGTCGGTTTTCAGCGTCGATAGTTAGCTCTGCCCAATACCTCAATCTCTTGCGAACGCTTTTGAACCTTTGTTTCGCTCGATAGCCTCTTTAATACGGTCGGTATTAAATCGGCGGGTTCCGCGAGTCAAAGACTTCGAGATCTATTGTGCCGCCGAAGCTGAATCGAACCATCCGAAGAACGCAGAACCATCACGCGCCGCTCTTCATTCAGTTTGAGAGTATGGTCCGAAAGCTTTTTGGGTCCTCTTGTACGGTGGGTTTTAAAGAACTTAGACCCAACCGTATGGACAGTTTTCACAAACCTGTTGTTGTAATCGTCCACGTCTACGCAATCCTTCAGGCATTTGAAGCGATTTTGCAGTTCGAGCTGGAAGCTTTCGGTGTTTTGGATTTGGATGGGTGCAGGACGGAGCGTAGACTTCATCAATCAACGTTTTTCCAGCTTGATATTGATGTTCAGTGTGCCTCTTACCAACCGGTGATCACTGCCAGTTTTGAACGCGTTGATCACAGAGACATCATTGAATATTTTATTCCTCGTCAACATGACAATATAGTCAATCTTATTTTTAGTTGCACTTCCTCCTTTTCCAGAAAGGCTGCCAGCAGTTGGCCCCGTTGGTTCCATATTCCAGCTCCAAATCGTCCCACTTTCAGCTCATCGCCGCTTCGTTTGCCCAGTTTTGCGTTAAAGTGTCCCATGACAACGGTGTAATAAGTTTTGGAGACTTGTATGGCTCTAGAGATGTCCTCATACATCGTCGAGGTGTGCCGTAGTCGGAGCGTTTACCTGTATAACCTTCAACGATTACCGTTTGGTTATTCTCAGTATGAGGTACGCTACACACGACGACACACAACCGTTCTTGACAACGTTGTGCATGAGAGAGCTGTGGACGATAAACCCGGCACCACCCTGGGACAGTTGTTCGCCCTCCCGGAAATAGAGCAAGTTACCAGACTTCAAGATTATCGAGTTCTCACCCTCTCTTCGGACCTCAGATAATTCCACAATGCCCCACCGTATCTTGCTCAATTCTTCTTCCAGTTCGCAAACCTTCTTGTCGGTCCGCAGTGTA
Organism: Scoparia ambigualis; assembly: GCA_963921215.1. Lineage (NCBI taxonomy): Eukaryota > Metazoa > Arthropoda > Insecta > Lepidoptera > Crambidae > Scoparia > Scoparia ambigualis. The sequence goes on along the minus strand of OY992525.1, from coordinate 11,728,875 downwards.
CGCGTGTTATGGGTTGCCAGGGCCAAAGTTCGTTGTTGGCGGTAGCCAGGTCTCTGCCAGAGATTCTTAGCACCCCTGCCCCCGTCGCTGCCTTGACCGCTACCATAGCTAGGGCGAGTGGGGCCGCCGGGGACTAGGGGCTGAAGTTAAGTGCTGTTGTTCATTGGGGGGAAAGTTGCCATAATCGCCACGCTTGGCAGGGTTGGCGATCGCAGTATAACGGTAGTAATCTCAGAGGATGCTGCAGCCATCCTTTGGGTTGATCGCTCAGTCGCCCTCTACGACTCCCACGGGGAAGATAGGGGGTGGTAGTTGGTAGTATTATTTCACCGCTACCGACACGGTTAATTTAGCTTACGACCTGATAAAAATTTAAAACTTATTAGATGAAAAATGGTCATTAGTTTCCGAAAGGCAACATTACGGTCCAATTAAAAAAAAATGAGAAAACTGAATGTAATGACATGGAAATGAATGACTTTTCAGCAGATTTTAGTTATTTATTTATAATTAGATGGGCTGATGTAACTAATAAGTATATTGTAACATTAGGAAACCATAGACTACAATTTTATGGCAAAACAGTTTTAATCGATCATTTGGTTACTTAATAAATCAAAGGAATGTAATGTGTACTTACCTGTGACAAACGTGATTTCCACACACACAATTTTGAATATTTTTTTGAAACAGACACGCACCTCCTCCCCGTTGATATATTTCGGCAGACTGAGGGGCGCGGGATGTGTGTATGCTTTTAAAGTTGTACAATAGGAATGGGAACATTAAAATAATCCGCTCTCAATTTTTTCGGAACAAATTGACCATTTATGCGTGAATTTTTTTTAAAGCCTATTCCTTCTTACTTACTTACGCGTTTTAAGGTAAATGTTACTAATTATCGATCGTTATTAAATAACTTATTAGTAAAGTACAAAAAAGCTGTACTTTCTTTGCCCTAAAGCATAATATCGTAACTGAGAACATTGTCAGTGACCATTTGGACATGGAAATGAATGACTTTTTGGCATGTTCTTGTTCAGAATATTTTTTTATGTTTATATCTAGATCTAATATTAATGGTGCACCTTTGAGCTTAAACCGAATGTAAACTTATTGCATTGAAACATTTCTATTATCTGTAATAAACATAACGACTTTTTCCTTGGGAAGACGATTCGGACGAAACGGTGGAATCACTGTTATCTGTTTATTTTCAGGCATGACAAGAAACCAGATGATGGCTTGAAGCTATATGAATCAAGATTCTTAATAGTGATTCGAGCAGCAACAATAAATGAGCTTACATTTATTAAAGGCATTACCCGGGCGTCGATGAAACGACTGCAATATGAGGTCAATATAAAAATCCATGAAACTAATCTATTGAAGAAACTTCATGTGAATGTGTGCAGGTAATTAGTTTTCACTTGTATTTCTAATACATATCAAAGTTCAATAAGTATACTACAACTATCAACATAGCGTATGTAGTGTATGGAGAAACACAGCTCGGGTACGCTCTTAACATGCTAGTTACATTATTATCAACTCAGTCTATATTATAGTAGTTATTTTAACACCCTAGTCTTTACTCTGAGGTATCCCATCTTCGAGTAATCAATTTGTTAAAAAAATACAGTTTAAAACCTTTGTGTTGCAGATAGTGGAGTCTTCAAGTAACGTTGCTCCCTGGCAATGGTAGCCGATGAGATGGACTTTTTCCATGAGAAAACTGTCGGGATCGCAGTCTTCTTCAAATATCTATGAACTTGTGGTAGTCCTGAAAACAAAGAATTATCTCTACATAGTACAAAACAAAGTCGCTTCCCGCTTTTTGTCTGTCCCTATGTATGCATAGATCTTTAAAACTACGAAACGGATTATGATGCGCTTTTCTTTAATAGATAGAGTAATTCAGGAGGAAGGTTTATATGTATAATACATGCATAATATAGTAGAGAAACACTGATAATTTTAGAGGTTTCCAATGTGATGTCGTAAATAAACACATTTTTTTACGCTTACATTGCAAACGCTGGCTGAACCCTTCGAGATAGTTCAAAATAATGTACTACAATATTGTACACCTTCAAAAGGTCTACAAGAAAGTCCGCAAAAGCATATGTCTATCTCTTAGGGATAACCCACAATAACCCTTTTTTATCCTTTCCATTTTACAAGAAATAATGGCTTATTTACGACGCGATTTTAAGCATTACAACATTAACCCTTATCCAATTAAGTACCTTAAATAAATAGTGCATGTAATATAGATCAATATGGCCCTTTACAGCTTTTGTAATTTAAATGATCATTGTAAGATCAAACACGAAATTTGGATTTTCGATAACCACTCCCATGTCTTTGATTTAATGTCAATCCAACTTTTTTGATTACACTATTAATTACAATCACGATCTTTCTAGACGAACAATAATTGAATGTCAACATAAATCAATGTCAGTTATAATATATTTTAATGTAGATAGCCACCACAGACCAAGTGGTCTGTGATAGCCACGGACTTTCAGGTCCGTGGTGATAGCGTAAAATTATTTTAATAAAAAAGTTTGCAAATATTATTTGAATTTGTGGTACCTAATGGCATTACCATCTGCAAGTCAGTGCAATGGGACTATAGAAAGTGATTTCGATTATATGGAAACAGAAAGAGGACGCAGAAAATTGTTACGTGAGGGCCATCAGTTCTGTTTAAATGTAACAAATCAAAATGGAACGACTATTTGAAGGCGTGATACTTAATGCACTTGCAATGATTAGTTGACATTGAATTATAAAATGGATAGTTATTTAGAGAGGAAAAACATTTGTGCAACTCCGATTTCCATAAAACAAAGTCGACAAATAATCGAATTTGTGCAAGAAACGTGTCCGAAAAATCAGTATTTAAGCTGAATGCATGAACAGTTCAAATAGTAAACGATCGATCTTAGATTAATGATTGGTCTCGCTGCGCTCGACCGCAGCGAGGCCAATCATTCATCTATGCGATCGATAAATAAAAAATTGTAAGATTGACTTGCAATTTGGCACTTTTACCTCCAAGCTACATTTCAAAAAGCTGGCTAGATACACGGACCTGTTTCAGGTCCATGGCTAGATATTGTCAACGTGATGCCAAAAAAAATCGTAATATTGTTATGTTTACAAATTACTTCACCACTCAGTGGTTTCCTACAATAAAAGCGGATGTGTGGTGCTGCGTAAAGAAAGACCTGTATAAGAGTAGACGGCAACTTCAAACGGGTGCCAGATCCATTCGCTTAACTCATTTCAATTTATATCGTTTTAAAAAGTACAACGGAAACAACAGCTACGATTATATCTGTAGTTTACCGTCTATTACCCAATAAAAAACAGATATATTTCCCTACCTACATCACGGACATGTAGTTTTATAATGCTTTGATCATAGATGAATGATTGATTGGCCTCGAGCGCAGCGAGACCAATCATTAATCTAAGGCTTTGATGAAATATAAAATAAGTAAGTACCACAGACATATACTTCTATTATATGCCTGTGGTAAGTCCTTATTTGATTTTTATCAAAATTTAAAAAACAAAAATTTCAAATATGTCTTTAGGATTGACTTTTATTCTTGATTATATTAAAGCTATAGTATATTTAGTTACTTTAGTATCACAGCATTGCACCCGTGCGAAGCAGGGGTGGGTCGCTAGTATATTATAAGTAAAACACTTAGGCAAATAAAAAACAATCTTGTAACCTTAGTAAAGGTGAAAAATAGAGAAAATAATGTTGCCGTTTATGTACCTAATTAATTTATTTGAATTTACAAACCTGTAGCAGAACTGTCGCCTTCATAATCAGATTCAGTAAAATGTTCCGAACATAACCTCGAATTGTCTGTAGCCTTATAGTTGCGTATGCTTAAAGCCTTCTCCCAAAGTTTTCTCCTTTGCGAATTCTTTGGAAAAGAATGGTTGCCATTATTATTGCACTCAATTGCAGCACAACGAGGCATTTTTGCAAAAAAATAATAATTTCAAGTTTTTGTGTGCTATTTAACATTTGTTAAGAGTCAAGTGATATCAGCGCCACTAGCGGCCAAACTTGGCAGTTTTCTTCCCATTTTTTTTATGTGATCGGCAGGGTGACCATTTGTGGCAGATTTCTGCCCTTTGGGCAGATTTGCAGATTTCAAAGAAATGTTGAGACGAAATTTTTTAGACAATCACTTCAATAATGATAAATTTGTAATTCGCAAAAGTGGCTTTTTTGTTTTAGGTAGTAATTTCAATTACAATTAGAATAGTATGTACATAAAATGTGGTGTTTTTTTATGGAACGTGGCTGACAGATTTCATTCATCCTAAAATCTGCTAAATGGCAGATTTTTAGCCAGTGTCGGTCGGGCAGATTTGCCAATTTTGAGATGGTCACACTGGTGATCGGAGTTGTTTGTGTCGGAGAGTAGAGTACCTATCGTGATAATAATTTAATAATTTGTGTATTGAGTTGGATTAGGTTAGTTTATTAGGTAATGAGTTCGTCGTGCCTCGTCTGTCGTCTCTCTATTGCTGTTTGCAGTTTGCACACATGCAAAATTACAAGACATGTCTAAGAACTCATTCCTTGTTTTGTAAATTTTTGTAGAGTGCTATTTTATTTAATACCCTATTAAATAAATACCAAATGTTTTTTATTTCAGGTTACATTATGTCTGGCTTTGTGTCTGGGCAATCTGAAAGGTTTGTCAATGTTGTGCCTGTGCCAAAACATATAATAAAGGTAAGTACCTACTTAAAGGCCTATTCAAACCTGAGCGGTATTCGCTGCCGCTGTGGGTATATACCGCGCGGTTGCCGCGCGGGTTTCGCTCAGGTATTTAGTATCAAGTTCCGCAGCTTGATTGGCTTAAGTGGTATTCGCTGCCGCTCTACCCACAGTGGCAGCGAATACCGCTCAGGTTTGAATAGGCTTTTAATCAGATCTAATAAAGTGAGGATCTATTAATAATAATCCCCAACCTCCAAATGTAAACAATGTTATTCTAGTGGTATTCAATTATGAATCAATCCCAAAAGTTATGTAACTGATGTAGGTAACAGTTTATTCTCAGATCAATCAACTATAACTTTTATTTCTTACCCATCAATATGTATTGCTACTGTCAATATAATTCTTATTACTTAACTTAAAATTAAGGTGTCACAAAGGGGGTGCAGGCAGGTAGGATTGCCAGGTTGCCAAACCTAATAGCCAGACGGATCAGCCAATTTGGCCGTATATTTGGGTAAAAAGGCCGAACACCCTACATTATCGGGAGCAAGAGCGACCGTCAGTCGACTCACCTGCGCTCATCCATGCTCGGCGCTCACTTGTTTGTGAAATGACAAAAGACAAGCCGTACACTGTTTATTTTGTCCGGACACGCAATTAAAAAGCCTAACTATGTCTGGCTTTATCCACCGGCTTTGTACACCTGGCAACGCTCGTTAGCTGCAGGACTTAGGAATTTTTGAGCAAAAATACACTCATAACTTTTCTTTCACAAACTGACAAAAAACAATGCTATTAAAAAGAGATAGAAAAAATTCCAAAAAAAGTTTAAGAAATTGTGAAAAAAAGAAAAATATTACACTTGATTTTTATATGGAGTTGAGATGATTTTTACTAAGGTAGTTTTCCAAGAAGAACCTGCTATCACAGGACACCAAATTATATGAAGAGCTCTTGCAGCTTGTGTCAGTGTTGTGTATTGAAGTATTTATTAAATTCTAATTTTATGAATGAATGTAATCAGTTGTTTTTTTTTCCATGAAATAATAATAATCATCAGTTTTACTGATGAGACTGATTAAGCTACCGGCGTGAGACACTTAAAATCCTTCATAGGTTAACAAGTTTATTATTTAAAAATAAATTAGATTTTCAATGTCCAATAAATTTGAAACTATTATGTTTTTGAAAAAAATCTGTATGACATAAAATAATAAAAATAATAAATAGAATGCAATAGTGAAGTTAGTTTACCATAAGTCCCAAAAATTAACTTTCAGCCCACCGTGCGGCGGCGCGCCGTTTAAATTCCGCGCGGCGCCCATTACTAATGTGTACTAATTAACAGCATGCCTTTCCTTTAAAATCAGGTGTGGCCGCTACGCGACAAGGATTTCTTAAACTATAAAAAATAATAAATATCTGAACCTCATTGCTTTTTGTTCAGGACGAGATTCCTGACGGCAGCTCGTCCGAAGAGATCGACGCGGAAGCCTTCTCCGACTCGTCGCAGGGACTCAACGCGAAGGACGAACACAACGGGCTGGTTGAGGCCAGCGTTGAGGTCAGTAGGTACCTAAGAGTCATGCATAGAATCCAGACTATAATCCCCAAAGGGTTATTCGGACTAGGCAAGGAGTCCTTTGCCATAGTCTACTACACACCAAGTTACAACTGCGCATGTGCTCAACTGTCACGCTGAGCACATGTGTCGCCGCTATTTGGTGAAAAGTGAACTGAGGACTGCTTTTGCGGTTTCCCTATTCCTACTAACCCTTCGGGGATAATAGTCGTGATTATACAGGGTTAATTTTAGACCCTCCGCCAAAATTAAATATGGGGGGTAAATATAAGTGATAATAAAATATTTGTAATGAAATGAAATGAAATGAAATTGTATTTATTAGAACACACAGTAACATAATTACAATAATTATTTGACGTATACCTAACTAATGGCATGGCTGATAATGAACAACACGCAAAATGCTAACTGCACGCATAATGTGCAAACAGTCAAAATGTACATATACGCAAAATTTACATCATGACAAATGTACAGTAAAAAATATCGCAAATTTTCTTAAGTGTCGGCTTCGGCTCCATATAGATAACTCTTTTATTGCAACAGTTTACAATACAAATACATACAAAACAAGAAAATAGGTAAAATACATAGTCACAATTTGGCGGTCTTATCGCTATGAAGCGATTTCTTCCAGACAACCAGTCGGATGGAGAGATCATATAAACTCGAAAATCGGAGGTGTAAACTTTTTACGGAATTTAAATAAAAGTGAATAGATAGCAATAAATAAATAAAAATAAATAATGTATGTAATAAAATAAATAAATAAAATAAATAATAAGTGTGTGTGAAATAAATATATTAGTATGTAAATATATACATATACATACTTAAACATAATAGTCTCAGGTAGAAAGTAGTTGACAATGGCAGCTTTGCAGCAGGATGTGGTTAAGCGGATAGGTAAAAATTTTTCACGAGCTCCTTAAATGTGTGGATAGATTGCGCACGCCTGATCGCAACTGGAAGCGAATTCCAGAGACGAACAGCTTTTACGGTAAAGGAGTTATCGTAAAAGGTGGTGTGGTGCGGAGGGGTTTTAAGAGTTAGGTTTTCTGATGACCGTAATGAGCGCGAGTGAGAAGAATGAAGGAAACTAAAACGATCCTTTAGATAGCTAGGGTAATTGGGATTAAACAATACGTTATAAAGAAGGGAGAGGATGTGAGTATTCCGGCGAAGACGAATAGGAAGCCACTTGAGTTTAGCGCGATATTCAGAAACATGATCATACTTACGCAAGCCAAATATGAATCGTATACAAAGATTTTGAAGGCGCTCAAGTTTATTTAGCTGGTCCTCCGTAAGATCAAGATAGCTGGCGTCAGCATAGTCTAAGACAGGAAGGAGCAGCGACTGTGCTAGCGAAATTTTAGTGGCAGTGGGTAAAAAGTTGCGTAGTCTTCTTAAAGATGCCGAAGATGCGTAAAGTTTGCGGCTGACAGCTTGCAGCTGAGGCCCCCAACTCAAGGAACTATCAATAGCTACACCCAAATTCGTTACAACTTGACTATAGGGGATAGACACTCCATCAAAGTCGACCTTGGGAAGTGTTTTCCAGTTGACCTTTGAGAGCAATCTGGAGCTGCCGACCACAATAGCCTGCGTTTTCCTTGGATTGACCTTAAGTCCGAAGGCTCGACTCCAATCAACTATTCGACCCAGGTCGCCGTTGGTAGTTTGAACAGCTTCAGCGAGATTACAAAGTGGTGCCTGGCAGTATATCTGTAGATCGTCTGCATATAGGTGGCAGGAAGAAGAAAGGTTTTCAGAAATTGAAGTGATGAATATAGTAAAGAGAAGAGGAGATAAAACGCCACCCTGCGGGACACCAGCCGTCGAGTCACACCACGAAGAGAACTTCTCCTCAAGGCGAACCCGCTGCCTGCGCCCGTACAGGTAGCTGTGAAACCACTCAATTACCGTTGGAGATATGTTAAGAGAGCGCAGCAAAGCTAAGAGGATGTCAAAATTAACAGTGTTGAAGGCATTGCTGAAGTCCAGCAACGTCAGCACAGTCAATTGGCCGTTTTCCATTCCATGGCGGATGTCGTCAGTGATTTTGACTAAAGTAGTGACTGTGCTATGGCCAGGACGGAAACCGGATTGGAGTGGGTTTAGGAGTTTATGATTAGAAAGGAACTTACTGATTTGGTTGTGGACAAGACGCTCAAGGACCTTGGATAAGAAAGGAAGAATGGAGATGGGTCGAAATTCAGCAAATGATTTAGGGTTACCTTTTTTAGGCAAAGGAATTATTTGAGCGTCTTTCCAAGAGGAAGGGAATACAGCGTTGGAGAAGGAGCAATTGAAAAGGAAAGTGAGGACTGGGAGGATGACATCAAGGATTGGTACTAACATATTGCGGCTTATACCGTCATTACCCACCGCATTAGAAGTAATTGACAGCAAGCTCTTCTTAACATCACAATCCGATAATTGGTCAAATACAAAGGGAGAAAGATTAGGAACCGGTATAGTAGACAGTTTGTGTAACGTAGTCGCTTTATCGGCATCACTTATACATGATGATGAAGAGAAATGAAGATTCAGTGAGTCAATATTAATATTGTGTGAAATAGGATTTTGTTTTAACTTTCCGATTCCAAGCGACCTGAAGAATTTCCAAACTTTGGATGTGTCTACATTTTCGACGGAACTATGGATGTGGCGGCGTAGCGCATCCCTACACGCCCTATTGCAGCGATTACGAATCTTGGCATAGTTTTGCCTATTGTGATCATTAGGTCGTAATTTGAATCGGTTTTTTGCTGCGACTTTCTTCTGCATCAATATTCTTAAATCATTTGTCAACCATGGCGCTGGAAGATGTTTAATCTTAACGGCTCGAAACGGTGCATGCTTGTCATATAGTTTCGTTACGAGCGAATTAAAAGTATTGACCTGCTCATCAACGGACTGAGCGGATGTAACGGAAGACCAATCGATATTACAAGCGTCCTCACGGAACGCATGTTGATCCATACCACTAAAATTGCGCTGAAGAATTACTTTGGGTTTAGCTTTAGGAGGACGAACTTTATAGGACAAAAAAATGAGATCATGATACGAGAAAGCGTCGGCTGAGCATTGACCGTGCTTCGCAACATGCTGGGGAGATGAAACTATTAACAAGTCGAGAAGAGATGGAGTTGAATTCGGGAAATGATGGGTGGCAGTAAGTGGGAGAATATTTAAGTTACTGGAACTAATAACGGATTGAAATGAAGAAGTACGGGCATCGTTCCTAAGGAGGCAAGTATTAAAGTCACCCATAATAATAGAATGGCTGTAAGAAGGAATTAAGTCATCAAGTAGATTTCCGAATGAAGTGAAAAAATTTACAAGTAAAGAAGGGCTGTAGTAAACTCCGAGAAGGATTTTATTATGAGCAAGAACAACTTCAACCAACAGATGCTCGCCTGCGTTAGCTGGAGGTGGTTGTGCCGAGGTGCTAATTACAGAGAAAGGAATATGAGCACGTAAGTATATAGCAACCCCGCCACCCCGGGAGCCAGTACGATCATTGCGTATAAGATGGAAGCCAGGCAGAGCATAAGAGGTAGAAGGTAAACACGGTTTAAGCCACGACTCGGAGATTAATACAGCATGAATATTTTTGTTATCGAGTGACGCCAGCATGTCTGAATAATGAGCCGGAATACTTTGCGCATTTATGTGAACGACGTTAAAGTTTTTTGGTACATCAGAAAACTGAGACTGTAGTGTGTCGGAGAGGGACGGGATGCTAACAAAACTGTCTTCATCCCTACTATCAGAAGGTAAAGAAAGATAGTTCGAATCATCGCCTGAGGTGGACATAAAAATAAATATAAGTTTAAATATTATAAATAATAATATCACAAATTATGTTAAAAATACTATAAAAACTATAAGTAAAGTACAACAACTCCACCCGCTGGTTTGTGTCATCGTAAAAACATAATAAAATAAGAAAAGTAAATAAAGCAGACATTTAAAAAACAAAATCGTAGAAAACAAATTAAAAGGAACTATGTAATGCTAATAATAAACATTTAAAATAAAATTATCTAAAACTATCTGTGGACCCGATACAAAAATAATTTGGAAAAAAAATAACAAGTAAAAGGCAGAAACGGAACGTACAAAACAAAGAAAAAAAAACAAAACACGTCAGACGTTTTACCTCCCTCACTTAGGGAAAAAAAAAAAAAAAAACTAATGACTAGGCAGTATGGTCTGTGACCTTAACCTGTTTCTTAACAGAACAAATTTAAATATAAAAAAGTCATTCATTCATATGTCACTGTCACTAAAATAAAATTTATCTTATTCGATACCATCAAATGGAATTAAAAATAGGTACGTTTACTGCAACAAAACAAAGAAACAAAGTAGTGACGAGAGGGTAAATTAATTAAAACATGCACCATGCAATGAATAAACCGGGGCCACGAAAGATGTCCACTCAACAACACAACAACAAAACACTACAAAATTGCAACAAGTGTTACTTTTTAGCGGTGCCCCCGGCTCGCCTGGTTTTCGGCACTGCAGGTTCTGGTGCCCTGGCCGCAGCAGGTGCAGGCTTGGGTTCATCTGCAACCGTAATCTTCTGAAGCTCAGCCAGTGAGCTTATACGGCTGCGCTTCCCGTCAGAGCCGACCACGAACACGTAACCCTGGCGCGTGAAACATCTTGTGACACCAAACTTCTGACGCGCTGCCATAAATGTGTCATGCCGCGGCTTCGTCAGGAACTCGGAGACCGTAATACCGGAGCCCTTTAACGCTGTCTTCGCATGCCAGATCTTGTTCCTTATGTCGAGATCGCATAGTTTTAACAAAATCGGTCGCGGCCGGTCGCTTGTTGATGTGCGGCCCATACGATGACAATGGCCCACGTCCTTTACTGAAAAGCCAGACAATTTCATACGGCCGACGACAGTGTTCACCACAACTGCTGCCGCATCCTCGTTGGTTTGCTCAGGCAGGCCATGTACCAGCAGCATCTTCCGCCGACTCTTCATTTCGATGCTGTCCACCTGACGAGCAAGCAGGCCCACCTGATCTTGGAGGGTGCGAAGAGCCGTCATGATGAACGCCCTGAATGTTGTGAAGTCTGCCGCTAAGTTGGTGACATTCACCGAAGGAGCCGCATTATGAAGCTCACCCTGGTACGCATCCATTCGCTGGGTAAACATTTGTTGGAGTTGAGTCACCGATTCTTGAAGAGCCTCCATCGTTTGCAGTTGGTAGTGCAGCGCGGTGCAGAAGTGGTGCAAAAGTGTTAAAGTTGTGCTATTGTTTTGATAACACTCACCAGCAGGTATTAAGTGCTAATTATTGATTTGCATTAATAATTAAATTTGCTAAACTAATATTATAATTATAAATTAAATAAAAAGTATAGAGCTTTTTAATTTGTTGTTCACTTAGCAACTACCCCCGAAAAAAATCCATATAAAAACCAACTAAAATATTCAGTCTTTTTTTACACATTTTTTAAAACTTTTTTTTGGAAATTTTTCTTTATCTTTTTGATAGCAATTTTTTTTTGTCAGTTTGTGAAAAAAAAGTTACGAGTGTATTTTTACTCGTAAATTTTCTAAGTCCTGCACCCCCTTTGCGACACCCTAACCATGTCAGAAATGAGTTATTTGTCTGTGGCTTTGTCTTTGTTTAAAGTTTTAAACCATATTTAGATGCCTAAACTAAATAAATCAGTTACACAAAACCAGAGGAAGATACAGCCATTGCCGAGTTCCTTGCGGTTGCTTCCATCACAAGTTCATTTTGAACGAACACATTTTTATTTTTTTATTTACATTGCTTCGGAAGGCACATAGTCCCGGTTGTTATCGTAAAATGGATGTCATTAAAACCCACCAACCACCGCACTGGGCCAGCGCAATTTCCTTTTGTGCTTTTAGTCCAAAAGCCTGTGAGTGGGACATTTTTATAGGCTGACTAGCAGACCGCTGGCGACTTCGTTCGCGTGGACCACGTACCCTGTGACAAATTTTCAAAATGACTTCTCTCCCAAGAACACTTATTGTGACGTAACTAAAATAGGTTGACATATGCTATCGCGACACTTTTTGTAGATAATGGTGTGTTCTGCAAAGCCATAGTACATTATTTTATTCTATCATCAATAGTTTTCTTAGCGCACGCGATTTAAGGAATTTATTTGGGTTTTAGTAAGGATGCCTAATTTTTTGCAAATATAATATAGCCTATGTCACCTGGAGATAGTGTAGGTTCCCAACGGTGAAAGAATTTTTTAAATCGGTCTAGTAGTTTTGGAGCCTATTCAATACAAACACACAATCAAATTTTTCCTCTTTATAATATTAGTATAGATGATTATTATGATTATGATTTTTTTATTCTCTTGGCGTGGTTGGCTAATCGCTACATTCATTTTAGATCCACGACGGCAACAACAAATGGTCGTACGTGGTGGACGCAGCAGACGCGAACGCATCCAGCTGGTGCGAGCAGAACCTCGCGGCGTCCCAGCACCAGGAGCAGATAGACTACAGGCCTGTATATTACGGCTACACTACACACGGCAGATCTACAAGCAAATGTCTGTGGTCCTAGTGAAAAGGGCAATAAGTCGCAAATCACGTTATTTTCACTACAGCAAAACGACTTTTTTTTTAAATAACACAACTTCTCCAATATAAATTCTGTAAGAAATCTTAACATACCGTTGTTTTTAGTTTTTTTTTGCATAGCGTATCTTAGTCTTTGATATATTACTTTAATTCAGATAGTTTTAAAAATAGACATACTTAGGTAGATAGTTAAAAAAAGAGACCATGTTGTGTGTAAGGTAATCTTATTCTTACCCCTTTACTTAATCAATTTGTTTTGTTCATAAGTATACAGAATTTATTTGATTTGGCCATATTTATAGAAGAAATAATGAAAAAAAGGAACAACCATAAATAAATTACAAAGTTTTTACAAAATTATGGCAAAACTATCAAAAAACCTATTTGTTGATGTTAGAAAATCTTACAACATTTTTTACATCTTTTTCGTTGATGATCAAAAGGTCTATTTCATTTGGAGATAATTATCGCAAATACTCGCCCTATAGTGTATGTGAAATAAACTATACATCATTGATATTTTCATTTATTGACCACTGTATCCACCCCAGATAAATTTTAATATTATTGTAACAATTCGACTTATAAAGGTTTAATATGCGGACACATTTTGGAAAGAAGTAATTCAGATACTTCAATGTCTAAATTACTTAAAACTCTTGATTAATAGTTAATGTTCCGGTTGATTTAATTGATATCTATTATAGTTACGCATTTATTATTATTATTATGTAGACAAGTATAAAAAATTAAATATTCTTATAAACTTACGTTATCTTGAACTAATAATAATCATGATGAATTAATCTGAAATCCTGAGCTAAAACCTTTAGCTGACAGATATGAGTCACTTGCAACTAGCTTGCTTATAGCCGCCAATTTGTGATTCTGATGTTCTACAAGAATAAAAATACAAGTGCTTGTGAAATATGTTTCACAAAAATATTACTAGTCTTGTGATGTGATTAACTATAATAATAAGTATGCCGTTTTACAAGTTCGACTGGACGACCTCTCTGAAAAACTGACGACGATAACTTTTCCCAGAGATGATTGAAATGTATAAATATTTACTTGTGAGGTAATTAATTTGATTGAGATTTTATTCTACATACGTGTTAAGTACAGTTTCGTGAAACGCTATACTTGTAAGTTCGTTATTTTACAAGTGTTAAATAACGAACCTTTCGAGAAACCGGGCCCAGTTGTGATTTTCATAGGTGATTAAAGTTATAAGAATACTCATATCACTTTTCACTAAGCTTGCTTAGCTAAAAATCTGTTTTAACTTTATTTATATCGAGTTCAACAAAAAGAATTAGTCTACAAATATGGTGAAATGCAGTTTAAAAAAAGTTGTTCCCGATAACGTTTTTCGGCATTCACTTAAACCCTTTTGTAAAAAATAAGACCTTTATTTGTGGTGTAATCTTAAACCTATTTACGCCAATCCGTAGATTTTTTTTTGTGATTACAACTATCTATTTAAGTCAAAATCATAGTTTTTCGACTTAAACCCTTTTTTATAGGACCTCAGATATTATGATAACTACTATACTCCCCTGATACATGGCAGATATAGTAAACATACATCCATATATTTAAGGCTATTATCCTCGAAGGGTTAGTCGGAGACCAGGCCATGAGAAGCGCAAAAGCTGTGCACCATGTGCACCTTTCACCACATGACAACTGCACATGTGCTCAGCGTGACAGTTGGTGAGCCCATCGTCGCACAGTGCTCGGCTGCCCAAATTCAAAACCTAGGAACAGGTGATTTTGAAAAAAAACCGTTTTGGCCTAATGCCTTACTTAATAATACCTTAAAACACCCAGTTCCACACGTAATTTTAAAAATATAATTTAGCAATTTGGCATGATTATGAAAATTTCCTTGAAGTACAAATTCTAAACATAGTATGTTAGAATACAAATTTAAAACCCTAGCAACTTAACCGACTTACTGAGTTATGAATTTGAAAAACCGACTTGCTTTGTTTTGAATTTGTCGCCGATTATAAAATCAATAAAATGTCATTTAGTAAGTCCAGTACGTGACACCGGCGCACGAGTATTTCGCTTCATGATATAGGGTTAAAGATATTTATTTCTCATAAAGAATTTACAATTCACTTACATGAGAGATACAAAATTATTTTAAAACTCATTGAACGACACAAAAACATAGCGATCAACAAAAAATAACAAAACACGAAGGTAGTTTTATTAAAACTCTGGTTCGGTTCGCTAGGAGCAGTCCGTACAGTACCTCACCCCGGCGAGTAGCCCCGACAACAAATACACGTTGAACTAACGACACTGGAAGTGGCATGAGCGTACTTTGTGATGTTCAACGTTAATATTATTATTAAGTTTTTGATATAATAATACAATAATAGGATCATTCCGCAATGTTTACATAAGTTTGCCAAAAGTTTTAAATTATACCTGTTTTATCATTATGTTTTAAATGTGTATTCTTATTTTTAATAAATTAATTAAGTTGGTTTTGTATATTATTACGCCTAATTTATTATTTAGTTATTTTTTTTGTTGGAACGAGTTGGTACTATGTTTTGATTTTAAGCAGCCGTGCTGTTTGATGTATGTGCAGTCTATGGTCCGTTGGCCGCCTTTTACGACGCCCAAGGTGAGCGTCAAGTTGGCAGGCACACCACGGAATTAGATGGTTTTGACTATGTCAAAAAATTGTGTATAAATAGTGACGTATAGCATATAAATAGTGATACTATGGTTCAAAAGATATTTGAGTATCTTGGTGTGCCTGCTAACTTGACGTCAAGATAGCAGGCACATTAAGAAATACACTTCGTATCAATGTGATGTATATGTCAAAAAACTGTGCATAAATAGTGAATCGAATATGCAAAATTTCAACAATTGTACTTCAATACAAACCGAGATATTACGGTCTCTAAGTGGGCTGCCAACTTGACGATTCTTGCGATGGCGATTCCAGAGAAACGTTTTGAAGTTTTAAACAAATAAATACATGAAAAAATTGTGTGTGAAATTGTGAATCTTTCAATATCAATAAAAAAAGAATTCTTCTTTGCTATTTTCCAAAAATCTAATGAAAACTTCTACCATACATTCGATTTTAAGTACAATCGTGCACAATTTTATTTATTGACTTAAGATACTGACATAAAGTCTAATTATTTTTAATTCAAGTCATAAAATTACACTTAAATCTATCGTTGTAATGTCAGTTTCACGTTATTTCTATGGAAACTTATGTCAAGCAATTTGTAATTTTAGTGACTCGAATTAAAAGTCTCGGGATAGTGGTGGACGAGCGAGTGTCGCAAACGACCGAGAGATGGCGTGATTTTGTTTACGTGCAGTGAGCCGGTGATACGAGAATGGTGCGCGAAAAGTTTTATTTGTTTGTGTTGAAATTGAAAAGCAGTGAGTACATTTGCATCAGAAGTGAAAGTGTTTAAATCGTTTAATAACAACCTACATTTTTATAGGTACGCAGCTTATTTTCTATCATGGTATTTACAAAAAAGATATACCTAGGTACGGTCGGGGTCGCCGTCGCTTTACCACTTTGCAGCGATTTTCGTGTGAAGCGCACCGACCGCCCGGGTACCTACGTGCCCGTACCAAATAGACGACGTGGTGTGCAAGGGATTTTGACCTTTAGACTGGTAAAGCGACGGAGTCCGCCATTGTACCTAATGTGAGGTAGATATTTTCTCAGTCATTCAAAACTTTTCATATTTACTACTCGACCAACATAATTAATCGCATTAAAGCTAGACGTTTATCATAATTGTTCAATGATTAACAATCTAAATATATTGCACTTCAATTAGTTTGCACATACTGAGTGGTCAGATTTTAAAATGGAATATCGAAGAAGATACGTTTAGTTTGTAAATTATTGAACAACTGTGATAAACGTCTAGCTGACATGCGCCTAATTATGTTGGTCGACTAATACGTATTACTTTATAGTAGGTACTTACCAAGCTAATCTTTCGTAAAGTTAACTAGGGTCAAGTATATTCTTAGTGCATTAAATGTTAAAGTTACCTGCCTAGTCTTTTATGACTAATAAACAAAGAATAAGCTACGAATAGTTATTCCGTGTTTTGTTCCTGTCATTTAAACGTAATTTTTAATTAGAGTAAGGGTGGATTCGACCAAACTGGAATAAGGTCTTATACATAGATTAAGCGTCGAATTTGTATAGACTAATCTCGGCGTAAGTCTTATTCCAGTTTGGTCGAATCCACCCTAAAAGAGACAAAACACGGAATAACTATTCGTAGCTCATTCTTTCTTTATTAGTCATAGAAGACTAGGCAGGTTACTTTAACATTTAATGCACTAAGAATATACTTGACCCTAGTTAACTTTACGAAAGACTAGCTTGGTAAGTACCTACTATGAAGTAATACGTATTAGTCGACCAACATAATTAGGCGCATGTCAGCTAGACGTTTATCACAGTTGTTCAATAATTTACAAACTAACTAAACGTATCTTCTTCGATATTCCATTTTAAAATCTGAGCACTCAGCATGTGCAAATTAATTGAAGTGCAATTTATTTAGATTGTTAATCATTGAACAATTATGATAAACGTCTAGCTTTAATGCGATTAATTATGTTGGTCGAGTAGTTAATATGAAAAGTTTTGAATGACTGAGAAAATATCTACCTGACATTAGGTACAATGGCGGACTCCGTCGCTTTACCAGTCTAAAGGTCAAAATCCCTTGCACACCACGTCGTCTATTTGGTACGGGCACGTAGGTACCCGGGCGGTCGGTGCGCTTCACACGAAAATCGCTGCAAAGTGGTAAAGCGACGGCGACCCCGACCGTACCTAGGTATATCTTTTTTGTAAATACCATGATAGAAAATAAGCTGCGTACCTATAAAAATGTAGGTTGTTATTAAACGATTTAAACACTTTCACTTCTGATGCAAATGTACTCACTGCTTATCAATTTCAACACAAACAAATAAAACTTTTCGCGCAACATTCTCGTATCACCGGCTCACCGCACGTAAACAAAATCACGCCATCTCTCGGTCGTTTGCGACACTCGCTCGTCCACCACTATCCCGAGACTTTTAATTCGAGTCACTAAAATTACAAATTGCTTGACATAAGTTTCCATAGAAATAACGTGAAACTGACATTACAACGATAGATTTAAGTGCAATTTTATGACTTGAATTAAAAATAATTAGACTTTATGTCAGTATCTTAAGTCAATAAATAAAATTGTACACGATTGTACTTAAAATCGAATGTATGGTAGAAGTTTACATTAGATTTTCGGAAAATAGCAAAGAAGAATTCTTTTTTTATTGATATTGAAAGATTCACAATTTCACACACAATTTTTTCATATATTTATTTGTTTAAAACTTCAACCCGTTTCTCTGGAATCGCCATCGCAAGAATCGTCAAGTTGGCAGCCCACATAGAGACCGTAATATCTCGGTTTGTATTGAAGTACAATTGTTGAAATTTTGCGTATTCGATTCATTATTTATGCACAGTTTTTTGACATATAAATCACATTGATACGAACTGTATTTCTTAATGTGCCTGCTATCTTGACGTCAAGTTAGCAGGCACGCCAAGATACTCAAATATCTTTTGAACCATAGTATCACTATTTATATGCTATACGTCACTATTTATCACTATTTATACACAATTTTTTGACATAGTCAAAACCATCTAATTCCGTGGTGTGCCTGCCAACTTGACGCTCACCGCCCAAGGGAAGAGGTGGATCGGTAGTATCCCTTCTATGATCTGAGTTAGTATTCTGATAATGGGCCGCCACACACGCACGCACACAGCTCCATTTATTGTTAGCAAACTTTATTGAACAATAATAAGCCATTTTATTGAAATTTAGGAAACTTACTTAGTAGGTAAGGTAAGAGCAACTCCTGAATTGAATTATAATTTTTTATAGGTAATTCTAGTGTAAATCCTAAATATATATTTTCATTCAGGACTATTAATAAAATCCCCCGTTTCACGGAGCTACGGTTCTACGGCGGCGAGTACGCGCGTCCATTAGACGTCAACTTGAAACACTACAACAGCCCATCAGGATACGCGCAAAAATTTGGTGAGAGTCTATCCACCTATCTATAAAACATTGTGGTGAAACCACTTACCTTTTCCACTTCCTAGGTATTATTTCATGTAATCATCTCATATTTTAACTTCGTCTTATATATTTGCTTTTATTTTTCCTCGCTTCTGCAACGATACATAATGTTTTAGTAGCTACACACTACACTACACACATCGCAATTCCTTTATCTAAACACATTTACTAACGTGATCTAAATCACGAAACTTCGGACACTATTTTTCGACACTTTTACGTATCCCACAAGTTTCGGATCACTTCGATAATCTTATTATGCGTTTTTCCTTGTAATATTTACATTTATCTCACTTTAATTGTTTTCTATTTACTAAATATTGTATTTTGGTTACGTTTTGAAGTATCTGACAACTTATTTTTGCTTCGTTGCTATGCAACTTATCAACATAATCCAATCAAAACTTTTTGACTTTCTTATTTATACATTTGGCCATCTAGATTTCTCGTTTTAAAAATATTATTTTGAAAATTATGCAGAACTCAGAAACCGAGGTTTCTTTATAAAGTTCAGCCGACGACTAATCATTATATCTCTAGCTTTGGATTCAAAAGGTTTACTCTACTGAGACGATCACCAGCTTCCGAATTGGAAGGTCAAGACTCCTTACTTGCCTCTTCCAAATTGGAAGGACTAGTCTTCAAGTACAAACACCAGCTTCCGAATTGGAAGACTACGGCCTCCAGACATCGCGCGCGCCTACGCCTGCCTGTGCCTGTCTCGCCTGTCAGCCTGCACCTTCGCCTGCCTGCGCCTGGTGGCGCCTGCCTGCCTGCACCTTCGCCAGCCTGTGCCTGCTGGCGCCTGCTGCCTGCGCCTACCTGCGCCTGCCTGCGCCTACCGGCGTCTGCCTGTCGGCGCCTGCCTGTCGGCGCCTGCTTGCCTTCGCCTACCGGCGCCTGCCTACCGGCGCCTGCCTGTCTTCACTTGCCTGCGCCCTTCGACGTCTGCCAAGTTCAGCGCTTGCCTCCACACCTTCGCCTGCCTCCACGTCAGCTACACCTACCCCTTCACTTTTTATATTATCATCCTACATTTTAACCATTATCACCTCCATACTCACCATCCTCACTCACTTTTTTTTAACTTTTGTTTGTTATTTTATTCTGTCTTATAAATATTTGTAAATTTCTTATCATCTTTTCTTTTTTTAAAATGTCGCTTTACGACAACATGCTCTTGCGTGGATAGAAAAAATTATTAAAAAAATATCAATATAAAATGTAGAAACTCTTAGTACCGGACGATCTTATCAAAGTCAATGACCGAAGCACTTCAAACGCTCCACCTACCCCCCGCCCCGCCGCCGGCGCAGGCGGCCGGTTCATAGAGGTCACGGTGTACGAGTAGATAAGAAGAACGTTACTACGTGTTTTCGACAAAAAGTCACTTTTACAACTTTTCTTTCTTTGCTTGTAATTCGATTATTATTTCATAAATAGGTACAACACTTTTTTTGTATTATAACGTTTTCGGCTCCAAGACCAATGAAAAATCTCCGTGTATAGGTAAATTAACTAAATGTTCCATTTTTGCAGGCGCTACAGTACTGAAAAAACTAAGTACTGATACTGGCAATGGACTAAATCAGACGTCTCGGGCAACTGAACAAGGAAAAACCAATTATGAAGATATCGAGGAATCATCACCACAATACACTTATCAAAAAACTGTGTTTACCAAAACTAATGATACTAAAGAAGATATTACTTTATGCAATGCTAATATTGGATACGATTTAAATAAACAAGAAAAATGTATAATTGTTAAAAGCAATATTAGAAATAAACAGAAACGTAGAAACATCTATACATGTGACTTTTGCAAAATAAATTTTAATTGCAAAAATATTTTAGAAAGTCACATGAATTCACATTATACAATATTAAGGCAAAAACATAATACGCTAGACATAAAACATAAAAAAATTGATGTAAACATTGGTAAAAGAAATGAACAAATCTTAAAAGACAAAGTATGTAATTTTTGTAATAAGTCTTTTGTACAAAAACGTAACTTAACTAGACATATTAGGACTCACACGGGCGAGAAACCATATCAGTGTAATGTTTGTGATAAGTCTCTCTCAGATAAAAGTACTTTGCTTACACATGTTAGGACTCACACGGGTGAGAAACCATATCAGTGTAATGTTTGTAATAAGTATTTTTCACAAAAAACTAATTTACTTACCCATATTAGGACTCACACGGGCGAGAAACCATATCAGTGTAATGTTTGTAATAAGTCTTACTCATCTAAAAGAAATTTGCGTGCACATGTTAGGACTCACACGGGCGAGAAACCATATCAGTGTAATGTTTGTAATAAGTATTTTACACAAAAAATTCGATTAACTACACATGAAAGAACGCACACGGGCGAGAAACCATATCAGTGTAATGTTTGTAATAGGTCTTGCTTTTTTAAAAGTGATTTGCTTGTACATGTTAGGACTCACACAGGCGAGAAACCATATCAGTGTAATGTTTGTAATAAGTATTTTTCACAAAAAGGTTATTTAACTAGACATGTTAGGACTCACACGGGCGAGAAACCATATCAGTGTAATGTTTGTAAGAGGTCTTGCTTTTCTAAAAGTGATTTGCTTGTACATGTTAGGACTCACACGGGCGAGAAACCATATCAGTGTAATGTTTGTAATAAGTCTTTTTCAGATAAATCTAATTTGACTCAACATTTAAGGACTCACACGGGCGAGAAACCATATCAGTGTAATGTTTGTAATAAATATTTTACACGAAAAAATATTTTAACTACACATGAAAGGACGCACACGGGCGAGGAACTATATCAGTGTCATGTTTGTAATAGGTCTTGCTTATCTAAAAGTGATTTGCTTAGACATGTTAGGACTCACACAGGCGAGAAACCATATCAGTGTAATGTTTGTATCAAGTATTTTTCACAAAAATATCATTTGACTACACATGTAAGGACTCACACGGGCGAGAAACCATATCAGTGTAATGTTTGTAAAAAGTATTATGCATTGAAATATCATTTAAATAGACACATAAGGACTCACACGGGTGAGAAACCATATCAGTGTAATGTTTGTAATAAGTATTATGCACTTAAATCTCATTTGAATATACATATAAGGACTCACACGGGCGAGAAACCATATCAGTGTAATGTTTGTAATAAGTATTTTACACGAAAAATTAATTTAACTACACATAAAAGGACGCACACGGGCGAGGAACTATATCAGTGTAATGTTTGTAATAGGTCTTGCTTATCTAAAAGTGATTTGCTTGTACATGTCATGACTCACACAGGCGAGAAACTATATCAGTGTAATGTTTGTAATAGGTCTTGCTTATCTAAAAGGGCTTTGCTTGTACATGTTAGGACTCACACGGGCGAGAAACCATATCAGTGTAATGTTTGTAATAAGTATTTTTCAGATAAATCTAATTTGACTAAACATTTAAGGACTCACACGGGCAAGAAAACATATCAGTGTAATGTTTGTAATAAGTCTTACTCAGATAAAAGTACTTTGCGTGCACATGTTAGGACTCACACGGACGAAAAACCATATCAGTGTAATGTTTGTAATAAGTATTTTTCAGATAAATCTAATTTGACTACACATTTAAGGACTCAAACAGGCGAGAAACCATATCAGTGTAATGTTGTTATTAGTCTTTCTCAAATAAATCTAATTTGAAAACACATTTAAGGACTCACACGGGCGAAAAACCATATCAGTGTAATGTTTGTAAAAAAAATAATAAGTATTTTTCAAGAAAAAAAATAGATTTACTACAGATGTAAGGACGCACTCGGCCGAGAAACCATATCATTAATTATTTTACACGACAACCTGATATGACTCGACATTATAAGGATGCACACGGGCGAAAAACCATATTTGTGTAATATTTAATTTTGTAATAAGTCTTTCTCATATAACAGAGCTTGCGTGCACATTATTATATGACTCATACGGGCGAGAAACCATATCAGTGTAATTTATTATTGTAACACATTTTTACACGTCAATACAGGCTTATCGTTCATATTAGAGATCACCGTAAAAAGCTAGAGAGAAACCTAAATATATTTACAGTTTTAAAATATAAATATATACAAATGTACGAAGATAAATTATCAAAAGCTGCCCTCATTGACAAGTGGCAGACGCTCCAAGTTCAATCGTTAGTGTTTGTCAATAGAAATTTTTTAACTGCCTCTGTGGTCTAGTCGCCACACCGGTCTCAGACCCAGAGGTCAAGGTTCTATTCCCAGCCGGGAGTACATCTTCTACTTGGTTTTATTGGTGGGGCTTGTTAAGTCCGCCTGGCTAGCTAGCACCATCTTATCTAAAGTCTGGCGCCATAGCAACACTGTTAATAGGGTCCATAATGGCTCACCTAAAGTTCTTTACACGAAGTTTTTCTTCCTACTGATGTATAATCCGAAATAGCCGTCCCTCGGTGGTTGTGGATTCCGGGACTCCGGGTGTGAAGCACGTTTTCACCTTCGGCCTTATCGTCACTTACCACCAAGTGAACTGTTTTCAGTCTGTCAGTTTAAACTGTAATACCCCTTTTAGAGTTTTAAAATTACTAATTTAGCGTTGTAGTCACGTAGCCGGAAAAAAATTACTTACGATAATTCTAAAACTTTTAGTTTTTTCTGAGTGTATATAGATTAGGTGGATTGTGAGCTATTTTTGAAAAGTTAGAAGTTTTATGACTGTGCTTTAGGTATTTCATAATATTTCATGTAACGTAATGTATACAGCGTGTTAGTTGAAACGAGGGACATATTTTATCCAATGGTAGTTTATGCCAGGATAAACATAAACAAATAAAAAAATACTACTCGAAGCATATAAAATAATTCAGAAAATCGATATTACAATTTCATGAAATTTCCCGTAATGTTTGGGCACCCTAGCGCTAGCGCTTTACGCGTATGATATTGAATAGGTACCTAGCTGTCGTGTTCGGTGTGTGTGACCCGTTTTTCTTCATACTTTAAACCTGGCTTAGGACAGGCAAAAATACTTACGTAAATGGTTAATAGTTAAATAAGTAGGTAGTTATTTGATAAATTATGCAATACAAATCTAAATTTTAAGTCTCAACAAGAAAGCATGCAAAATGACAAACCTAAGTAGTTTTGGCGTATTTGAAAAAGGGAATCACAACTATTTACAACGATTAATCAGCTATTTACAGCTATTCATAACACCTATTTACACTAATCGCAAGTATTGCTCAAAATGAGCACCACTTCGTTCTATGCATAGTTCGGCTCGTTTCCGCATATTATTTTTAACACGATTAAGCACAAACGGATTATTTCGTACGTGGTTAAAGGCTTCCGTAATACGGACCTTTAACTCATCCCTAGTTGAATACTCCGTAGAGTACACGAGTCTTTTTAGTTCACCCCACAAATAAAAGTCTAACGGGGTGAGATCGGGAGAGCGAGCGGGCTGTGGCACTGGCCCTCCCCGACCTATCCACCTTTCGCCAAAATGGTTCGATAAAAACTCACGAACTCGTACCTGATAGTGCGCGGGCGCGCCGTCTTGTGCTGGTAAAACAGATTTTGTAACGAACCGAGGGGCACTTCGTCCAACATGTCGTTCACCACACTATTTAAAACATTTAAATAAGATGCACTGTCAAGTCTATCTTCAATGAAATATGGGCCTAGTAAGCAATTGTTTAAAATACCTGCCCACACATTGACACTAAATCGATGTTGATAAGCGTCCTGTCGCGTCGCATAGGGTTTTCACTAACTACTCCACCAATGTTCGCTATGTACACACGGCAGCACATCACGCTATCCATTATACATATCTATAACTACGTTGCGGTATGGAGTGTTAGAAAGAAAGTGTCTTCAATTTAATTGGTGGAATTCTCTAGTTTATCAAAATTCCCGAATGGCGAATACAGGCGAATATGTCAAAAACTATCGGCCAATAGTAATTATTCACGGGGGTTGGCCACGCCCCCTGCGCGGCCGCCACCGGGCCGGAATTTTTCTTCTGGCAGTCCAGTCACACGTCACGGCAGCGACGCTCGCGTTTTGTAAACACCATCTCTAAGTCTGTGGTAAACATAAAAATGGCACCTACTTTAAGTAAGGTGGAGAGAGAGCAAATAATTGCTCTAAGACAAAGTGGATGCCGAGTCAAACATATATGTGACCAAACTGGAGTAACGGTGAGTAATTTAACCTACTACAAAATATGATTTGTTAGATGTTTGATGTTAGGTGTTAGAAAAGACAAAACAGTGCCGCAGGAGACCCGGCTTAGGAGTGTTAGATTAATGTTTATTTGTAAACAAAAATGGCGGTTAACGGTTAACTTAACTCGTAACTTTCATCTAAATAGGTTCTGCTTTTTTATTTAGTTTCATGCTTTATTAGAGGAAGAAATTTTACTGTTTATTTGTAAACAAAAATGGCGGTTAACATAACTCGTAACTTTTATCTAAATAGGTTATCATGATATTTTATTTAGTTTCATGATAAATTAGAGGAAGAAATTTTACTAAGGGATGAATTATATAAAAGCGGGCCGTGCACGGGGCGCGTCCGGGCTCCGTCCGGGCTCGGATGGCGCACTGATTTGAGACGTTGCATACATTTTGTATCGAGAAGTTCTTATTAAACTGTGCATTCCATGATCCGTGTCCCGTCCGGGGCACGACGCCCCGTGCACGGCCCGCTCTAATATAATTCATCCCTAAACCTGCAATTTTTAGTTTGACTGCTTGTAATGGCGGCTCCACATTATTAGTGCCGACACATAATAAAGTGCCGTGACGCTCCGTAAACAGTGTCCATGTCTACAGCTTCCTCATTCGACATAGAGAAATTCTAAGCATGCCATATTTTTGTGCATATTATGTGCAATCAACCGTTTCAGTCCTAATTTTTGTGCCACCACAACTTCGTTACTATGAGTTGTTTTATGTGTGTAAGCTGGAGACACGTGTCACCAGCTCGCACACGCCCGTTAAGACAAACCAGTGAGGTTAGGGTTTTGGACTATAGCTAGAAATTTTGTGCATAATTTGTGCACTAGGAACAAAAAAAACTAACCATCACACTCAAATACTGTTGAAACTACGATCATAAAACTGTGTGCGAGCTGGAGACACGGGTCTCCAGCTCGCACAGCTGTATCTTCGTAATTGTTCAAGCTACGGTTATGAATTATACCTCAAAATTTTGTGCAGAATTTGTGCATAAGGCACAAAAATTTTCAAAACTTTAACTCAAAAGGTTTTTGAGCTACGAACCGATAAGTATGTGTAAGCTGGTGACACGTAACACGGGCTAACACATGGTGAATTATTGTAACTGTATAAGATAGCGCTTCGTTTTAAAGATCAAATAATACGTTATAATTTGTGCACACACGAGGCAAAATTTCAAATCTCTGGGCCTCTTACTTTATAAATTATAAGCCAAAAACTGTTTTCCCGCCAAAAAATTCAAAATAATGGCTCGGAAGCGGCTAAGCGCGCCGTTGCCGTTCCGTGCGCTACACTATTGCCACTTTTAGACTAGGAGCCGTCTGTTAAAGCGATGCGCGACGCGACTAATTTAGTTTTACTATAGGCAGGTACCTAATAACCTACCCTACTTTTTATTTTAGATATCTCACACACGTATGTCTTAGTTATTTTTTGTTGTTGAGACAATTAAATAATTAGATTTGGCATAATGATAAACATTATGGAGGAGTGCAGAACGACAAAATGGTTGAATACTTGAGCCTAATTCGATAAAGAACGGATGCTTTCCAGCAAACTAATCGCTATCGACCGTCACAGAATAAATTTTAACCATTGAAAGTAATTTATTTTAATATTAGATTGTATTACTTCCCATGGTTAACCCCTCGAGCGTCATATGTACTTACCGGTGTACAAAATAGTTGAGAGGCATGCGTGTCTCTTGTACTTACCGGTGTACAACAGACTTGGCTCAGATTGGTTGTTTTATTTTTGCCGGTCCGAGTCGTAGTATACAAGTTTTAGCTGTCTGTGAATTTTCTATGGCCCGTATAGAAGAAATTAACATAGTTAGTAGGATTCGGACCGAACAAAACATTATCGAAAAAAAAATTTAAAAAGAGTGTCTGAAGTTATGGACGGACGTCAGCCATATTAGTACAAAGTTGTGTTGTTGTGATTTGTTTTACATGATGTTTTCTCGACGTAAAATATAAGTTTTCGTATGATTCTTATCTATATTTACTGGAAACTTAATACAGTTTTTGTATAATGCAATAGTTGTGTGATATAGTGGCAATTTAGATTAAACGAAGAGCTAGAAGTATAATTATGATATTTTGATTTTGCTAACAACTACAGCTAACATTGTGTGTTATAAAGTGCTGTAATTTTCTTCATATTTTGATTTTTTTGATAAAAGTGATTATAAACATTAATCAATTTGTAGATTATTTCTTCAGTAACCTTTTTTTATTTACAGTTAGACATAATATACTTTTAGGTCACTATTTACGCGGGCCGGCCACGTTATGGCGGCGGTTATATATTTTGGTTCCTAAGTTAAAAATTGTTTTGTGAGTGAAGTTTAGTGCCAAAGTGTTTATGATTCATGTGACCGGTGCATAGTAATGTTACCTAAAAAGTTATTATGTCAATTGTGTTGTGTGTCGTTTGTTAATTATTATAACAAACAGTAAAACCAAAGGTTACCTTTATAAAATATTGAAAAAAAAAAGAAAACCGTTCCAGTGCCACTACAAGTAAGTCTTTATTGTTCATTCTAAGTAGTTAACTACGTACAAAAACTCATACAGAAAAGAATGACACCTCATTCACGCGAAAATCTCGTATAGTAATTACGCAATAAATTTTTTTCCCTAATCAAACAATAAAAAAGTGATGTATCGCAAAATGCCTGACACGTAAAGCATTTAATGCTTTAGGGTGGCTGGCGCGCCACGGGTTAAATGTAAATAAATAAATAAAAATAAATGTACTCTATGGTGATCGATGACTTTGCGATTAGTCTGCTGGGGCATCCCAATGTAATGCTAGGGCCACATTATCGCGCTAGCGCGAAGATTTGCGTTTTCGCGACACGTCTGGCCAAACACTTTGCGTTAGCGCGTTGTATCATGGCGTTGACGCACCGCGCTGTTGGTAAATTGCCGCACATCAAGGATTTTGTCGCGATAATGTTCGTGCGGCCACATTTCCTTCGCACACTTTAGTTGACTGCTAGACAACTAGAGGTGTGAACGTGTTGCAAATACGACTATCGATATTATTCTGTTTCGATAATTATGGATTGGAGTAACGATAAAGTATTAAAAGTAATACAATATTACGAATTAATAATTAATAAAAATAATAAAGATGCAATAAATAGTAATTATTTGCCGACATGTAATAAAGCCCAATCACCTCTTCCATTTTTCCGATAAAATTAGGAGTAGGCGATACAAATCGTATAAGGTTACTGAAACGTATTTATTGCATCAATATCGTCAAATCCGATATCGATGCGTTCTGAAACTATACCTATTTTGGAAAACACTATATCGCGTCAGGAATGCGGTGTGCGTTGAGATCACTATATTGTACGTGATCGAATTCAAGAATATTGTACCGTATCCCTGATATTTATTGAGTTATCATTAATCTGTAGTTTTTAACAAACAAATGTGCTTGTAAAAGTTTAATAAAATAAAATTATTATAAACGTTCGATGCGTTCTGAAACTATATAGTGGAAAAAAACACGATATTGCATGAATTTTTAATAGTCCGTAGATATGGTCGATACTGTTATCACCGATATTAAATTTATGTAGCTATAGTTTAACACTTTGCAAGCGGGCATTTTATTACGCGCATCTTCCTGTGCGCCGGCCTTTTTCGTCATTATTGTAAATTCTATAGAAAAAGAACTATAATAAAAATTAATTTAATTGTGTTCTATCTAATCGTTCTGCTGCTTACCTATACTAACCTCCAGTTCTGGCTTCTTTATGTAGATGTTGTCCATCCGCAGTAGATCACCTAGGTTCAATAGTAGGCGTACCTTTGTTATCTTATGAGTAAGTACCTAAAGTTATTTTCAAATGCTAGTAAGTAGGTAGATGTTAAATTTTATATGTACCTATTTCAAACCCAATCCACAGATAACGAAAAAAAGATACTTTTATTATTTTTAATAAAGCTATTTCAAATTTTTATTTTACCAGTAGTAAGTAATTCTTACTTTTTCTATTTACAAGTTAAAAAGTTTGCAAGTTACCAATTCTTCTATGTGTTGATGGCTGACCGACCCCTTGTCAGAATGGTTGATGGTTTAGTTATCGTAGCGTAGTAACTGTTTTTTAGTTAACGTGCCATAACTAAAAATTCTTCATCTCTATGGGAGTAGTTGTCAAGACGAATCAAACGAGCGCAAACTCGATGGGGTTGTGTGGTATTATTATAAAGTTCCTGTGTCCTTTTTCCGGCTCCATCATCAGACCCTGAACACTATTTCTCGATAAAGTACTCGTCAAGGCGATTCAAACGACCCCGAACTCGTTGGGGTAGCATGGTTTTATTATAGTGTTCCTGTGGGCTTTTTCCGGCTTCATCATCAAACCCTAAACACTATTTCCCAACAGAGTACTCGTCAAGACGATTCAAACGAGCCCAAACTCGATGGGGTTGCATGGTTTCAATACCGAGTTCCTGTGGCCTTCTTCTGGCTCCATCATCAGACCCTGGACCCTTCTTTCTAACAGAGTATTCGTCAAGATG
Organism: Scoparia ambigualis; assembly: GCA_963921215.1. NCBI lineage: Eukaryota > Metazoa > Arthropoda > Insecta > Lepidoptera > Crambidae > Scoparia > Scoparia ambigualis. The sequence goes on along the minus strand of OY992525.1, from coordinate 11,698,922 downwards.
AATCAAACGAGCCCAAACTTGATGGGGTTGCATGGTTTCAATACTGAGTTCCTGTGGCCTTCCTTCGGGTTCATCATCAGACCATGGACCTCGTCTAGTCGTCTCCCGTCAGAGTGCTCATCAAAACTAATCAAATGAGCCTGAATGGGGTTTCATGGTTTTCTTACAGAGATCCTGTGGCCTTCTTCCGGCTGAATCATCAGATCAGCTCAATGACACCATAATATTGCATTGTCATCCTGTTCTGACCTATGTTCAAAGTTGCAAGTCTAGCTCATCGGGAAGCTAGTATAAAATCGTTTGCATTTGTCGACAAATAAATAAACAAATAAACGAGAAAGCTACCTAATAAAAACGTGGTAATAAAAACATACAGGCAGACTAATTTTATCACTACTTATCATATTAATGAGGTTATTGTAAATACTTAAAACTAAGCATAGCGATATTTTATGAACATTCATAAATAAAATAGACTGTTTTTATTTTAAATTAACCAATTTCCTATATCAGCAGTCTCCTAGTCTAAAATTCTCGGTATAGAAACGAAACGATCGAGAGCGCAAATTAAAATGACACTAAATTAAGCTAGCTCTCAAGTTCAAACTCGATTGCAATAGTGTAGCGCACGGAACGGCAACGGCGCGGTCGGCGCGCGTTTAGCCGCTTCCGAGCCATTATTTTGAATTTTTTGGCGGGAAAACAGTTTTTGGCTTATAATTTATAAAGTAAGAGGCCCAGAGATTTGAAATTTTGCCTCGTGTGTGCACAAATTATAACGTATTATTTGATCTTTAAAACGAAGCGCTAGCCAGCCTTTTTAATTTTTCACAAACTGACGAAAAACAGCTCTATCAATAAGAGATAGAAAAAAATCCAAAAAAAGTGCAAAAAAAAGTATGTAAAAAAAAACGTCGCACGTACAAAAACGTCGTTTCTGGCGCTTCGCCGGCCGCTGCCGCGGCACGCTCGCTTCGCTCGCTCGGCTCGCGCGTTTTTGGTCAACATACTAACCTAACCTAACCTAATTAACTCTTTAGATTTTTTCTTATGGCGGGGGGCTTTGAAGAATTTTCTAAGTTTTTTTTCACAATTTTTTTTGCACTTTTTTTGGATTTTCTTCTATCTCTTATTGATAGCTGTTTTTCGTCAGTTTGTGAAAAATTAAATTTTTCCTCGAAAATTTTCTAAGTCCTGCACCCCCTTTGCGACACAACGTGGAACCAAGCGAAAAATTTTACAAGTCCAAACTGCATACAAAAATATCGCAAATTTTTCTAAGTGTCGGCTCCATATAAAAATCAACTGAAAATTTTCTAAGTTTTTTTTCAAGTTTTTTTTTTTAATTGGATTTTTTGTCTCTTTTTGATGGTCTATGTTTTTCATCAGTTTGTGAAAAAAAGTTATGAGTGTATTTTTGCTCGAAAATTTTCTAAGTCCTGCACCCCCTTTGCGACACCCTAACCATCTTTACAAATAAATTAAGTAAAGAATATAATTTATTATTTACTATGACTGTAAAGTTATATTGAACATGGTTTGTAGTAGGGTGATAATGTTGATTTTTTTTTTAAAATATCTTTATAACAGAAGCTATGGCTAGATTAAAATAAAGTTTGAATAAGTATATTTTTCTAAACAAAAACAATTAAGTAAGTACTAGAATTGTTAAGAGGGTTTACGCATTTCGGTTTCCCATACAAACTTCCAAGTCGAAGTTTTTAAAAACCATTAATCCAATTTTGATGAAACTTTGTATGCTAAAGTAAAACACAGGGATCTAAATAGTTTGTTGAAAACATTTTAAAAAAACGTTCATTTAGCTGAGTTATTGCGATTTAAAGTCTACTCTAGAAAGAAAGTTATGATAAGATTAAAATCATATAAAATCTTATTTACTTAAGAAAGGTTATTATACAGTTAAGGAAGAAGAAGACAAAACAGCCTGGTAATGATAAAATAATCACATTATATTTTCTTAAGTCCATTTTCTTTGTAACTAGCTCATACCCTGGTATGATAGCCTTTATCAGCAGTTTCTTACAGACAAGAGGTACCTACTCAAAACTTATGTTGCGTAAAACGTTGCCTAAATGTTTTCTTGCTTGCTTCATTGGAGTTGCTCGAGTGTGTCATGCTCTCTCAAAGTGTCTCTGCGGTGGTGGCATGCGCGTCGGGTCGTTGCGTTCCCTAAAACATGGTTGAGCGAAGCGATGGCTGATTCACATGTCATACTCGTGAACGGGTGCCGCCTGTGGAGGCTGGTCTGCTCTTGCTAACTTATTTTTATTATTAGTATATTAGTAGTTATAGTCTTACTTCTTTTTTCTGTACTGTAAGACATTGATTACATTGATTATTTTATATTGATGAATACCTGAACTTTTTATTTTTATTAATATATTTTTTATTTTTATGTCCTTGTAGTTGTTTTATGTTTTTATTATTGTAATGGAAAGTGCCCTTCTATGATAGGGAGGGCATTTTTCAATTCTAATTGACGCTGTAAAAGAAAGGGAGAAAGGAAATGCCCTTGCTGAGTTTCTTGCCGGTTCTTCTCATTACAAGGCTCCCGCCCCATAGTTAGACTTACGAACCGATGGCATAAATGACATTCATAAGTGCTGTAACCTAAACATGGCCTAACCTGAATAAATGATATTGAATCTTGAAGTTATGTTATGGAATTGTGATAATGAACCCTTGTTTTGAAGTCTGTTAAAAACGCCCAGTCAAATGTAATGTTCTAAGAAAATAAACTCTTGCCTCTCATTTTATCCCTTAGCCGGCATTTGACGTAATAAGACGTATTTTAATTTAATAATTACTTTGAAGTATTATAATTAAGTTTATAACCCTAGAGTTACTTTAGATTTGGATGGTTTATTTAAAGAAATTTTATAAATGTTTTCGTTCTTTCATTTAATTGTTGGAGAATGTTCAGCTTATTGCTCTGTTTCTTAATTTCTTTTCCATGTATTTGTTATCAGAATAATAATGTGATAGGTTGAACCTTTGATATTATATTAGCTATAAGTATCGATCAAATTCGGGGTAATTAATCACCCTGAATACCTATTTGTGTAATTTATTTAGAGTAGTAAGTTTATTAAAGTTCCTACTATTTTATTGGTTAATAAATCAGGGAGTTTAAATATATTTAAGATTATAATCAATAAATGTTTATTTGTGTTAGTTTATTGTTTTTATTTTTCTAAGTTTAAGTTCGAAACTCGATAAGAGCCTTATTACAATATTTTGACAGTTATTCGTTGACTATTGAACATTTAAAAGATAATAGAAAATCAAAGACCGCGTTGTAAAATTTCTTCTTCTTTATCGAGTGGCTGGTGAGGCCTGGTGTCAGAGTTTTTACAAGCCGCCATTTAGGTCTCTGACTTGACTTGTTGCTATATTTACTACAGCAACTGTGACCAACGGCTTTACGTGCCTTCCGAAGCACGACCAGACCAGAACAAGTATACAAAGATATGTTCCGCTGAATATCGAACCCAGTCCTCCGGGTACCTATGTAAGCAGACTTACTAACATTCAACCACGGAAAAGTCTGTAAAATTAATAAAGCTACAAGTATGCTCTAAGTAATTATCATTATATCAACACTTTTTGGGACATAACAATTAACCCCACGTGCTATTGTCCACGTGGGAGGCCTGTGCCCATCAGTGGGACGTTTATTTGCTGATGATGAACAATTAACCCCTTGAGCATCGTAAAACCAGATACAATTGAAAATCAATTGTTTCGTGACCGCCGGCGGTCTTATGATCCTTGACCTATTATAGTGTTTTGTTACTTTTCGCATGTTTCATGTTTTGCAGAATTCACACGGCTATTAATAATATTTCCCACATTCACACAAATTACTTAGCTTAAAGTAAGCACTGTAAGGCTTGTGATATGGATACTAGGTAACGGATACACTTACATAAACAATACGTAGATAATATAGATAAAAATACATATAAACACCGACTCGGTTCAAATTACTCGGTAAAAAATTACCATGTTCATCACACAAACATTTGCTCGTACCAGGATTTGAACCCGGGACCTTTGGGGTTGGAAGGCAGGATCTCTGCCAACGGGCCAGATCGGTCTTCGCTTGTGCTTGAGTCACTATGTTTCACTTTATTTATTTTATAAAACATTATGGCCTCAGAGTATCATTTGGTCTTTTATACTTATACCCCAGTAATCACCACCTAACTGTCAAAATAATTTTCGAATTTCTTATCAATTTCTATTCTCTTAATTTTATTATGTTGTTTTAAAGCTGGCCACTGACGATCAGTTTTGCGCGTCAGTCCAGGCGTAAAACTGGCGTCACTCCAAGTGGTTTTACGCCAAACAGATTTCCCCACTCACTGGCGTCACTCCGGCACGTCGGTTCTCGACCGGCCGGTACAATCAATTTTGAAATTTATTGCTTGGTTCTAAGGATCAATATTCATTGGAGAAATTCGAACTGACGCGATTGGAGTGACGATCAGTCGATCACACACGGTCAGGTGAGAGTAGCCTACTCTTGAAACAGAAATGCATTAATCAATTTCCAATCATAAATCTAAAATATATCAAATGGCACTTTTGTAAGCGACAATAGCGCCGCCACATTGGAATTAAATTGCGTGGAAATTGATTGAACAAATTATTATCGAGATGACGTTCCGGAATTATCTTTACTTATCCCAATATCGATACATATTATTCGCATTGGAATTGTATTAAGATTGAGTTTGCGTTCGAGAGTAACCCCCCAGGGGCCCAAGTCTGCTAATTTACGAATGGCATAATTGAATCGCAATTGGATCGCATTGTAATTGTTTGACACATTTGGTATTCTCTTACTCATTTAAGAATACCAAATGTGTCGAACAATTACAATGCGATTAAATTATGCCATTCGTAAATTAGCAGACTTGGGCCCCAGTTTGGCGCGACGCGCCGCCGCCGGCTTGGATTATGGTAGCCACGGAAAATTCCGTCTCGCGCCGTCAGTTAAAACTCTTTAGTGACGATTCGACATTCACGATCAAATTTTGGACTGACGTCAGTTCAACTAATGGGAAAAACTGATCGTCAATTTCTGCGATCTAGCAGTCAAAACATGTATATATAATGAGGTAGAGTCGATCGCTATAGGGCAAGTCACACAGACAAGAGAAAATTCTTTCATTACATATTTATTAAACGTTAGGAATCTCCCCTAAATTAAATCCTCACCACGAATTTAAATTTTTAAATTTGTTGTCTCAAAAGTTTTCTTATTAGACGATATGATTCGCGCAGAGCGCTGTAGGGTTTCTCACCTTGTGTTCCACTTGTCCCAGGTTAAATTCCAGGTCGGGTTAATTCCTAATGTTGGTTTTCTAAACTCCGAGATACCCAGCGTCTCTACCAACACAATGGTGTTAAATTCCTTGTTGTCTGGCGCATATACAGTAGGTTATAAACCACATCGCAATACGAGCGAGAATTCTCTAAATTCAGTTAAAGAGTGTGTTACGCTATTTTAATACGAGCGAGAATTCTCTAAATTCAGTTATAGCGTGTATTACGCTATTTTACATATGAGTAGGGTCACCGGGTAAACGGTGGGTCAGTGGGGTACAGTGGGTCACGCACACATTAACGAAATCAGTGTAGGTTGCGCAGCCGCTTGTCCGCGCACAGACGCCTCTCCGCACGTAACCCCTCTCAACCAGTTCCAGCGCGGCCGCGCTCACCCGTCGACGTCTGACGCTCGATTTTCTCGCGGCGCTGCTAAAATATTTTGAAATGTAAGTTGATCTTTTGTTTATAATTGCTAACTAACAACAGATATCGATACAATTGTAGTACCATACTTTGACCTTGTTAGTACTCTGTAATATATTACATAAAGAATTGACTAGCGATTTGTTTTTAACTCGTTAATTCTTGTTTGTATTTAAAGTCGGCCTATGGTGAAGAGTAGGTCTGATTCACTGTGTACACAGTGGATTGCGATTCACTGTGTACTTGATGTTAAAGCGAAGCAAATGGGTTTGCTGCGAGAGTTAATCTTTAATTAAAATAAAATGATTTTGTTACAGAATGGGCAGAAATAGAAAAAATCGTAAAATTGGTACTCATACTGAAGACCAAATGCAAAAGGCATTAGATGCTATAAAAACCGGTAAAAGCATCAGGCAAGCAGCTGCAGAGCATAACATTGCCTTTTCCACTCTGCAAAGATATAATGGAAAAGAAAATCCTGACCGCCTGACACCAAATTATTCCGTTCGTAAAATATTTAGGGCTGAACATGAGGTGGCCTTATGTGACTATTTCAAAAAATGTGCCTTAATGTTTTACGGTCTTACCACTAGAGATTGCCGCCAAATAGCTCATCAAATGGCGAAAATAAATAATGTGCCAGTTCCTGAGAGTTGGGAAAGTAATAAAATGGCTGGTATCGATTGGTTCCGAGGGTTTCGTGAGCGATTCCCTGATATGTCGTTACGAAAACCTGAAAACTGCAGCTTGGCACGAGCTACAGCATTCAATAAGGAAACCGTTAAAATATTTTTTGACAACCTTCAAAATGTGCTTAGCCGCAGTCCAGCCTTTGCAGACGGCACGCGCATTTATAATTTGGACGAAACTGCTACAAGCACTGTGCAGAAAAATCCGAGAGTTTTAGCTCCAAAGGGAAAAAGAAATATATGCAAAGTCTCCAGCGGTGAAAAAGGTACGCTCGTCACAACGTGTAACATCATAAGTGCAGGAGGTATTGCACTTCCTCCCGCATTGGTCTTCCCACGCAAGAACATAAATCCTCGGATGAAAGTTGGAACACCACCAGGTTCTCTTATCCTCGCGTCTCCAACAGGGTGGATGAACACTGAAACTTTTGTAGAGGTAATGAAGCATTTTGTGGAGCGATCGGGATCTACAAAAGATTCTCCAACAGTCCTCATTATGGACAACCACGAATCGCATTTGTCGATTGCTGCACTTGATTTGGCCAAAGAGTCGGGGGTTACTGTGCTTACTTTACATCCACATACATCGGCAAAACTTCAGCCGTTAGACGTCGGTATCCATAGACCGTTTAAATCTTACTTTGCGTCAGCAATGGAGTCATGGATGATGCGGAATCCTGGATGTCCAGTGACCATTTACGAAATTGGAACGCTAGTTGGTCAAGCCTTTGAAAAGTCTATGACACCAGTAAACATAAAGAATTCATTCAAGAAAACTGGCATATACCCCTTCGACAGAAATATATTCTCGGAGGAAGATTTTATGCCGAGCAGCGTCACTGACAGGCCTACTGTTGCAGAACCGACAGGTATGTAGCACTCTTATTGTAAACATTAATAACAAGTAGCGCCTATTGCCATTTTGGTGTATTGTTTTGAGTCATCTTAAGGTTTCAAACATGCTACTTACGGTATATTTTTGTTTCAGCTTTTGTCGTCGACCGTAATGAAAACTTGACAGTGACCATTCAAGAAGCGGAAAATGAAATGTCAAATCGAGATGTTGACACTCCAAGTCCCTCTCTGATAGACGCCATTCAATCGTTTGTTCAATCTCCTTTACACAGCGCAAGTGCTGCGTCAGTACCGGATACGTTACCTTCAGAAGTTTGTGCTAGAATTCCAATTTCCCTGTCTCACTTGTGCTTGGAGGCAATAATTGCACCTATTAATGCAATTCCTGCAGTTCAATCAGAAGATAATCATCCTCTTTACTTAGATACTTCATCTCCACCATCAGCAGCTAGACACACTGATGAAACATCTGCCAAGTCATCATATGCCCAAATTGACTTATCGACCCGATTAGTAACACCAGAGGAATTCCGAAAACCTTTAAAAGCAGCTGCAAGGAATAATAAAAGAAAACCAAGGCGATTAGGTAAATCTCTTATTGCAACTGACACACCGGAAAAGAATGAGATTGAGAAAAATAAAAAGGCAATAAAAAGAAAGAAAGTACCGCAATCCAAAGGAAAGAAAGCTGTTAAAAAAGTTCTTCAAAGCGACTCGGAAGAGGATTGTGACATTATCTTAGATGATGACTCGCCAGATGAAGGGAGCTGGTTGAGTGATGATGATGAAGCAGACACTGTAAATATTATTACGCAAGAGACGTTGAAAAAGCCTTTGCCAAGAATGCCAAGAGAGGGAGAGTATGTTTTAGTAGAATTTACGTCCAAAAAACAATTATTGTACTATGTTGCTAAGGTACTAGAAGAACGAAATGACACACTTGAGCTCTATGTGAGTTACTTGAGACACAAGAAAGGGCATTTTTACATGCCAAATACTCCAGACTTGGCCTATGTCAAGGATGATAATATTAAGCTTTTATTACCAACTCCTGCATCAAGTGGTAGTACTGCTCGTCAACAGTCATATCTTACTTTTGGCGTTGACTTGAGTGGCATAAATATTCGTTAAATTCGATTCGATGATTCGATTTATTTTATAAAGAACCGTAACTGTCGATTTTATGACTGAAATTAATGTTCCTATTCTACGATTTTATAGCGATCTCTAATAATATTAAGTTTTTAATATTTACTAGGTAATAAGAAAATGTCTGTGATGATTATTTGTGAAAATACTTTTAATGACTGAAATATTAAGATAGTAATAGGATAAAAACGACAAATGTTAGTACAAACTAATCAAGACTAAAATGGTGATCTCCTGGTATTATTTTTTAGAACTAGGGTAGTTTCTGTTTAAGTTTCTTTCTGTCCGTCAGTTAAAGGATCATTTACGAATAAAACATAAGTCAGTTATCCGTTAGAGCTGTGCCTTAAAAAATAAAGGTGGATTTTTATTTTTAAATAAATATTTCTGATAATTTTATTACGACAGAACGTCGATTTTTTTAAAATATAAATTTAAAGAGTGCAACGCCTTAACAAAAGGTATAATATTACAATTTGATTATAATACTGCAAAAATATTTTAATATTATGACAATAACCTTTTGTCTTCGAAGAATCGTTTATTTTCGTTGTTTTATGTATCGATGGTTTCCTTTACTTAAATAAATATATAATTTCATATTTAAATGTTTTTAATTACCTACTAAAAACCCTAGACCCATTGTTAACCAGGGGGTGATTCATTGTTCACCACCCAGTGTACACAGTGGGTCAATTTTGCTCTTTTAAAAAAATCTTATTTACACCGCTCTCCATTATTAGAGGTCAATTATTTAGTAATATTCTGAAAACTGATAAAATATGCTATACATCAATCTAAATTTTAAGCTTATCTGACTGATAGGTTTTGAGAGACAAACGATTAAAAAAAAGTGACCCACCGTTTACCCGGTGACCCTATGTTATTCGTTATCAATTTTAAGATTCATCGCAAATGCAAAAATCTATTTAAGCTACTTCCCAATGTTTTTTTATTTCAACGCGTCGCTTTATTTTTTAGTTCCTCATACCGAATAACTAGACAGAATCAGTGTTACCTAATACCACAATCCCAGGAATTATGAAAATACTAGAAAAAATTCGGACCGAGAATCGAGAATGTAGGTGGGATTCGAAACCGCGTCCCTCGCTTTCCGGGCAAGTGCGCTGACCACTACGCCACCGCGGCCGGCACAAAGATCGTCGAAATTCTTCTAGTGATTTTACTTACGTCCCAAGCCGACGTCATCACAACAATCTACCCTAACACCCGATAGAAACACTTTTGCAAATATTTCTATCAGATAAGTTGACATTTTGCTATGTAGGTATATTTCATAATTTAATTTAACATTAAAAATGTTACTTTTTATTTATGAAAATCCAGAATTAGTTAAATGCCCTAGTGCCTACATCGGCAAGGCATCACAAAAATTATTTCCGAGGTAATGAAGATATTATTATTACACTACTTATAATAAAAAATAGATATGAAAATATGGCTAAGATTTTTATTTTCCATTCCATTAAGTAACGCTTTTAGGAATAAATGAGTCCAAAGTTATTCTAATATTAATAACTAAGATTAATCCTTAAACATTGTTTCATTTTCGCGATTCCTCTACAGAGCGTGATACACTCATGCAAATTAACGTATAACGTATGTGTGTGCGGCGGCAATGCAGCACGACTCATTTGACGTGGGACTGATATAGGCTATTTATCTCTTTCGCACGATTCTCTCTGTTCAACTTTTGAAGCGCTCAAGGTCAAAGTGTGGTAGGCTGATGTGCTGGCGTGTGTACATTAAAAATACCCATTCTAGTAAAGGTAGCCTCGTCTGTCAATAAAATGTTTTTATCTAAATTGGCCAAAAACCAGCGGCAAAAGTATACTCGCGGCTCGTGATCATTGAGCCCGAGCTCTTATACGGGTCTCAAATGGTATGGGTGCATTCTTTCCACGTGGAGGAGCTTCCACACAGTCCAGTGTGATACGCCGAATCGCCTCGCGGCATTTCTGGTACTTTCTTGCTTATTTTGCTCCAAGTCCTTGGCTGGCTTCTTGCAGGTCGACAGGAGGAGGAGCTCCGCCTCGTCCGTGTGCGTGTGTCGGCACCGTGAACTGGCCATATGTTCGAAGCCGGTGGTTGACTCCTAACATCAGGTGGTACGAAGGAGCATGGCGTTTTGGAAACATCTCACGGTAGAGATTGATGGCCCTCCGAACACTATTTGTTATTGCGTAGGCACGAACCATATCCCAATATTCTTCGTTAGTGTACTGATGAGGCATTTTTACGTCGTTCGAACGCGGAAGTGCAAAGCAACGGCGGCGACTCGCACAGCGCAGACGCAGATCACGCAGACTGCCCGACTGCCCTCCCGCGGTGGGGCACGCACCGGGGGCACGCGCCGCGGAGCGGGAGTGGTCTCGCGGAGGTGCGTGCGGGGTGTGCAAAGCAAAGTGACCTTTCGGCATGATCTATCGGCGCCGCGCTCGGCCGAGGCGCCGTTAGTCGGCACATATGATCGGGAAACGATTAGCGCTTAGTGTATACGCTAAATTATTTAATAGGATAATTATGCAAAAAATTAAGGTTATGTTTTTATTAATGAATGGGATCGGGAATCGAATACAAAATGTCCTCCCATAATATGTCCCTCGTTTCAACTAACACGCTGTATAATATTAAAGTTTGATAATGTTAAGTGTTTTATAATAAGAATCTTATCTTATCTTTGTGTTGTAAAAAGAAATAATATTTGAGACCTTCAGTGGTTAGTGGTATACTCGTACATGTTGAACAAAGTTTAGAAAGTTAAGTGGTGTGCTTGTTTGATAATTCCATTTTTCTTTCGTAACACGCGCAATAATAAATTAAAATTGACAGAGACGCTCAAACATGGCCTTTGTAATGCTATTTTATACCACACAAAAAATTAGAAACATACATACAGTGGATTTTGTTTAAATTACGGATAAAATATTTCTTTACATACCTACGCGATTACGCGGGACGCGGGCGGGTGTGCAAGGGGTGCGGCGGGCGGTAAATAATTACGATCAGTCTTACAGAGAGGGTGCGTATCATTTCATATAATGACAAATGAACTAATTTCAAAGAACATAACGTTCATTGGATATAATTTTTACTTGTTCTAAATACACTTCCTATAACAACATTACGTATATTATTCATTTGATATAATACTCATATTCTCTAACAACTTATGCTATAAAGCTATATTGGTAACATACTCATATTCTATAACTTCATTTGATATAATTTTTGCTTAAAAATAAGAATACCATTTTAACCCTATCAAAAGTACATTATATGAAATGAAATTATATGAAATGAAATTATATTATCTGAACGTTAGACCATAAGTATTTATATCAAACATTACTCACCCCCTTAGGCTGGCCTCACACAGCCGGAATGGCTTTCTGAATTCAGAATCTGAATTTAAGATTCTGAATTCCGGCACCTTTAAAAAATCAGATTAATCAGTAGTCTTGTGACTCCCGGCATATGCAAACGTCTCCGAGACGTTAACCGCTTGCTGTTTCAAACAGGATTGCCATTTTTTTTCGCTGTTCCTACCAATTGACGTCCTCCGTGGTCAAGTGGTTAGCGCGCCGGGTCTGGCGTCGCGCCATCTCTGAGGTCCCGGGTTCAATTCCCGGTCGGCGAGTCAATTTAGAGAAAACTGTTTTTCTTAATTGATTTCGGGTCTGGGTGTTTTTCTATGTTTATATATATTTATCCATTATCTAGTTTAACCATATTAACGAGTTTCAATAGAAGCATAGATTGCTATCAAATTTTATAAAAATAAAAATTTATGGTAAGTCCTGCTAAAACTGCTAAGCGTTGTTTATAAAAATGCACCAAAACTGCTATATTTACCTTTATATTTTTTAAGAATTGAAGTACATCGAAAATTAAACACTATTATAGCAAGGTATCAATTAGATAACATACAAACTAAATATCTAAAATTTACTTTTAAAAATGCTAAAAAGCAGGATCCTACTAAAAATGGCAACACTGAAATAATTCAGAATCTGAATTCCAGCATGTGTGTGCCGCTCCATATAAAATGTATGGGAATACGCGCGTTCTGAATTCAGAATCTTAAATATTCAGACACGGAATTCCGGACGCTCGTCAGCTCATTCTTCCAGATCGATCTGAGAAATTCAGATTCTGAAAAAATCAGCATGTGTGTGGAGCATACTGATATTGTATGGTATTCCGGCCTTTCTGAATTCAGAATCTGAATTCAGATTCTTAATTCAGAAAGCGATTCCGGCTGTGTGAGGCCAGCCTTACAGACGCTCGATTTGCACTAGGAGAAGTGAAATAATTGTAATCGTCCGTCTCTTTCGTTTTGACGGAGCGGGCCAATAAGCTAGACAAAATGTGGCCAATGTTGCCAATTCAGCTACTTTGTAGCTATAGATCTAGCTATTTTTGGAAGCCAGGCAGCTACAATATAATGAAACTTGTAGCTAAATATTTTAGCTACTTTCACGAGAATTATAGAAATACATTCGAGAAATCGTATTAACCCTATTCTTGGCATAGTGGCATATTTGAGATGCCCAACTTACAAATACTTTCGTGTGTTTTCGGCCATTTTTTCATTTTCATTTGATAATTGTAAATCACGAAGCGACTCATTAATAGAATACTACCGCCCCATCTCATCCCTTGGGTGTATTAAAAGTTGACTAACGGACCAAAGACTACACAGCCATCAACAGCAAAGAGCGGCTGGACTCATCTACTGTCACGCTGAGTACCTACAAGTGCAGTTATCATTTGGAGAAACGTGGACTATGGCAGTGGACTGACTCTTGCGGTCCTCATTGCTTGGTCTCTGACTAACCCTCCGTGGATAATAGTCGTGATAAATTTTCACTAAACAATTAATAAATTGTAGGTAATTGATATTTATTTAATAAATTTTTACATTGTTGTAAAATTACCATGTTAACTGACTTATTGAACAGACTCTAATTATATTCTAAGTAAAAAATTTAAACCTCAGGCGGGAATCGAACCACGCACCTTCCGCATTTCGGGCGGCTGCCTTAATTACTTGGCTACCGAGGTCTAGTTTTCACCCATCGTAATTTGTCAGTGCTTGATGCTTATGTTTTGTAGTCAAAAATTTTTACTTAAAATAGGGATCAATAAAAGAATACTAATATTTCCTTTTTATTTTTGTTCATAATGACAATAAAAACTAAGGCGCGTCTACGCATCGTTAACCTTCTGTCTATTTTTATGATTGGCATCTTTAGTATACCAAATGCATTGCTCATTTTGGTATGCTTCCAAAAAGGATAGAGTTGTCTCCTCAGACCTATCAGCCAATTTCCTAGCTCCGCCACTAAGCACGCGGAAAACTGCCGAGAACCTGAACGTCTGCCGCCCGCAAGCTCGCGCGCACTAATGCTCACCAAGCGTTTGGAGACATCGCAAACTGTTCGCCGAACATCCTTTGATTTGTGAAGAAAAACCGACACCGACGCCGAAAACTGGCGAACACAAACAAAAACAGGCAAACAGACACAAACACTCGTCCACATGTTCGTGTTTATTGTTTGGTGTTCGCTGTTTACTGTTGTTTGCCAAGCGTATGGAGCAGCAGTTAGAGCTAGCTCGCTCCAACTATATTAGTCTGTGGCAGACGCTAGACGCAACAATACGTGTGTATTCTGTGTTTTATTTTATTAAAATATGCCTTCATATCCAAGCAGCAAAATTCTCCTATAGTTGTTGACTTATAAGACTAAACATCTTATAACATACTAATAGACGCTTTGATTAAAATCACTGATCTTGTTAAAGCAGCTTAACGGACTATTTGCGCTCAAGCACTTTCGATCCTATTACGCAGTCTTAAAGACGTTTACGAGAACATCTTATTAGACTATTTACGCTACAAGCCCTTCCGATCCTACTACGTAGTCTTATAAACGTTTACAGGATTACATTATATGATGCTTATAAGAACTTAAGTCTTATAAGTGCATGTTATAAAAATAAATATCAAAGCTCCTATAAATGCATTTAACAAGACTATTTATTCTTGTTCACGTTTTGTTTTATGCTTCTATAAGAAAAGTTATTCTGTAAACGTGTTAGGTAAAGCTACTATAGGTCGAAGATATTATAAGTATGATTTGACTTTGTTGTGACTTCTAAAGGATTTCTAGCACTAAAGTTGCACGTCCTGCTACTATTATAGGTAAGATTCTACTTATATGTGACCTGCATTTGCTATTATTAGAGTGATCAGCTGTTGACATCAATTAAACAATATGGTGTCCAGGACTGTGATCCTATAATAACATTAACTATGACTAAAATGCATTGTAAAGCTCCTGATAAATGCATTACAATATGGACCGCGATCCGATCTGATGACGGCTGTATTTACTAATAATTCATGAATTTACAAATAATAATTATGTTCACTTTTGAAGGCGCATAAACATATGTTTATTATAATCGAATACTTTATCAATAAAATTTATTTTGCAAGTTATTTTTTTTATATAACAGTGAAAACACAAAAAGTTATCAACCTTTATGATAATGAATAGTAATAAAGATTACCCTTTGCAATTCCAATATCATTTTTTTTCGTTTGCCTTCACCATTAAAAATTAATGAAAAATAAATGCTCTAGTTATGACATCACAATTACCACTGTTGGATAAATTACACCGGTAGTGGCATGCGCCAGATAGTTACAGGACTAATCACGCTGACTCAGTGCGTGTATCTGTTCTTTATAGGACACAGTGATCTTGTAGAAGCACTCAATAAAATAGTAATAAAATCAATTTGCACTTTACCGGACTGTAACAAAATAACTACAAGTCGCAATAGTCCTGTAAAGTGCGCCCAAATGCGGTCCTGTAAACGTTAATAGGATTTCTATAGGACTAAAAAATATTTGGTCCTAGGATACTTACATGACCACATTTTGCTACTTGGGTAAGGTACTGTTTAAAGAATTCAGAAAATACAAATAAAACTAAACGAATCACTTTTTATCTGTAGTAAATACGCACTAAATTATCTATCTAACATGCATTTGACTAATTATTTTATCAAATCGCCGAGATATGAGTGGCGGCCATGTTTCGGCGCTTTAGACCTTTTGGTCGCGAGAAAAGAAGCGGTCTAGCGCTGTATGTTTGGATTGTTCAGAAAGACGAAAAAATTATTATTTTAGCGCTGCAGCGCACTTGTAACGCTCCAATCACTCTACCTCTTCAACTGCTGTATATTTCTCTAACTACATACATACATCACCGCCGTTGCCTTAACTTATATTACTATTTTAATTCTTAAAACTAATTATCCTACAACATACTGCCATGCGAGATTTCCATCAACCAAATCTTTCCTAACTCTTAACTTAAATTATATTATACTAACTCCTAACTTAACTAAAGGCTATGCGACCTTATCTAATGCTTGTGTAGTTGATGTTTTGTATAGTGTGTTGTTGTTGTATGATAATGGAACCTTAATCTAGACCTAATATAACTCAAACCTATTAGTAATAAACTTCAGTCAAGCGATGTAATAAAATAATAATATAATATTTTGGCCAGATCGTCTAATGGAACCTACGTTGAACACCGTGCCTAAAGTAACCCAAATCTTTTTCGTGAAAATTTAGTAATTGGCTTATCCCTGTGTTAAATTATTTCATGCCTACCTATTAACCTAACCATCAATACCTAACATCCCAGATGTACATAAGCCTATCAGTATCTACGTCCGAATTACAACCTAAATCCATCACAGCAGCTGCGGGCAAGAAATGCCTAACCACTCAAAGATAATAGG
The DNA here is from genome assembly GCA_963921215.1 of Scoparia ambigualis. Taxonomy (NCBI): domain Eukaryota; kingdom Metazoa; phylum Arthropoda; class Insecta; order Lepidoptera; family Crambidae; genus Scoparia; species Scoparia ambigualis. Next base: position 11,682,600 of record OY992525.1, on the reverse strand, counting down.
GATGACAGCATAACTCGCAGGTATTATTATAGCTTATATGGGAATTTATTACACATTTAGAGAGTTCTGGTAATTTAATTGCCCCACCCCACTATTAGCGTGTCAAACAACTCATTGTTTATATCGACCCCGACCAGATAGGAATCTAATATTTATTTGTTTATATATATACTAGCCAGTGGCTTCAAATTCTATTAAACTGAGAACTTGCATCACTCCTCAAATCTAACTTTATCTTACATTATGAAAGTTACTATTTATTAGGTTCTATACTCAATTATGTCTTATAAAATCAATAGAATTTACTTAGGCTTGCTGTTATCCCTACATCTTGATACCACATTCTAAACTTAATTATTCAAAGCAACAACCTATGTCTTTAGGTACTTAGTGACCAGAGGTGGAAAGCTAACATTCAACGGAACTTACTTACTTCCTTGATTATTGTGTTTATTATAAAGATATTACAATGTAACAATAATAACAGAGTGTGTTTATTACCTTATCAGAATATTAAACCTTCAGTTCCATAAATGGTGAATAATTTATTCAACAACCTACTTTTAGGTAGTGAACTAAAATAGAATGCTATTATTTAAAATAAAATTACTTTTATTTACTCTTAGTATTTATTATACAGATCTCATAAAGTACCAATATAACTACATTGTATTGGTTGCCTTGGCAGGATATTCCATCTTAAGGTTTTAAAGATGCTTAATTATTCTACATCCTATATCCTTTTAGGAAGTGAACATATGTTAATTATTTTTATTAACTTCTACCCCTGTCTCTCAGACTGTGTGATTATTTAGTAGCCTACTAAATCCTAGCCAGCATACTTTAAGTAGGTAGGTATCATGTAATTGTCCACAGTCGTCCTTGTTGATAATTAAGTCAATTATATTTAGAAGTTATTCTTTACTCACTTAATAGGTATGAAGCAGACTGTACTATTAGTCTAACGGTTCGGGTTGTTACCAATCAAATATTTCTATGTTTTCATAATATTAGTAAGTACATAACTTGCAAGGTCTTTGACCATTAATGTGCATTCACATCTTCAGGCAGGATAACCTATGTTCTTGAGAACAGTTGACTGTTTCCTGGTTGTTTAATATTAGCTTAATTTTTACTAATATCTGGATGGTCAATTTATAACACTTTGAAGAGTGCAATTTAAGGCCGTATCGTACCTCAGGGAAAGCTAAACATGCCTGTTTGGTCATTTCAGTATCAGAAATCAAACATCACAGTACAGTTATGCTTATTTGCTATAACTTAATAATATTTTTGTTGTAATAGGAAACCAGTCTAGACTCTTAGGTGATCCATACTAATGATGGTTCAATATTATTTTAATTCTGTTAATTATTTCAGATGTATGGTTAATTAGTGACACCTTGAAGAAAGCAATTAGAGTCTTATTGTCCTCTTGTAACAGCTTAAATGCCTAGATTGGTCATTTCAGTGCTCATAATCAACATCACTTCATAGTTATGTCTATTTACTATATCTTAATTATCCTTATTTTTATTGGTTGAAGTTAATCCAGCCCTAGCTTCGCGTGCCTACGTACCTAGCCTATGTAGACCTAAGTATGTACATACCTGTTTTATCCCCAACTACCTAATAACGTATAGAGACGCCTACCTATAGATTCCTACAGCCTGCCTCACTTAATTGAAATATTATGACCTATAAGCACCTACTTATCTAGAAGGTAAATAACCAACTAACAGCCGCCTATCTAACGTACAGTACGTTTTCGACCAGTATCTGTCCCCTTGCCAGTCTAGACAAATTCCACTCTCAAAAGACAATCTCCACCTGGCATTAGATTGGCTTTCGCACTATCTTTACCATGGCACATCCAGTTAGTTCTGGCTTTACCTTCAACAAGGTATGGAGATTGACCCGAGAAGGAGACTGCCCTCCTCTGACTAGGTTCCAAACGCTACACGAAATCTCCCTACATTTTGTCTAACTATCTGTCCCTACGTGTAATACCTTTGCAACCTAGGGCAAGGCCCACATTTAAACTTAATTGTGTAAGTGAGTTGTGCAGGTCGAGTCTCCCTGTAAGCAACCGACCTCTAAATGGACTATACGAGTAAGTTGGGCCAGTATACCCGATGTGTAAAACCTAACACTACACTGTGTGTTTGAAGGTAGACTCGAAATTTGACTGGGTCATACGTGTCTACCTCCAGCTAACCGGTGTCTGACCTATCTTCGATTTTCACTAAGGAGGGAAACTTGCCGCTCCTCCGTTACTCTGTCGAATATAGGCTATTCTTTAGCGTTGTAATATATAACGCTGGCATAATAGAATACAATCAAATGCCCCTGGTTTTCCAGTTGAAAGTTATATGGCTTCGTTGGCACCGTGATGCGTTTCCACTCATATGACCCGAAATACTTCATTTCGTTAACAGATTCGAGTTGCGAAAGCAATAATTTTACTTTTAATAGTTACTTTCAATTTCACAAAACAATTCCAGTTAATATCGCAGCTCGAATTAAAACTAAGCGCGCTTTAAAAGCTAGGACGCCCTTTACCGCGAACGAGATCGTTACCGCCACTCTCTGTTTTTGGACCGCTTGTCCTACAATCTTGAATTGAATGCCCCGCTCTTTTTCACCGAGATCTCAAAAGCCCCAATTCGCGCCATCTTCCCCTCGCCCCCTACCCCCTCGCTCGCCCCTTGCTCACCCGACTTCCGCCTGCGCTACTCTTCTGTCCTTCCTTCACCCAATCGCTCGCCCTACAGCCCACTCGCCTCTACTCACATTCGCTTACATTGGTTACATGCCCAACTTCACGACCTTACACGTGGACAACAAAATCTCCTCTCTCTTTCTATCTTTCAATCTCAACTTCCGCCCGCGCATCCCCACGCCACGGTGTGCCATACTAAGAGTAACAACATACTATCAGAAAAAAGAGCCCTCTAGCATGACAGATTTCCCCGCGTAAATTTAGTGCCCACATGAATTAATCAAATCTCTTTAGATAGCCAATAATATTACATGTTTGGATATCTAGATGCAGCCTACCATCAACAATTTACTTTTAATAGACATTTACTAATGCTAATAAAGCAATATTTATTAAAATTCTAAAAGTTTAGTATTCAGAAACATAGATGGCGCCTGGTTTTATGTGAAGTGATTTGACCGCATGGAACAGTCCCCGCGAAACTCAAATAAATAAACGCAATGTAGATGGCGCATATTTTGTTAGGGACGCGCGGAACAATCCCCGCGAAATTCAAATAAATAAAGCTAGTGGTCTATTGAGTAATTCTTATAATTTTTAAACATAAAGCTACTCGTCCACACGACAATTATTTTAAACTAGTTTATTTTATGCTTATCACAATAGTGGTGCAACGCATTAATATTGATTTTAATGCAATACTCATACATTCATTATTAACGGACAGATACCATCCATTCTGTACCGTTACACACTTTTGTTCTAACTTTAAAAAAATAGAACAATTCTTTTCTTGGGATAGCTCCTCTAGTAGGTACGTAAAGATAAAGATATATTTATTTGCAAATATGGGTGCATGGTTGGTGGTACAAAAAAATTAAATTGATTCAGCCATATTTTACCACTAGACATGCAAACATATGTTAAACATAATTAAATTATTATAAATTCTAATTTATTATATTAATAAGATAACTAATCAATTATTAATTGTTTCTCATTCAGGAATTCACTTACACCCCAACTAGCAAATTGGTCATATAAAAACTGTGCTATGCGACTTTCGGTTATATATTTGTTGAATTGATGTTATTAGACAACTACAACGTTGTGTAACCGTTATTGCTACAACGATTTCGTCCCGTAACTAAATGGTCCACTAAATAAGTTGAGAAAACGTTTTTGCGACTACTTTATACAACGTCGTATAATGGTACAAAAATATAGGTTAAGTAAACGTTTTTACGACAGTATTATACAACGTTGTATAGTGGTGCCTGTGTATAGGTTAGGTAGACGTTTATACGACTGATTTATACAACGTCGTATAGTGGTGCCTGTGTATAGGTTAGGTAGACGTTTTTACGACTGATTCATACAGCGTCGTATAGTAGTGCCTGTGTATAGGTTAGGTAGACGTTTTTACGACTGATTTATACAACGTCGTATAGTGGTGCCTGTGTATAGGTTAAGTAGACGTTTTTACGACTGATTCATATAACGTCGAATAGTGGTACCTGTGTATAGATTACGTAGACGTTTTTACGACTGATTCCTACAACGTCGTATAGTGGTGCCTGTGTATAGGTTAGGTAGACGTTTTTACGACTCATTTATACAATGTCGAATAGTGGTGTTAGAGTATAGGTTACGTGAACGTTTTTACGACTGCTTTATTATATCGTCGTATTATGAAGCCAGGTTGTAGGACGGATAAATAAAAAAAATATGACACCAGTTACAAAGGTTTTATTTAAATTAAAGGTTATCTGTTCATGTTTATTATCTCACGGAACTCTAAAATAATTTATCATGGCCGACCATCTTGGTCGCAAGAAACCGCATTATGTGACCTTTTCATTCTATAATTGATGTATAGAAGTCGTTTCTTAACTTAGACAAGATGGCTGCTATTTTAGTATGTAAACAAATTTTAAACAATAGTCTACAATCATTTAATTTCAAGAAATTCGAAGGGGGCGTAAAAAATTTCACAATAACACACCTATATTTCACCACAAAACTAAACGTCCCATAAGAACTAGGTGCACTGCACACATTTATCCTTACACTCTGTTCGTGTATAATATTGTTAAAGTAAATGTAAAACTAGTTAAGTAAATTATAACTTATAAACCGTTTAAATGTTGTATTTGATAACACACTTTTCCAGCAAACATCACAGGAACGAATGAATGGAATGAACTTCAGTTCATTCCATTGTGTACAATAAAAGTCGATGTTAAACACTTAACCGACATTACAGTCATCTTCTAATGTCTATGCAATTGTTTTAGGACTTCAGTGGTTCGATAACAGTCGGTCGAAAATTTTTATGTAACATTTAAAAGTTCTTGACTGACGTTTATTTAACTTGTAAATAACAATAATGTCGTTTAATATGGGCCTATTTCGCGTTGTATAAACGTCTACGACACGTTTATATGACCCACTTTATAGAACCAAAAGGAAATGTAAAACGTTTTCTCAACTATTATGCAACGATAATTTGTTACTTGGGACTGTAATAATGCTTTATCTGCTAATAAAATTCGAAGTTTATGCTGAAATTTCAATAGAGGTAATTATTTCCAGCACTTGGGTATTTTATTATAAATATCTGGAGCCATGCAATAGACACTTTTGCGCATAAGTGCTGTCTTAGCTAGAGGTCGATATAGTAGACTATTATTGTCGCGCCTATTCCGTGGAACTACGTCGGCTAGGCGTTCAAAACGACTTGGGTTAGACATTACAAAGACAGCTACTTCTAGTATGTATAGACTTGGCAACGTTAATATTTTATATTGTTTAAAGTATGGAACACAGCTATCAGTAGTTTTAAGTCTGAACATCGCTCTAATGCACCTTTTTTGTGCCTTGAATGCTGTTTCTTTTCCGGTCGAGTTACCCCAAAATATAATAGCGTATCGTAAGTGTGATTCCACTATGCCGTAGTAGGCAGTAAGAAGTGCATCCGCGTGTATATTATTGGCGATAATGGATGCAGAGCGTATGCGGACTTACTAATTTTTTTGCATAAAGTTATGTGATTCCCAATTTAGCTTTTGATCTATTTGGAGTCCTAAAAATTTTGTATTTTCTACTTCTTCTTTAGCGTACTGAACTTTGAGGTCTGTGCTAGGAATCCTCTGTCTAAAATGGATAACTTTTGTTGTTTTTAAGTTAATTTTTAAATTGTTTTCATTTAACCAACTCACAACCAATTTTAAACTATTATTAATATCAGTCTCATACGTCTCCATACTATCACAAGGTATTGTTATGGTGCTATCGTCTGCAAACAATGTTATTGGTTGTTCAATGCATTTCGGTAAGTCATTTATGTATAATATAAATACAAAGGGACCCAGTACACTTCCCTGCGGTACTCCAAATAAAACTTCACGATCTGTTGATCGAAATTTGTATTTACGTTTGTTATGTGTATTAATTTTGTTAATTATAACTATTATTATTTTAGTACATTATAACCCAATGCATGCTAAGTTTTTATGTTTATCTAGGTACATCATATTTTCACAAATGTATTGTGATGCAACTGTCATTATACTTATATTCTTAAATCTCTCTCTGAGAGAGTCACCAGCCTGTAGGTAATATATTGCTCGAATAGCCCTCTTCTGCAGCAAAAACATAGTTTGAATGTCGGCAGCATTTCCCCACAATAAAATAGCGTAGGACATTACACTATGAAAGTAACTGAAATAAACTAATCTAGCTGTATCAACGTTAGTTAACTGACGGATCTTCATTACTGCATAAGCCGCAGAGCTAAGTCTATTCGACAATTTAGCTATATGTGGGCCCCACTGAAGCTTGGCATCCAACATGATGCCTAGAAACACAGTGGTGTCCACAGGATTCACATTCTTATCTATAATTTGTACACTAGTTATTACCTGCTTAACATTAAGCAATACAAATCTTACACATTTGGTTTTTCTCTCGTTTAATAGCAAGTTATTAACACTAAACCAGTGAACAATCTTTGAGACCGCATTATTCACATCGTCATAATTTGAATAGAATAGAATAGACATTAATTTTTGGCATCACACGACAAAACACAATACAAGTAGGCAAGTACAAACTTTTGCGTCAAAATTGTACACAGTAAAGAATTGTGCACTGGCGTGCGATGCCAAAACTGTGCTCAGCTCAGTATAAGCAGCAAGACCAAGTGATACCTGCTGCACTGATATTCTGCTGAACACAGTCGTGACATCAGATGTGCAGGACAATGAACATAAAAAAACAAATTAATAAACATAGAAGTAAATAACAAATTAAAAAAATATTTATAGTGTGTCTCCGCTAACTAATGGTCAATAATGTGGCAAAATCATTAAAAAAGGCATGACAAAACTGATCCCATAAACTATGGTGCCAAATAAAAATAAAAATAATTCAAGTCGCATCCTCTGATTTTATAAAAATGGACCTGGCAACACTGCCAACGTGTCATGTATGACGTCAATGACATGTGATTGTGACGTGGCGTTCAATCTTATCCTAAATCAAAGATTACTTTATTTATATAGGTACCTAAATTATTTGTGCATGCATTTAAATGACATAGGTACATCTATCATGACGTGGCATTCATTAGTTCATACTATTTTGCAAAAAACAACAGAAAGTTTAAAACGGCATTATGGCAAGCAACAATAACCCAACTTCAATTTTATTGTAAGGAGCTAACAAAATACCAAGCTTAAAAATTCGCCGGCACAGACAGTTCCCTACAGTGCAAATAGGCAGCACAAATGGTCTCAAAGGGCAGTCGAGTGAAGGAGATGACGATTTGGGTGTCGTCGTTTTACTTTGAATAAAAGTGAAGTATCATCAGCAAAACTATCATGACTGTCTTTTACAAAATAAGGTAAGTCATTAATATAAACCAAAAACAAGAATGGACCAAGTATTGAACCCTGCGGAACTCCCATTATAACCACTGATCCCGGAGATCTTCTACCGTTAATGTCGACCTTTTCAATCCTGTTACTCAAGTATGAGATTAGAAGGCTCAAAGAAGCATTCCTAATTCCATAGTGGTTAAGCTTCCTGACCAAAGTTTCATGTAAAACACTATCAAAAGCCTTGGATAAATCACAAAATACCCTTAGGGCATCCTGTGATTTTTCCTAGGTATCAAATATTTGGATTAAAAGCTCAACACCGGTGTCAGTTGTAGAGCGACCCCTAGTAAAACCATACTGTTTGTTGTGAATGAAACGCAGCTTTGACCAAGACCGATTTTATTATTCCCACACCCGCTTATCTAATAATTACATTCTACCTACACGGCAGACGCCTACCACTACAACATCTTTCCTTTAATTTTTTTTTTTTAACAATGTTGTTTTAACTCTCAATACAGTACAGTAAACAATGTTGTGTAAACAATGTTTAATATTAAAAAAATAAACAAAAAAGAATTAAATCATTATTATTAAAGAGGAATTTACATTTTACAGTAAACAATGTTGTGTACCTACAATAATAGTAAACAATGTTTAATATTAAATAAAATAAACAAAAAACCAATGAAAACATTATCATAAAAAGGAATTTACATTTTTTTTTTTCTTTCATTGTAATAATTAAACATTTTTCATCAATCTATGTATATAAAAATTATAAACTTAGTATTAAGTGTAACATTACTGTTTATTATTAACGAAGTGATTAATAAAAAAGAACAGCAAAGTATTAATTTTAACTAATAGTAATTGAACAATTCTCAACAATCCATATTAATAAAAACATAAGACTTAGTACCTATATGCGGCTACTTTTAGCATACATGTATAACACTACTGTAAGTAAGTACCTACGTTAAATAAACGAAGTGATTAATAAAAAAAAAACAACAATAGCAAGTAGTATAAAGAGTAAGTAGGTACTTATTCAATTATTTCCCTATTATTGTTTTTTTTTTATTAGGTAAGAATTATTATTATTATTATTATTTTTTTACAACAATTAAACTGGTGTTAGCTTTCTTTAATTGGTATTATATATGTTTTTTATGTTAACACGAGCTGCTACAGCTGCCGGTCTTCGAGTGGCCTGCCTATCTCGATATGTGCCTACTGGTGATTCTTTATTGCTACCCGGGCTATCACATAATTTGCTACCCTGATCATCGTCGCTCTCAGCACTCGACCACTGTTCGTCGTCACAAGTAGACTGTTCCTCTTTAACATTATGAGGCGCAACCGAATGATCCCTAATTAAATGCCGCCTGTTCCTGCGGTATCGCTTGCCCGCGGCGTCTAGGACGAAGTATGACCGAGGTTGTGATGCCTGTGACTGCACACATACACGCTTCCGGACACCCTCGTCCAGCATCACCGCCGGCTGCCCAGGTGCTAACTCTGGCAAATTCTTTGTTCGTTTGTCATAATATTTTTTAGTCATTGCTTGCTTGTGTAATATTGACTCATAATCGGCGGCGTTGTCACGACCCGGTAATAACTTACTATTATGTGACGGAAGTCTAGTATTGAGCCTACGTCCCATAAGTAACTGTGATGGTGAACCGATACCATCCCTTGGTGTCGATCTAAAGTTAAGTAAGCCTAAGTAAAAATCGTCGCCTGACATCAATGATTTAATTAACATATTTTTTATGATATGTACAGCTTTTTCACTTCTACCATTAGATTGCGGATAGTTGGGGGATGTTGTTATATGGGTAAACCCCCATTGTATGCTAAATTCCTTAAATTCTTTTGACGCATATGCTGGCCCATTATCAGTAATTAACTCTTTAGGTATGCCGTGTCGTGCAAATTGATCTTTCATGGCTACTATTACCGATTTACTTATGTTCTTTAATGGATTAACCTCTATATAATTAGAAAAGTAGTCTACTAGTATAAGAAAGTAGCTTTTATTATATTGAAAATATCCGAGCCCACTTTCAGCCAGGGCACATTAGGGATAGCGTGTGGGCGCAGCGGCTCACGCGTGGGCCGCGCCGCGCGCTCGGCGCACGTGGCGCAGCGGCGTATAGCCCGTTCGATTTCCTGCGACATTCTCTAAAAAAAAAGATGTTGTAGTGGTAGGCGTCTGCCACAAACATATATTTACCGGGTTTATATACAGCTTTAAAATCATAACATTGAATGCGCAACATCATGCGCTGTAGTCGTGCCGGAACAGAATCCAAAGACTTATTAAATAATGATTCCAACGGTTTATGGTCTGTCTCGACGGTTACGTCCTTCCTACCAAAGACGTATTGATGAAAACGTTCCAACGCATACACAATAGCCAGGAGTTCCTTCTCGATCTGTGCGTACCTGCACTGCGAGTCCGTTAGCGTAGATTGCGACATCGCGACAGCGCATCTACTGATATTAAAACCGGTTCGCTAACAGAATACAATGCCAGGACAGGCGCAGCGCACACTGAGTCTTTTAAACGTCGCACTGTTCTTTCATGTACTTCGTCCCAATACCAAGTAGTATCTTTCTTTAAAAGAGAACGAAGCGGTAATGCTAATTCTGAATAATGAGGTATGAACTTGGACAGGTAATTAACCATACCTATAAGAACCTTTCTAAGGATGCTTTATCATGCGGTACTGGCATATCATAAACGGCCTTTAATTTTGCATTATCTATTTGCATGCCACTACCACTAAAAGTGTGACCTAAATAAGTGACACTTCTAACACCGAATTCGCACTTTTCCTTGTTAAATTTGATGCCTGCCTGACGTGCCCTATCTAATAATAGTCTCTTAATCTTTCATTATGAAGAGAGATAGTAGGAGCCCAGACTACAATATCATCAACGAAAGACTCCACGCCCTCAAGGTCTTCTAATATTTGACGGACTTTAGCATGAAAAACCTCTGATGCGCAATTGATACCATACACTGAAAAAAATATTTAACCTAACTACTTTGGCTATTTCAGGAATAACCAAAGTTTGACAATATTCTAATAAAGTTAACTTGATTTAACAAAAGTGATTTGTCTTTATAAGACAAAACCGCTTATGTTATTTCAAGTTGGGTTATTAGTAAATAAACCTTTGATTTGCTCTAAACATACTGAATTAGACAAACTCAAGTGGTTACAGGCTAATAAACCGTTTTGTCCATTTTAGGCATTATCTTTGATAACATGCAACAAAAGTATTTATTTTGCGTACAGCCAACGTTTTTGTAAGCCATAACAAAAAGCAGTTCAGCAATAATGTGCTTATTCATAAATGAATATTTTGTAACAAATAGCATAATATATTTTGTAGTGCATGACAAAACTGCAGGTTAGAACATATTGCCTAACGTTTATTTAATAATAAAGGAACTTTAGTAATATCAAGCCCAACTTTCGTTTAGTATTAACAAAATATTTTGTTTACATTTGTAACCGAATCGGCGCTAAACTTGACAGCTCGTGTTCGTTCATTTTTATTTACGCGCCGGCAAAGACAGTCACGATGTTGCTAGATTATAGTTATTGTAATATTTGTGGTGAATGTGCGTGAATTATTAAAAGGTTTGAACCTCAATGGAGACTCCAGTGCCTGCATGACGAACGTTCAGACTCTTTAGATAATTATCTCCGTCTATGGGGTCTGGAAACGTACATCGCTTCTTTCAAAGGTAAGTTATTCTTTATATCAAATTCAACCAGCATGGTCACATCTGTCGCAGAACCGATGACCAATGGAGTAGACGGGTTTTTGAGTGGAGGCCACGGCTCGGCAAACGTAGTGTTAGACGTCCACCAGCCAGATGGACCAATAACCTAAAAAAAGGTAGTTGGCATTGTCTGGATGGCGAAAGCGGGAGATCGGGCTTTGGGGCGCTCCCTGGGAAAGGCCTGCGTCCTGCAGTGGACTGCAATAGGCTAATGATGAACCAGCATGGTGCGTCATCGATTTTTTTTATCAGTAAAATAACTTAGTTCCAGAGATAATTTTCTTCGAATTTTCGTAGTACCTACTATTAAGTATTTTAATATTATAATGACAGTCATTAACATGTTAAATTATCTCTTACAGACACGGAAGAGGATTTGAATGTTGTTACGTTTATGGTACTGCCCTTTTTAATGACAACATCCTTGCTGAAAACAAACAAGACAAAAAAAGTGGAGAAATCTTGAAGTCTTGGATAGCTTCATCTGCCACTTAAAAAGCGCTGCGGAGATAGAAGAAACCATACAAAGTCGCAAACAAAAGTTCAATAAATGGACTTTGCGTTCATCACTGAAAGAGATAACCTCAAGGTACATAATATTGAACTATTTACGTTACGAGAGCGTTTTATATTTAATATTCAATTACCTATAATAAATAATAGAAATAAATGATAATAACAATAAATAATATTTTGTATTTATTTTTATATACTTAATGTAGTTATTTTTTTAATATTCATTATTATTAATATTTAAAATTTAATTATATAGGTATTAGGTATAATATATATAAACACTTATTTTTTAGTTAAATAAGGTTAATTAATTAATGAAGAATTAAGTAAAGAAAGGCTGATACATAACTGTTTTTGTAAAAGTTAATAAACCATTTGATATACCTATGTATCTTTTTGTTTTATTCCATCAACTACATCTTTTTTAGAAATAGCGATTTTAGCGAATTTAGCAAATAAAATTTGATATTCTTAATGTGGTTCACGTGCCTGTAAGCTTCACTGTGGAACTTGCAGGTATGTGAGCTGCATTAAGGATAACAATTTTTATTTGCTATAGTATTAACACAAAAGCTTTGCTATACCTAAGTAAAGTATTAACACAAAAGTTTTGCTATACGTAAACAAAATATTAACACAAAGTTTGGCTATTCGTGAACAAGTACTATCACACAAGTTTTGCTACACGTAAACAAAATATTAACACAAATGTTTTGCTATAGGTAAACAAATAATTAACACAAGATTTGCTATACGTAAACATTTGTAAACATTTGATACACACAAAAGTTTTGCTGAATTTAAATAAACACAAAAAGTAACAATTATTTTGGCTACATCCAGTCTAAGTGTTTTACAAATGGAAAACAAACAAATTGTTTATTTGTAACCAATTTTAGGCCATAAGTAACGTAAGCTTTTTCATAACACGTAGCAAAAACTGTTTTGCAATACACAACACACATAGTTTGTCAGAAAAATAAGCCAACTGGGTTTGGTTACATATTGCAAAAAGTTATGTGGTCACTTTTTTGTGTTATAGGTTCACGAAAGTTTGGTTATGTATAAGTCAGTTTTTTTTTCAGTGTAAGGTAAACGTAAAAATTGGTATCTACCGATCGGTGTTCCAAAGGTACATAAGTCCGCACTCTCCTCATTAATCTCTATCATCCAAAAACCAGACCGGGCATCCAATTTACTAAAATATTGAGCTCCTTCTAACTTAGTTGCGATTTCAGTAAGCGTCGGCAACGGGTAGTGTGCGCGGCGCACTACCCGATTCAGTGGACGCGGGTCGAGACATACGCGAATACTACCATCTTTTTTAGACGCTACTACTATCGCATTTACCCATGGCGTTGGGTGTGTAACCTTTCGTATAACACCCAAACTTTCCATACGATTTAGTTCATTAAGCAATTTCTCTCTTACGCCTATAGGTATTTTTCTAACAGGACAGACCGACGGCTGTGCATCTCGGTTTATTACAATATTGTATTTGCCTGGTAATTTACCTAAACCACGAAATAAATCGTTGTATTGCTCGAGGTTTAAAGAATGTACACGTTTAATCATACCTAACTCCTCACACGCGTGTTTACCCAGCACACTCTGACAGTCATGTTCAGAAATAATAAATCGTAGTGTATACTATGACCTTTATATATCCAGTCAATATAACAAGAGCCAATTATTGAAATAAAATTACCACAGAAGGACTGAGCCCTCGTACTATCGTGATCTAGATATGAAATATCAAATCCTAATTTTTTATAATTGTTCTGAGACATGACATTCAAATCTGAGCCGGTATCTAGCTTAAAGACTTCTTTTCTATCATTACTAGCAAATAACAATAAGGTCTCATACCATTTACAATCCTTAGTACCTGGAGTACTGTTCACCATCGAAACGTAGTATAACTCTTGATCATCACTATCGATTTCTTGTTCTATTTGGAACACTTTATTTCTTAACCTAGGGCACGCACTTTTAAAATGACCTCTTTCATTGCACAAAAAACACTGGGCATTTCTAGCCGGACAACGATATTCACCATCACAATAGGGTTTCTTACACCCTTGACACAACCGCTTTGTGAAGTTCCGCTGTGCCCCTCTCGCAAACGCACGGCTTCCACCATCTGCTCCAGAACTTGAGAACTGTGGATGGCGGACGCGGCCCCGGCCCCAGCCGGCGTGAGACCCGCGCATCGCGCCACTACGCGCTCGCCACGGTGCGCCTGCGCCTCCGTACACCGCATCCACTGCCGCTGACGATGACGCACCCCCGTAGCTACCGCCCGCCTTGGTCCCCTCGAGCTGTCTCTTCTCCTCGACAGACATTTCGCCCGCCTGACATATTTTTACTGCTTTCGCCAATGTAAGATCGTTAGCTCTTAGTAGCCGGTCGCTGAGATTACTATCGTTTATTCCGCACACGATGCGATCACGTATCAACCCTTCCTCGAGGTGCTCGAATTCACACTGCTGCGTAAGATTTTTCAAAACTGTTACGTACTTATCGATGGATTCACCGTTCTCTTGGTTTCTACTAAAGAATTTAAAACGAGTCATTGTTGTATTCTGTTTTGTACCAAAGTGCTCGTTAAATTTGTTCACCACGTGATCCAGATTTTCACGATCTGTTTCATTTTCGAATTTAAAAGTAGTATATATGTCATAACCTTCTGGACCAATTAAATTAATAAGCAGACTAGATTGTACGTCTGTCTTTTCTTTGTGAACACCCGAAGCCTTTAAAAATACGACGAATTGTTTATGCCATTTGCGCCACGCGGCCGCCCGATTCGCTGGCCCGCCTTGAAGACACAATTCCACTGGTGGTCTTGCATGTTCCATTTTCTTTTCTTTATTACCTAAACGTATTACCTCCGAGAACACTAATAATAACGCTTATTATCCACCAACGACACAAATTATTAATTACTTTTAGACCGCTGTCACCATGTTGTGAATGAAACGCAGCTTTGACCAAGACCGATTTTATTATTCCCACACCCGCTTATCTATAATTACATTCTACCTACACGGCAGACGCCTACCACTACAACACTGTTTACAATGTAAAAGTTTATTTCTATAAAAATGAATTTGCTTTTGGTCTAGCATCAACTTTTCAAAAAATTTTTACTAAATGTGGGTAGCACAGAAATAGGTCTAAAAGAGGGGTCAGAAGTGCTACCTGATTTAAATAATGGAATTATTTTACTATATTTCATGAGGTCAGGAAAAACACCACAGTCAATGCATTTATTAAATATGCAAGCTAAAACTGGAGCTATTGTCATAATTACAGATTTAGCGACGTCCACAGAATTACCCCACAGATCAGCAGTTTTCTTTTTATTGATAGTGTTAAATGTTTTTATTATATCTATAACACAATTTTTTTGAAATTTAAATTACTTTTACAATCTTTAACATTCTCCTTCAAAACAGATTCAGCTACAGTGGGCGCGGAAATCAAGGCTTTTGTAGTTGAAACTGGAATGTCAGTAAAAAACCTCTCAAATGCTGCAGAAACATCAGCATCAGAAGTCAAGGTTTTATTATCACAATTTAAATTGTACTCATTATTACGACTTTTGACCTTTCCTGTTTCACTATATATAATATTCCATGTTATTTTTATTTTGTCATTACTATTCTTAATCTTAGAACTCAGATAGCTTGCCTTGGCTAATCGGCATACTCTTTTGAATAACTTTGAATAATTTTTAACGTATAATTTGAAGTCATCGCTGGTGTTATAGTTGCGTTCACCATATAGGTCATAAAGGCGTTTCCTACTTTTGTGAATACCATTTGTAGCCCATTCATTCAAAGTTACAGTACCACTTACCGAGATCTTTTTTGGAACAAAAGTTTTATTAAATTCTGAACAATATAAGTTTAAATTTTATCAACCGCAAATATTTTGACAAAACATCTAATTATATCAGAGAAATAAGGCCCTAACATTAAAAAAAAAATTCAGGCTAGTTTTTATTTTTACTTTTCCTAACAATATTTTTTAATATTTTCTGTAATATTTTTTAGAGCACCCTGACTTTAATTTTCATTCATAAATAGTTTTATAACATGGCTTCTTCTAACCGCCCCTCTCTCTCATTTTACTCTTTCTGCACTCTTTTCTCTTTTTTTTTAATACTAAGCCCGGCAAATGACCCCACTCCACCTGATGTTAAGTGGAAATGAGATCCAGGCGCGAGGACAACTGGTGCAGCGTAAGAGACGTAGCATCAGTCATCCTCACTTTGCCGGCCCACAAAGTGCTTCTTCACGCCTCGTTTGAAGGACCCTCTTCTCATTTGATTCATAAGTTTAAATGTGGTGGCCGCGGCAGTGCACCGCTAAGCGCTGTACATCGGGTACATTATTCTGCGACATCGGGATAGACTCCACCACAAACAACGGTACCCAAAACTATCACACCTAAGTAACACATGTTAATACTCCGCTGCGAGAAACAAATCACCTATGCGCTAATTTAGCGTATTTGAAATTAATAAATATTTTTTTACAACTTTCACACCAATCATTCAGCCCCAAACTAAGCGTAGCCTGTGCTATGACGACTGATAACGGATAAACATACATAAATACTAATAAACATCCATGACTCAGTCACAAATTGCTCGTGCTCATCACACAAATTTGTTGCTAGCGGGATTCGAACCCGCAACCGTGGGTTTCGCAGTCAGGGTCGCTGACCCACTCGACCACCCGGCCGTCATTATTTGTTATAGTTACACAATTACAAATAACCTACCTAGTCACGGTTAGTTTAATAGCGAGCGGGAGACATTATTTTTTTTTTTCCAAAGAATCGGAATAAAGTAATGAACGCAATAAAAATTAACGTAAACAGGGGATGCACCCTAGATAGTGATGCGAGTGGGTAGGTACCTATAGGTATTGTAAATAAATGAAACTCATAGATAATTTGTCTGTTTTTATTTAAATGCTTTGACTATTCACAACGAATTGACTTCCCATCACACTTTTTTCAGGCTTTGGACTGACAAGTTAATACAATTCGTTAGTTTTATCTTTTACCAAGATTGAAATAAGTAATGTAGCTATGTAAAGTTTACATTAACTTGGCGTGTTTAAAAGTCTAAATTCATTGATATTTACAGATTTACATATTTACAAGTTATTAATTACAGGTTCTTATTTACAATTATACCTAATCACATTAAATGTTGGACATGACGGCCTTGTGTGAGCAAACACTGTCTTGCACGATCGAGGCCATGCCTCCGGACTGCAGTGAGCACTTGCTGCTCACTGGACATCACGTCAAACGCATTCACAATTCGCGCACGTAACTGTTCCACAGTACGAATTGTATGGCCGTCGTTCCCATACACTAGGTCTTTAGCCCTACCCCACACATGAAAATCCATCGGCGTCAGGTCAGGTGAACGCGGCGGCCAGCGGATAACACTACCGCGCCCGATCCAACGCCCTTGGAACGCCTCGTTCAAGCAGGCGCGTACCCGCAGACTGAAGTGCGCAGGCGCGCCATCGTGCTGGTAGTACAGGTACCTGCGGCTCCATACAGGCACATCCAACAGCAGCTCGGGTAGGTCGCGCTGTAGTAACTGGAGATACGTATCCGTATTCAGACGGTCTATAAAGACGGGCCCCAGTAAATGGCCGTTCAACACTCCTGCCCACACATTAACACTGTTAATCGAAAATTAACATGTTTTTTATTTTAATTTCAATATGTATCATTTTAATGTTTAACGCCTTTGTGTTATTTATCTTAAGTTCAGAAAAAATCAATTGTCATTCAAGCAGTGCCCGTGATTGGTCTAACGGCGGCCAATAGAGGGCACTTAATGTCAAAAATGTCTAGTTCATAGTTCATAGTTTTTTTTGGTTTTAATGAATCATTCATAGGTTTTGTCATCAAGGCGTGTGGACGCCATTTTAATATTAATTATATAAGTTAAATTTTGTTACCTATTAAAATCAGTGTGACAAAGTAAAGTGTTTGTTTTCATCATCTGAACCATCACCATCATCAACTATCAACGTCTCAAGGGTCAAAAGCGACGTTTCGAACCCGCCGTGCGCGGCCCTTGAGAAAGTCATCAACGTGTACGATCCTTGGCCGTCACGATCAAAGAGATTTAAATAGTAATAGAGCGGCTATTGGCACTATTTCATACAAAAACTTTGAGCTGGTGCTCAAGTTACGCCATCTAACGTTGAAAAGCAAAACCTTATATCAAGACTAAAAAGAAGTATACTATGAACAATTAGAATAAGTTTCACCTACCCCACGGTAGGTGTCGCCCTGCAGTAGGGATGTTCCGTTAAAAATTCGACGTACCTATCGATAAGTTGTAACCTCCCCACCTCTCTATAATTTGCTACACCTAAATCTAAACCTAAATCTAATGCCTTTCACACCTATATGCCTAGTCTACCTTATAATACATACACACATCCTCGCCGCTTTACCTTAACTTAAATTATTATCTAATTCTTAAAACTAATTAACCTAATTTATCTACAATCTAATGGTTGTGTCTGGAGTTTTGTAGAGTGTGTAGCGTTTGTATGAAGATGGAACCTTAGCATAGCTTAATTCTATTTGCAGTGAATTTCAGTCAAGCAATGTAATATTATAATAACTACTATTTTGGCCAGATCGTCTAGTGAACCCTCCGTTGTTAACCGCATTTAAGTAACTCAAGTTCTTTCGTGAAAGTTTAGTAATTGGCTTACCCCTGTGTTAAATTATTTTCTCCTGACCTAATTACCTACCAGTCTATAGATCATAACATAAATATGTGTAGCCTAGCAATGACTCCGTCTGAACTGTGACCTAAATCCTTCACTGCAGCTGCGGGGAAGATTTGTAACCACTCAAAGGTAATCAGATGATAGCTTAGCTTGTAGGTATTATTATTTATTATCAGTAGCATGATACATAAGAAGCCTGGTGCAATTTATGAGCCCCACCGCCGCTCCATAGCGTACTGTACATCTCATGGTTTAATTACAGTTCCGTCACATTGGCTTTAACTTTAATTATTAGCTTGTGCCTTTAATTCTTTAAACTGAGAATTTACATCTCTCCTCAAATTTAATTTCATTTTACATTATGAACTATGTGTTAGCAATTTAAATTCTTATTATTCCACATAAATCAATAGAGTTTATCTCAAGGCTTGCTATCATCCAAATATCCTTTTCACATTAAGAACTTAATTATTCAATGCAATAACTTATATTCAGTTCCGTAAAGGGTGGATAATTTAATCAAACGCCACTTCAGGCGGTGGCTAAAGTAGAATGCTATTAATACAGGTAAAACTACTTTTATTTACTCTTAGTATTTATTATACAGGTCTTGTAAAGTTCCAATATAACTACATTGGATTAGCTGCATTGGCAGATTATCACATCTTAAGTTTATTAAAGGATGCTTAATTCATTCAACATCCCTGACTTTTAGGAAGAGAACTTAAGTTAATTATTTTTCCATTAACTTCCACCCTCTGTCTCTCAGACTGAGTGGTTAATTTGATAGACTACTAAATCATAGTCAGTATACTTTTAGTAGGTAGTAAATTAGGTAGTTAATTATCCCTGTTAATCATTGAATCAATTACATTTAGAAGTTATCTTTTACTCACTTTAATAGATATAAATTAGACTGTACTAGGTATTAGTCTGATTGATTAGATTGTTCCCATCAAATATTTCTATGTTTCATATTATTAGAAGTAAGTACTTACATATCTTAAGAGGTCTATTCGAATGGTATTAGTAGACCATTGTCAGGCTAATTAGCTGGTTGTTATCAATCAATTATTTCTATGTTTCAGATTATTAGAAGCTCATAGCTTGCAATGTCTTCTTTCAACGACTTATCCTAGGTTCTAAACTGGTTTTAGTTGTTCAGTTTGTATCAGCTTATTTTTGCTAAGGTATCGGATGTAAAACTTTAACACCTTGAAGAGTGTAGCAATGTGAGATCGTATTGCATCCCAGGGAAAGCTAAAAAATGCCTGTTTGGTCATTTCAGTATTAGAAATCAAACATCACAGTACGGCTAAGCTTATTTGCTATAACTTTTTAGTATTTTTCTTGTAATAGGAAACCAGTCTAGACTTTTAGGTACTCCAAAGTAATGATGGTACGATATTATCATACTTCTGTTAATTATTTAAAATGAATAATTAATTGGTAACAACTTTAGGAAAACAATTAGAATTTTACCGGCCTGCGGTAACAGATTACTTGCCTAGCTAGGACCCACATCACTTCATCATAATTTTATTTAGCGCCGTAACTTAATTATCCCTACCTTATTAGTCTGAATTAATAACTAACCATATATATATATCCGCCTACCTATAGATTCCTACAACTTTCCTCACTTGAAAATGCCTATATTTTGTCGAACTAACAGTCCCTTTTGTGTACCTTGCAAACTAGGCCAAGCCACATTTAACTTAAATTCGTGATGTGTGGTGAGAGTCGCATTGCCCCTGAAAGCAACTAACTCCTAAATGTTCTATCAGTCGAGCCAGTATACTCAGTGTGTTATTTTCCTATCACTACACTGTATGTACGGAGGTAGACTCGAGATTGGACTGGGTCATACGTGTCTACCTCCAGCTAAATGGTGTCTGACCTATCTTCAACTTTCACTAGGGAGACAACTGTCTCTCCCCCATTACTCCGTCGAAGATAGTGTATTGTTTAGCGTAATGATGTAAAACGCCGATCTTATTAAATACAATCAAAGATCATCCAGACCGAAGTCTGTTGAAAGGTACATAGGTTTTCGTTGCCACCGTTATGCGTTTCCGCCGATGTACCCCGGAATACTTCATTCCGTTAACGGATTCGAGTTGCGACCACAATAGTTTTACTTTATTAATCACTTTCAATTTCACAAATCTTAATTAATATCGCAGCTCGAATATCACTTAGCGCACTATCAAAGCTCGGACACTATTTTCCCCGTATGAGTAGTACCGCACTCTTAAGTTGGACCGCACCGCCGACGTCCCAAAATTGAATGTCCCTAATTTTCCGCCCTTTTCCCAAGCATCTTAACTTTCGCGCCATGCGCGCCTAACATACGCCCGCGCGAGTCCACTTTTCTTCCCTTCCACCAATCGCTAGCCGTTTCCCCGATGCCCCCCGCCTTCGCGTCGCGCCACGTGGAGCTATCATCCGACCTCTCTTTCTGTCTTTTTCTCAACCTCTCGCTCGCTCATTGCCGCTTTCGCCGCGCAATTCTAAAATTTTCCCATAATCTAACCAAATCTCGTCCGACAGCCAATATTTCATCGTTGAATATCTAAATGTAGCCTTCTATTAACAATTCCCTCTTAATAATCCTCCACTTAAGCCAATAATCCTATATTTTGGGAAATTATCAAAAGTTCCGTATTCCGACCATAGATGGCGTCCGCCCGTAGGTGAACCACTTTCCCGACCCCAGAGCAGTCCCCGCGAAATTCAAAATAAAATACGGTCCTAGTCAAGTTCACAACCATGACTCCCACTAGACGCCGCCTACGTCGCAAGGGACGCGCAGAGCAGTCCCCGCGAAATTCAAATTAAAGAAGTCAAACTAGCAACCTTATGCGAAGCTCAAGTAAATAACTCACGCTAGATGGCGCCTATGTCGCAAGGAGCACACAGAGCAGTCCCCGCAAAGTTCAAACTAAAGATAAAGAGTTAGACCACAGACCATTATTCTGAACTAGTTTATCATTCCCTTTTTCATGCTTATTATATTAATGGTGCTACGCATTAATATTTATGTTAGTGCTACTCCCACACATTCCTTACTAACGGACGGATACCATTCATTCTGTACCGTTACAGCCGCCCCCGATAGAATTTAAGCAGATAAAGTACCACTCTTATCTGCGGCGAATTATATCTTAACCCTGTACTTAATTAAGTACAAAATAGCACCTCCTTCCTTGCCAACCTCATTGTCATCCTAGCCCTCAAAGATATTCCTACTATTTATAGTTCCTCCCCAAATCCCTAATGACTCCTTCCTCCATAAGCTTTCTTATTGCAAAATAGCCCACACCCCTCATTCTATTCAACTGACACAAAATCATAATCGCATGCCCAGTTCTCGTGTTCGAAACGAAATCCCAGTAAACTTAGTTTCGGTAAATACTTCCCAATAACTTAGACATCTACCATGTCTCTAATCATACACAACCTCCGAATAATGATTTGCCTTTTGTTTACCATCATAACAACAAATCATAATATAATATAAATCAATATAACAGTCTCTTGCGCTGTCTACTGACGCCCCTTAGCGAAAACTCTTCAACTCTATGACGATTCCGACTTAAAGTTTATAACATCTTCCGAACCATTCAATTATTCTATTCTTTAAATTATTTTCCTAGAATAATTTCAAGTACATCTGTCATCATGGCCTTCTTTTAACTTACGTCTTTTCTTACAACTTGTTTCGCATCTAAATGTTGCAACCTAGGGATCGAACCTGGGATCTTTCGTGGGTGAAGCATCAACCACTTCGCCGTCATGGTTTTAGTTCCAACTAGGCTAATGAATAATTATTAATAATTTAAATTAAAACTTTCCTTCATACTTCAACGCTACCAATCTCATCTTAACTTATATAATTACCTAAGATAACGAAACGTCGGAACTATTGTCTACCTCAGGCAGGGATCGAACCCGCGTCCTCCACAATCCCTAATTAGCTACTTCTTTCAACGGAAACCTATTTTCCTCTCCGCGGATAAGAAATCTTAACCAAACCCCCATATCAACCAAAACCAGTAGGCATACCATCATCGCCCAAGAGTTATAACTTTATTTTAGATGAGATACATCTAATGTCTAATCCTACAAATAACCGAGATAGAATACTAGACTCGCTTCCGTCCGGTACGCAGTGACACCCACTCACCGTGCATACAAATAGAGGTCTAAACGCCTTACAATAAGGTTGTCGATCGTAAATATTTAGGAAAAACTCATTCACTCTAAGGGGGTACGCATCTCGAAACACGTCCTTGAGTTTTGAACTAGCTACCCCGTAGTTCAGATCTATTAGAAGTTTGTGTGCTATGTATATCCGCCTAACTGTCAATGTATGCGTCATCGATAAATACTTGTTAATACCCCGGTACGTGTTGGACATTGTATACTAATTGACAAGTACTGAGCTTATACGTATAAGCAAATACTTATGCCAAAACCTATCTAGTAACTATGTCTCATCCCTAGTTATTACTATGCACGAAAGACAACATTTAGTCTCATTTGCTAATATATAATACGTCAATATCCCCTTACTTTCCTATACCTTTGAAAAATATCATTTTCTTTTTAAATTAAACAGACCGGTAACTATCTTATCCGCCCCCACAACTCTACTTAACTTCCTACCTTTTATATTACTAATAATCGGTCAAATCGGCAAATAATAAGTCATTAAAGGTGACACTTCGTCTTAGTATTCATGGTAATTAATATCGTAAGTTCCTTCTCGTATTTACTGAATTCCAAACTGCGTGATTCAATAGTGCTAGTTTCTTTTTATTTTTTATTTTTTTATTAGATGATTTTAATTTTACACTCGCACAAGACACATTATTAAGATGGTAATCTCCCGAATGTTTGTAACTCTAATTGGTTACTCATTATGCATTCTACTTTACTTTTCAGCCTTCCGTCCAGATGGTAAAATTCCCCAGCAACACGAGATCCCCTGACCACGCCAAAATGAAATGCCATCAATGGCCTCTGTTTCTGCAGCCTAAGACATTATCTCTCTATAGGTTAGTCAAGTATAATTGTCCTGATTTAGACTTCACAAGACGCCCCCAAAGGAACCACCTTACAGCAGAATTTCCGCAACTTTAAGAAAGGCTAGTTTAGGAAATGAAGCTAAATGGAAACCACTTAATTTTATTGTGTGCTGAGTAATTCCCACTTCTACAGCACAGTTCCGAAACTTCGATTCAATTACTTCACCAGGTAAATCAAAATAAACCCAACACGCTTAACTAAGTTCTATTTGTGCCCAGTGCGACTAAAAATATTCGAACACCCTAAACAAGCTACTTTTACTAATTTAACAGTGCCAATTAAGAATGCTCCCTTGTGTCATCTATAACTTTATTGTGTGCATAGACGACCAAAGACCTCGCTTTCAGCATGCCTTCTTCGTTGGACCCGCTTAGTTAAATACTCTAATCAAAATTCTAAAGTTACAATTGAAAATGTCAAAAGTTCGAATATTATGCAATAGAGAATTTCTCTAACATAGTTACTCCACCTCTTCGCACTATTTAGTCAGGCATATTGCAATTCAAGTATTTATTTTAATTTATAATGACCTATCTTCTCCACCCCTGTTCACATACTTTAGCCATCCCTATCCACAGCTGCGGTGAAGATAATTAGTTAATGAACAAAACATCCTATAAACACTCTATGTTGCTACCGCAATCACAAGAAATATTTACTAGGAGGATTATCTATCATACAGCTGACTATAACAAAATGAGTCCCCCTTATCTTTCTCCGTTCCTTCTCTAACGTAGAAGACAGCAACAGACAATTAATATTTAATTACTTATAATTTAGAACAACCCTAGGTAAAACGCTACCACAAAACTAGTATAGAACAGAATAATACTAACCGAAGTAAACTTTTGTATTCACACTTGCAAATAAAATATCTTTATCTTTCCGTGATGAATGATTTTGATAACACTATTTCATCAACTCAATGTCCCGGCCTACATATGTGAAAACTCCCAATCAATTAGTTTGTATAAAACAATCTAGATGCAACATGCAGTTCACATTAACTAACAATTTTAAGGTTGTGCCATAACTTCGACAATAACCTACCTTAGCACTAATTTTAATCATCTACAATTACATCACGTACATATTAGATGCCAATAATCTAGATTATAAGAATTCTAGCAATTCATATTAATAAATAATCAAACAAGATAATCCCGCTGTGTCAGTCTGCGCTGACCTTGCCACAAGTCAAAAACGCGTTTCGTTCGTCCTATCATTTCTAAACCTGTAGACATTTACTTTGTACTAAACAAATTCTTGAGTTAATAATTATTTGCCAATTGTTAAGCAAACCTATTTAATTTCATAATAACAATTTTAATATAGCAGTATTAGAATATTATTATAAATCCCGAACATCTTTATTTATTATAATCAACATTACCGGTTAAAGTATTTGAATGGCCTAGTGCGAACTAGGTTTCAGGTCGCACCTCGGGAAAATAAATTTACTATTGACTCTAAAATCTACTACTAATAAATTTATTATTTTCTTCTGACATACAAAGATAGGTTATGACTCTAGGTCGGGTTTAATAAACTTTGAACTATGCCTACCTCCACGATAATCTCGGTTAAATATATATATCCGCAAAACGAAATATGTCCAATACGGCCGATTTTACTAAATTTAAATTATGCTACTAAACAGTACGTGTCCTAAGAACGTCACACATCCGAAACCCATTTCAGTTCTAATGTCTTTACCCATCTAAATTAAAATTTGTACCTGTCGACGCGAGACAACATCTAAATAATTACCTTGTATGATTCGAATTGTGATAGTTGATTTTGTATTGTAATCTCGATAACGCAATACCAGGGATTTACTTGTTAATAAATTTTACACTAAGAGATTTATTCTCAGCTCGCAATATCAGTCGCTTTATTTCCGGCTTGAATGTTTCTGCGGACTATGAGTTTAAAATTATCCTACAACTTAAAATTATGGTATTTATAATCGATCACTGTTTTATAAGTAGCTGGTGTTAACTTTTAAAATGATAAAACGATTTAACTAATGATTATGACGTGACATCCGCCCGCAACTCGCCTTTATAATTGATGTGATAACATACGCTATTGTTATCCCTATAGCATAACAGTGCTATAACTCGTTAATTTAGCAGTTAAATCTCGACTTCAAGCCAGTCAACTATTTTTTCTTTTTCTCTACCACTATTATTATATTTTTCTTTCGACCCCTATTTTGCTCCCAAGCTCAATTAATATCCACCTTCCACAATTATCCATCATCCGTTTAGGTATCCTCGAGAAGCATTTCTTTTTTTTTTTTTTTTTTACTAATCCGCCTATCGTATTCCTACTAACATCTCTTCAGCATATATAATTTCTACCGTTCCTCAATTAAATATAATTAAAGCCGGCTCTAAGATAATTATAAATATAATATTTTAGTGTCGTGTGTGTGTAGAATCAAACTTCGACTAGTCAATGATCCCTAGTAAGTCGGCATGGTTGCCCTAGAAGAACCATCAACTAACCAAAGCTAGCGTCTGGGATACGCGTCAGAATATTCTCCTTCGGCACTACCCGATTAGTCAGTACCAGCCTCTTGTACAAGTGCCTCTTTCGATTTACCCACAAGCAAAGCTGCTGGCTTATGTAGACGCGGTCAAGCATCCGATTCAATGTTTTTGTCTGTAAAATGGGTGATTATGTTTTGCTTTGTGTACTGTAATTGAGTATTGTAACAAGTACTGATTGGATATGATTTATAAAATATATATAATATTTTGTAGTAGAATAAACTCACTACTCCCTATTCTGTGCTATGCTACCACTAGTATACTTCCTACACTTTCTCACCCACAAGAGTATCTCCGCCCAAATATATTTATATAAAACCAATAATTAAATATAACCAAGTGCAGGTTCTAATGTACTTATAAATATAATAGATTAGTGTCGTGTGTGTGTAGAATCAAACTTCGACTAGTCAATGATCCCTAGTAAGTCGGCATGGTTGCCCTAGAAGAACCATCAACTAACCAAAGCTAGCGTCTGGGATACGCGTCAGAATATTCTCCTTCGGCACTACCCGATTAGTCAGTACCAGCCTCTTGTACAAGTGCCTCTTTCGATTTACCCACAAGCAAAGCTGCTGGCTTATGTAGACGCGGTCAAGCATCCGATTCAATGTTTTTGTCTGTAAAATGGGTGATTATGTTTTGCTTTGTGTACTGTAATTGAGTATTGTAACAAGTACTGATTGGATATGATTTATAAAATATATATATAATATTTTGTAGTAGAATAAACTCACTACTCCCTATTCTGTGCTATGCTACCACTAGTATACTTCCTACACTTTCTCACACAACACTTAACTAGTAATATCATTTTTTTTTTTTTTTTTTTTTTTCAACACCTTAATCGTTCAACGGAGATAGACAATTGTGCAAGATACCCTTCTTAATGGGCTAATCCAACCCAGTGAATTTAATGATTTATCTATCTCTACCTATCCTAACTAATTAGTCATGTAGTAAGGTCTTCCCTTTTCACCGCTCTCCCGACTTAGATATTTCTAGGTAACTCACAACTGATAATATTAGGTAATTAGGTATAGTAAGCTGTGCCCAGCGAGCTTTATCTCTGCGTACATTAACCTCATCTTAAGCTAATAATAATCCTTTATAAACCTTCATAATTAACTATTTATCACGATTTCAATTATACGGTAAGAAGCGACGATTACCGGTAACGACTACTTACAACGCTGCAAGAGTATTTCAATTATACATATTATTAATAGACCGCACCCTTTTACCATCATCCAAAATAAAATCTTTTATTGGTAACCCAACGCCATCTAGCCTCGCTAATAGGTAACCTCCCCACAACAGAGTAGATATTAGATAGTTGTTTCCAGACGGTAACGACTTTTATCGCCTACTAGACGTATTTATCCGTTTATATTATGCATCCCAAACTACGTTGCTTTTAAACCAAAATTCCTACTAGCAATGAATAGTCATATGATTCTATCCCCTACATGACATCCCTGCTACTTGTTATTACTTCTAATCGCGATTCCTCATCAACGCGTGTATTTTGAACCGTAATACTATTTTATGTTACTTTTCCTAGGATTTTAGCGAACTAACAAAATGAAGCGGCATTTCCCTTGTGCAGAGCAATTGTCCCCATCTACATGTCACATAATAATAATTTCACCACAATGTCATTGCATTCTAATCTACTACGTGATAAGTATTAGGAAAATCTCTTTCAATGTAAAAATCGCAGGTATTAAAAATAACAGGTATGGAAAATAACAGGTGATTCCGCTTGCTATAACAAAATCACATGATTACGCGATAAGGAAGTTTCCTCTCCGATTGGTTTTATGACGTCATGTTTTATAATCATTCCTAATTCTAGATTGTTTATGGTCTAGCTAAATCATATGTCTATGGTCCAACCATAGACAAATGATTTAATAGTCCCTGACTAGCCTAAAACTACTCTATGGATTTCAGACGTGAGACTCAAGTACATTATTATATTTTTTCTAACATAACCAACAAAATAAAATATAATACGTGGAATAGCACATCAACTAAAAACCGCAATCGCTCAACGATTATTAGTCAAAATATAATTATTATTAGTTTTATATTATGCTGTTAGCGTCATAACTTTATAATATTGTACAGCATATCGCCGTCCTATAATATAAATTGAATCCAGCAATAATTAAGTTGGTTAATTCTGTCCAATCTCGCCCCCTTGCCTTCCCATCCGACAGCAATAATAATTAAACCGCCCCCTATTCTACAAATCTTTCTAAATCAATAAATGTTGAACTATGTCACCCTATCGACCTTTTACAATCCTAAAAATAACTCAACACAAGGCTGTATGAACCAGTTGCCTATGCCTATATGAAATCTATCACCAGGAATAGAAACAAAACTACAGTTACCATAGCTCCTAACGTCAACAATTATTATCTTAGCGTCCTATCAAAAATTGGATACCTGGTTTCAGTATTCATAGAAAACAATTACTAAAGGTTTCAGTATTCACAGATAACTCAACAGTTTTAAAATTAATACTCCCGGAATAGTTTGGTTATTGACTATATCTAAGTACTTTGTTCACTCATTAAACTTTGGAAAAACAACAACGTCACCAGCCGCACGGTACCTACTTGATGCTGGCGAAATCCGCCATTAAATAAAGAAGAAAAAGATAATAACTGAAAGGTATTGTATTTCAAATAATACTCATTACGCTATTGTTTTGTAGCTTTATCTCTATTTGACCTTTAACCTAACCTGAGAATCTTTTTGTTACAGATTTCGTACAACAAAATTTAGCTCCAGCTCTCATTGCGACTGTCTACAATATTGGTCGAACCCGTAATACAAAGTGTATGAATCAACTTTAGAAGATAACAACGTTTATTGTGAAAAGTGTCAAATTATAATTCACCCACTATCAAGAGCCCGTAATACAAAGTGCATGAATCAACTTTAGAAGATAACAACGTTTATTGTGAAAAGTGTCAAATTATAATTCTTCAATATCTCTGAATTAATTAATCTTCATTGAATTATTCCCTATTAAGCCAATTCTAAACTCACGCATCGCAACACGACAACAATTTGTGGGAAAAAATCCCACTTCTAAATTAAAGTATTACCGCTTGACTGAAATCCAATACAACTATATTAATGATAATTTATAACTTAACTTTCTGATCCTGGTCATGGCTTACCAAATTGTAACCTCTCCAGCTCTCAATAATTGCTACACCTAAATCTATAAATTCTCTATACCTAAATCTAAACCTAAATCTAATGCCTTTCACACCTATATGCCTAGTCTACCTTATAATACATACACACATCCTCGCCGCTTTACCTTAACTTAAATTATTATCTAATTCTTAAAACTAATTAACCTAATTTATCTACAATCTAATGGTTGTGTCTGGAGTTTTGTAGAGTGTGTAGCGTTTGTATGAAGATGGAACCTTAGCATAGCTTAATTCTATTTGCAGTGAATTTCAGTCAAGCAATGTAATATTATAATAACTACTATTTTGGCCAGATCGTCTAGTGAACCCTCCGTTGTTAACCGCATTTAAGTAACTCAAGTTCTTTCGTGAAAGTTTAGTAATTGGCTTACCCCTGTGTTAAATTATTTTCTCCTGACCTAATTACCTACCAGTCTATAGATCATAACATAAATATGTGTAGCCTAGCAATGACTCCGTCTGAACTGTGACCTAAATCCTTCACTGCAGCTGCGGGGAAGATTTGTAACCACTCAAAGGTAATCAGATGATAGCTTAGCTTGTAGGTATTATTATTTATTATCAGTAGCATGATACATAAGAAGCCTGGTGCAATTTATGAGCCCCACCGCCGCTCCATAGCGTACTGTACATCTCATGGTTTAATTACAGTTCCGTCACATTGGCTTTAACTTTAATTATTAGCTTGTGCCTTTAATTCTTTAAACTGAGAATTTACATCTCTCCTCAAATTTAATTTCATTTTACATTATGAACTATGTGTTAGCAATTTAAATTCTTATTATTCCACATAAATCAATAGAGTTTATCTCAAGGCTTGCTATCATCCAAATATCCTTTTCACATTAAGAACTTAATTATTCAATGCAATAACTTATATTCAGTTCCGTAAAGGGTGGATAATTTAATCAAACGCCACTTCAGGCGGTGGCTAAAGTAGAATGCTATTAATACAGGTAAAACTACTTTTATTTACTCTTAGTATTTATTATACAGGTCTTGTAAAGTTCCAATATAACTACATTGGATTAGCTGCATTGGCAGATTATCACATCTTAAGTTTATTAAAGGATGCTTAATTCATTCAACATCCCTGACTTTTAGGAAGAGAACTTAAGTTAATTATTTTTCCATTAACTTCCACCCTCTGTCTCTCAGACTGAGTGGTTAATTTGATAGACTACTAAATCATAGTCAGTATACTTTTAGTAGGTAGTAAATTAGGTAGTTAATTATCCCTGTTAATCATTGAATCAATTACATTTAGAAGTTATCTTTTACTCACTTTAATAGATATAAATTAGACTGTACTAGGTATTAGTCTGATTGATTAGATTGTTCCCATCAAATATTTCTATGTTTCATATTATTAGAAGTAAGTACTTACATATCTTAAGAGGTCTATTCGAATGGTATTAGTAGACCATTGTCAGGCTAATTAGCTGGTTGTTATCAATCAATTATTTCTATGTTTCAGATTATTAGAAGCTCATAGCTTGCAATGTCTTCTTTCAACGACTTATCCTAGGTTCTAAACTGGTTTTAGTTGTTCAGTTTGTATCAGCTTATTTTTGCTAAGGTATCGGATGTAAAACTTTAACACCTTGAAGAGTGTAGCAATGTGAGATCGTATTGCATCCCAGGGAAAGCTAAAAAATGCCTGTTTGGTCATTTCAGTATTAGAAATCAAACATCACAGTACGGCTAAGCTTATTTGCTATAACTTTTTAGTATTTTTCTTGTAATAGGAAACCAGTCTAGACTTTTAGGTACTCCAAAGTAATGATGGTACGATATTATCATACTTCTGTTAATTATTTAAAATGAATAATTAATTGGTAACAACTTTAGGAAAACAATTAGAATTTTACCGGCCTGCGGTAACAGATTACTTGCCTAGCTAGGACCCACATCACTTCATCATAATTTTATTTAGCGCCGTAACTTAATTATCCCTACCTTATTAGTCTGAATTAATAACTAACCATATATATATATCCGCCTACCTATAGATTCCTACAACTTTCCTCACTTGAAAATGCCTATATTTTGTCGAACTAACAGTCCCTTTTGTGTACCTTGCAAACTAGGCCAAGCCACATTTAACTTAAATTCGTGATGTGTGGTGAGAGTCGCATTGCCCCTGAAAGCAACTAACTCCTAAATGTTCTATCAGTCGAGCCAGTATACTCAGTGTGTTATTTTCCTATCACTACACTGTATGTACGGAGGTAGACTCGAGATTGGACTGGGTCATACGTGTCTACCTCCAGCTAAATGGTGTCTGACCTATCTTCAACTTTCACTAGGGAGACAACTGTCTCTCCCCCATTACTCCGTCGAAGATAGTGTATTGTTTAGCGTAATGATGTAAAACGCCGATCTTATTAAATACAATCAAAGATCATCCAGACCGAAGTCTGTTGAAAGGTACATAGGTTTTCGTTGCCACCGTTATGCGTTTCCGCCGATGTACCCCGGAATACTTCATTCCGTTAACGGATTCGAGTTGCGACCGCAATAGTTTTACTTTATTAATCACTTTCAATTTCACAAATCTTAATTAATATCGCAGCTCGAATATCACTTAGCGCACTATCAAAGCTCGGACACTATTTTCCCCGTATGAGTAGTACCGCACTCTTAAGTTGGACCGCACCGCCGACGTCCCAAAATTGAATGTCCCTAATTTTCCGCCCTTTTCCCAAGCATCTTAACTTTCGCGCCATGCGCGCCTAACATACGCCCGCGCGAGTCCACTTTTCTTCCCTTCCACCAATCGCTAGCCGTTTCCCCGATGCCCCCCGCCTTCGCGTCGCGCCACGTGGAGCTATCATCCGACCTCTCTTTCTGTCTTTTTCTCAACCTCTCGCTCGCTCATTGCCGCTTTCGCCGCGCAATTCTAAAATTTTCCCATAATCTAACCAAATCTCGTCCGACAGCCAATATTTCATCGTTGAATATCTAAATGTAGCCTTCTATTAACAATTCCCTCTTAATAATCCTCCACTTAAGCCAATAATCCTATATTTTGGGAAATTATCAAAAGTTCCGTATTCCGACCATAGATGGCGTCCGCCCGTAGGTGAACCACTTTCCCGACCCCAGAGCAGTCCCCGCGAAATTCAAAATAAAATACGGTCCTAGTCAAGTTCACAACCATGACTCCCACTAGACGCCGCCTACGTCGCAAGGGACGCGCAGAGCAGTCCCCGCGAAATTCAAATTAAAGAAGTCAAACTAGCAACCTTATGCGAAGCTCAAGTAAATAACTCACGCTAGATGGCGCCTATGTCGCAAGGAGCACACAGAGCAGTCCCCGCAAAGTTCAAACTAAAGATAAAGAGTTAGACCACAGACCATTATTCTGAACTAGTTTATCATTCCCTTTTTCATGCTTATTATATTAATGGTGCTACGCATTAATATTTATGTTAGTGCTACTCCCACACATTCCTTACTAACGGACGGATACCATTCATTCTGTACCGTTACAGCCGCCCCCGATAGAATTTAAGCAGATAAAGTACCACTCTTATCTGCGGCGAATTATATCTTAACCCTGTACTTAATTAAGTACAAAATAGCACCTCCTTCCTTGCCAACCTCATTGTCATCCTAGCCCTCAAAGATATTCCTACTATTTATAGTTCCTCCCCAAATCCCTAATGACTCCTTCCTCCATAAGCTTTCTTATTGCAAAATAGCCCACACCCCTCATTCTATTCAACTGACACAAAATCATAATCGCATGCCCAGTTCTCGTGTTCGAAACGAAATCCCAGTAAACTTAGTTTCGGTAAATACTTCCCAATAACTTAGACATCTACCATGTCTCTAATCATACACAACCTCCGAATAATGATTTGCCTTTTGTTTACCATCATAACAACAAATCATAATATAATATAAATCAATATAACAGTCTCTTGCGCTGTCTACTGACGCCCCTTAGCGAAAACTCTTCAACTCTATGACGATTCCGACTTAAAGTTTATAACATCTTCCGAACCATTCAATTATTCTATTCTTTAAATTATTTTCCTAGAATAATTTCAAGTACATCTGTCATCATGGCCTTCTTTTAACTTACGTCTTTTCTTACAACTTGTTTCGCATCTAAATGTTGCAACCTAGGGATCGAACCTGGGATCTTTCGTGGGTGAAGCATCAACCACTTCGCCGTCATGGTTTTAGTTCCAACTAGGCTAATGAATAATTATTAATAATTTAAATTAAAACTTTCCTTCATACTTCAACGCTACCAATCTCATCTTAACTTATATAATTACCTAAGATAACGAAACGTCGGAACTATTGTCTACCTCAGGCAGGGATCGAACCCGCGTCCTCCACAATCCCTAATTAGCTACTTCTTTCAACGGAAACCTATTTTCCTCTCCGCGGATAAGAAATCTTAACCAAACCCCCATATCAACCAAAACCAGTAGGCATACCATCATCGCCCAAGAGTTATAACTTTATTTTAGATGAGATACATCTAATGTCTAATCCTACAAATAACCGAGATAGAATACTAGACTCGCTTCCGTCCGGTACGCAGTGACACCCACTCACCGTGCATACAAATAGAGGTCTTAACGCCTTACAATAAGGTTGTCGATCGTAAATATTTAGGAAAAACTCATTCACTCTAAGGGGGTACGCATCTCGAAACACGTCCTTGAGTTTTGAACTAGCTACCCCGTAGTTCAGATCTATTAGAAGTTTGTGTGCTATGTATATCCGCCTAACTGTCAATGTATGCATCATCGATAAATACTTGTTAATACCCCGGTACGTGTTGGACATTGTATACTAATTGACAAGTACTGAGCTTATACGTATAAGCAAATACTTATGCCAAAACCTATCTAATAACTATGTCTCATCCCTAGTTATTACTATGCACGAAAGACAACATTTAGTCTCATTTGCTAATATATAATACGTCATTAAACACTTGACCGTCATTAGAAGCTTATAATATTGAGATAGGCATATCCGTTTCCCGTCGTATTTTCCTTCTCTTTCTGCCGGTATATCGCTGTCTCTCTCGCTCATCCCACTCAGTGGCGTCACCAGGTGGCGCGGTGGGGGAACCAGGAGATTTCACCCCCGTGCCCATTTGTTCATCATTGGCGTGAAATTTCCCGTCGGCGTAACTTGTGCACTACATAGTGATCAAGTGACAAAGAAATAGAATTATTTTTATTTAAACTGCAACACAGTTCTCGTGAGTTTCTACAATACACGTGAGTACTTAGAATAGTTTCTTAACTTAACGGTGTTATCGTTCGCTGAATTTATAATTTAAACTTATCTGGTAAATCAAACTTTTTATTTTACCCGCAAGGGATGTAGATACACCTTTTCTTTTAAGATAAGAAAGCATTCGATTAAAGATAGTATTTTTTTAAAAGTGTTTTTTGTGTTTAATATGTGGTATCTACCCTCCAGGCACTTTTTCTTTTTATTTTAGATAAGAAACCGATAATTAGTGCTTACATTAGATAATGAGAAAAACGAATTGTAGTTAAGCGGCTATAGCTGGTCCTTCTAACAATCCCGATCGTATCGGCGAAGGTTGAGTTCGAGTTAGTCGTCATCGTTCAAAGAAGCATGGTCATCGTACCCACCTTTCATGACGATAACGACAATGTGTCTGCTTTATCGGACGTCAGAGGAAATCTTACAACGATTGTTGCACCTCGCAGGTGTTATCAATACTGACTAAAACAGTTAACAATTTAAATATTCCGTGTAGTGATCTAGATTTGATTTTTGATTTTAAAAGTAAACTAAAAGAGCCAGCTAGGCCTTAGGCACCAATATTCTGATAAATGTTGTGCACCAATAACTTTTGGTATTTTAAAACTAAAAAGATATTTTTAATAATTGCCTGCGCAGTTTACTAGTTGGTCGCAAACATCTGATACCTCTCTTAAAGGTCTTATTTTCAGTGGTGATTAGATTGTAGACTGAAACTACAAATATACGCAAAGAGGATAATACTCATAAAAATGTAAAATACCCTCTAACGCTTGCTACTTTGAATAAGATTCTACATTCAAACACACATTTGTTTAATTCTGAACAGATTACAGTTGCATTAAAAAAAAAAAAAAAAAAAAAAATTGTCCTGTTAGATAACTTTTATTTAAATTATTAAATCTGGTACTGGGAATGCCTCGCAAGCAAAACCTGTACTCACAACAAACGGTTACCTTTCGCAAGGGCAAACTTCTTATAGTATACCATCGCGTTGTTCTTCTAGTTCATGGGACAGACACACACACAGCATGCTGTGAACCGCCCTCGCAGGGCGCTTACCAAAATCAATGTCCTCCGCAAGGACATACTTATGGCAGCCACGAACCATATCGTGGCTATAATCTGCCCGCCCTCGCAGAGCGCTTACCAAAATCAACGGTTATTACATGAGTGTTCGCGGTTTTGCGAGAAGATGCATATAATTATGTTAATATAACGCTAAATGTACCTTATTTAATTTAATTT
The DNA here is from genome assembly GCA_963921215.1 of Scoparia ambigualis. Taxonomy (NCBI): domain Eukaryota; kingdom Metazoa; phylum Arthropoda; class Insecta; order Lepidoptera; family Crambidae; genus Scoparia; species Scoparia ambigualis. Next base: position 11,646,473 of record OY992525.1, on the reverse strand, counting down.
GTTTTTGAATAATATGTTTAATTATTGTAATTGGTTTTTAACCGTTTTAATAAAATTAAATAAATAAATGTCCTCCGCAAGGGCATGCTTATGCCAGCACGAACCATATCGTAGCTATAAACCGCCCTCGCAGGGCGCTTACCAAAATCAATGGTTATATTACTTGAGTGTTTGCGGTTTTTGCGAGAAGATGCATGTATGTTAATGTAATGCTAAATATCCCTTATTTTATTTGAATTTGAATAATACGGTTAATTGTTGTAAATGGTTATGTAACCGTTTTTAATTAAATTAAATAAATAAATGTCCTCCGCAAGGACAGGCTTATGCCAGCCACGAACCACAGTGTGGCTAAGAACCGCTCTCGCAGGGCGCTTACCAAAAACAATGTCCTCCGTAAGGACATGCTTATGCCAGCCACGAACCACATTGTGGCTATGGACCGCCCTCGCAGGGCGCTTACCAAAAACAATGTATTCCGCAAGGACATGCTTATGCCAGCCACGAACCACATCGTGGCTATGAACCGCCCTCGCAGGGCGCTTACCAAAATCAATGTCCTCCGTAAGGACATGCTTATATGCCAGCCACGAACCACAGTGTGGCTATGAACCGCTCTCGCAGGGCGCTTGACAAAAACAATGTCCTCCGCAAGGACATACTCATGCCAGCCACGAACCACATCATGGCTATGAACCGCCCTCGCAGGGCGCTTAACAAAAACAATGTCCTCCGCAAGGACATACTTATGCCAGCCACGAACCACATCGTAGCTATAATATAAACAACGGAGGCTGTTCTTACTTTCGATCCCCAGGATCATAGGCTTGGCAGCTCTTTCAATCAGGACAAAAACGTCCATCTTCTCTGCTAACAGAGGTAACAAAAGACATAGACAATGACGCTCCGAAATTTCGAGCCAGTCAATTTGCACTTTATCGACACCGTTGGGACTAAATAGGTGCTCCAAGTATCATAACACAAAGGTATCGAATACCGTTTTATCTGAAGCCATCGCTCAAGGTTCCAAACGTTACAATCGACAGTTGTTACACGCTTTTATCGAACAAAATGTCTGCAATGCTGACACAGATGAAAGAACAGGTTTCTAGAAACAGTAAGTTTTTTTTTTTTTTCCAAACTTCGTTTTAACCCAGTTCTTAGTACCAAAGAGCACTCAAGAAAGGTCACTCCGTCCAATTTTTAACCTGAAGTCGTTAAATTATTATATGAATTCCGGTCTGTGTACGGCCAAGAGACGGGATGTACAAATTACTTTTCTCAGACCTAGGTACTACCATCTGACTATAGCCAAATCTCACAATGGTTTCTTCGTCTGTTCTACAAAGGCGAATTACTAAGAATTATATGCCTTCCATTTGAGATGAGCACGGCAATGTTTTCTTAGACTATTATCTTATAGACATAAAGACCAGATGGTTCTGTCCCAGACATGCCAACATTGTAATAGAAACACTTACTTATTTTGGTGTCTACATAAACTTCAAAAGGTCTGTTTGACCGCCCTCGCAGGGCGCTTACCAAAATCAATGTCTTCCGCAAGGACATACTAGGATACATGGAGGAATCACAAGCGTCCATACATACCTACATATGCTCACGACTCTTATCCCCGAAGGGATAGCCAGAGACCAGGCAATGAGGACCGCAAAAGCAGTCCTCTGCCATAGTCTACGTTTCACCAAATGATAATTGCACATGTACGTGACAAGTGATGAGCCTATCGCCGCTCTATACTTTTGGATGTATGTGCAATCTATGGTCCGTTAGTCGCATTTTACGATACCTAAGAGAAGAAATTGGGCGGTAAAATAGACTCTACCTTACGATGTAGTTAAATGTATTGGTAGCTAAAAATTATCAGTAACACCAATACATATACCTCCACCAACATTCTTTTTGACAACCGTTGCTTCAGGATTGGGGGGTCACAACCCAACAATTCTGCCCTATCGGGAAGGTGGAGTGCATCCCAACAAAGCTGCACTGCAATCAAAAAGAAAAGCGGGCTGTTCTAAGTCTTAGAATTACAAGCATCGAACACGAAGCCTTTATTTTAATCCTCCAAATTGCCAACCAACAAATGACCACCAACCAAATTGTGGTCAAAATTCATTACATTCCAGGGAAATTAAACAGCCATGCAGATCAACTGTCTCGACATAGCCAAGCTCTAGAGTGGCATCTACTGCCAGAATTCACACAAACGATATTCGCGAAGTGGGCCTGGCCAGTAATTGACCTGTTTGTATCCAAGAACGCTCGAGTAGTGGGTAAACTATGCAGATTTATCTCAATGATTACGAAGCGATGTTTCACAGTGCTTTCAGCCTGAAGTAGAACGCTTCCCTCTGGCTTGGAAATTCGCACCACCTTCCCTCATCCCCCGGGTGCACACCTCAACAGCAATTTATATGATTGTGGTACCCCTTGCTGCCTCATTCACAGTATGGAATTCGAAACGTAGACGCCTGGTAGACATAACCACAGGCCTGCCAACCTCCAAGGTTCAAGACATGACGTTGAAATTTGGTGTGCTTAAATGATATATCGTTATGGAACCACAAGCAAATTTCCCTGCTCAAGCGTCCGGTTATTATAAAACATATGAGCACTTGTGCTTGGTCCAGTAGTACAAAGGGCGTAAGCAGCAGCAGCGGCGCCATCCACACGCGGAACGCGTACCAAATGGGTCCAGTCAGTCAAGTTTTTGGCAGATTTACACTTAATATTTTAAATCTTTCTTAAAATACTATACACTACTATAAATTGTCGTGTCTCCTTTATGCAGCGCACAATTGTATGGAAATCTTAGTGACGAGGTAATAGTTAAATATGTTTTAAAATCAATCTCAATTAAACATTTAAAAACAACAAAACCTTCTTTTTCCAGGTTTTAGTAATATTAGTCTGTAGACCTTTGGAATGTATTTCAAACGCAGGGTCAACTAGATTTCAAACAGTTCGTAACACTGCAATATTATTGTCGCATTGCTCCTTTGTTACCTTGCTGTGGACACCAAACATTATTTTGTTCAGGACAATGCAGTAACATTAAGGCGACAGTTTGGGTCAAAGATTGACTGTAGGGACTACAGACAAACACGCTGGAAATTGCTACTGGTTAAAAGGATCAATAAATATTGTACAAAATGGCTAAACTAATTTATTTAAAACTTCGAGTGGTTCACCTACACCTGTTTCAAGCACTGTGGTAGCTATAGATGGATATTACAGCCACACCTGGTTGTGTTTTGCTCCGCTGTAGCATCTACAAACTAGATTGATATGATTTACCCATTGAGAATATACTAACTATTGCTAATTGGGGATTAGTTAATACTTTTCAGAAGGTTTTATTGTCATGAAATATTGATTCAGGCGTCACGAAGTTTTTCATTTTTTATTTTTACCCTGTAAAGCAGGGATGCACAGACTACGGCCCGCGGGCCGCATGCGGCCCGCCGGTCGAATACTGGTGGCCCGCCGACAGCAAAAATAATACTCTCGTACATTCGAAAATATTGAGTTCTATTCCAGAATAAAACCAATAACAAATCTTTAATTACCTATAGGTACTTCTGGTGGCCCACCATCAGTTCATAATTTGCCCGAGTGGCCCCTAGTCTTAATAAGTCTGTGCATCCATGCTGTAAAGTGATTGAAATCAAATAGTAAACAATATTTATTTCCTTATAATAATGTTTACATGGTTTACAAGCTAAATTATTTGATTTTTCATCAATGACTGGCCAGTTATTTTCTTACATGACTTAAATTGTAAATAATGAGTACTTAATTAAATCTCTTATTAGAACTTTTTGTTTAAACCATAATCATATGATTAACTCTCTCGCACTTATAGTTTAATTTATTTCTCACATTGGCGTTTTCACCAGGCGATAACAAACAGGTCTCAATATTATAAGCTTCTAATGACGGTCAAGTGTTTAATAGACGCGTTTTACCTGAAATAAAACGCATATTAAATACTTACCTCATTAGAAGCTTAGTTTTTATTTCCGCCTGGTGCTTAATGCATATTTCGACGCAATGATGAACAAATGGGCACGGGGGTGAAATCTCCTGGTTCCCCCACCGCGCCACCTGGTGACGCCACTGAGTGGGATGAGCGAGAGAGACAGCGATATACCGGCAGAAAGAGAAGGAAAATACGACGGGAAACGGATATGCCTATCTCAATATTATAAGCTTCTAATGAGGTAAGTATTTAATATGCGTTTTATTTCAGGTAAAACGCGTCTAATATCCCCTTACTTTCCTATACCTTTGAAAAATATCATTTTCTTTTTAAATTAAACAGACCGGTAACTATCTTATCCGCCCCCACAACTCTACTTAACTTCCTACCTTTTATATTACTAATAATCGGTCAAATCGGTAAATAATAAGTCATTAAAGGTGACACTTCGTCTTAGTATTCATGGTAATTAATATCGTAAGTTCCTTCTCGTATTTACTGAATTCCAAACTGCGTGATTCAATAGTGCTAGTTTCTTTTTATTTTTTATTTTTTTATTAGATGATTTTAATTTTACACTCGCACAAGACACATTATTAAGATGGTAATCTCCCGAATGTTTGTAACTCTAATTGGTTACTCATTATGCATTCTACTTTACTTTTCAGCCTTCCGTCCAGATGGTAAAATTCCCCAGCAACACGAGATCCCCTGACCACGCCAAAATGAAATGCCATCAATGGCCTCTGTTTCTGCAGCCTAAGACATTATCTCTCTATAGGTTAGTCAAGTATAATTGTCCTGATTTAGACTTCACAAGACGCCCCCAAAGGAACCACCTTACAGCAGAATTTCCGCAACTTTAAGAAAGGCTAGTTTAGGAAATGAAGCTAAATGGAAACCACTTAATTTTATTGTGTGCTGAGTAATTCCCACTTCTACAGCACAGTTCCGAAACTTCGATTCAATTACTTCACCAGGTAAATCAAAATAAACCCTACACGCTTAACTAAGTTCTATTTGTGCCCAGTGCGACTAAAAATATTCGAACACCCTAAACAAGCTACTTTTACTAATTTAACAGTGCCAATTAAGAATGCTCCCTTGTGTCATCTATAATTTTATTGTGTGCATAGACGACCAAAGACCTCGCTTTCAGCATGCCTTCTTCGTTGGACCCGCTTAGTTAAATACTCTAATCAAAATTCTAAAGTTACAATTGAAAATGTCAAAAGTTCGAATATTATGCAATAGAGAATTTCTCTAACATAGTTACTCCACCTCTTCGCACTATTTAGTCAGGCATATTGCAATTCAAGTATTTATTTTAATTTATAATGACCTATCTTCTCCACCCCTGTTCACATACTTTAGCCATCCCTATCCACAGCTGCGGTGAAGATAATTAGTTAATGAACAAAACATCCTATAAACACTCTATGTTGCTACCGCAATCACAAGAAATATTTACTAGGAGGATTATCTATCATACAGCTGACTATAACAAAATGAGTCCCCCTTATCTTTCTCCGTTCCTTCTCTAACGTAGAAGACAGCAACAGACAATTAATATTTAATTACTTATAATTTAGAACAACCCTAGGTAAAACGCTACCACAAAACTAGTATAGAACAGAATAATACTAACCGAAGTAAACTTTTGTATTCACACTTGCAAATAAAATATCTTTATCTTTCCGTGATGAATGATTTTGATAACACTATTTCATCAACTCAATGTCCCGGCCTACATATGTGAAAACTCCCAATCAATTAGTTTGTATAAAACAATCTAGATGCAACATGCAGTTCACATTAACTAACAATTTTAAGGTTGTGCCATAACTTCGACAATAACCTACCTTAGCACTAATTTTAATCATCTACAATTACATCACGTACATATTAGATGCCAATAATCTAGATTATAAGAATTCTAGCAATTCATATTAATAAATAATCAAACAAGATAATCCCGCTGTGTCAGTCTGCGCTGACCTTGCCACAAGTCAAAAACGCGTTTCGTTCGTCCTATCATTTCTAAACCTGTAGACATTTACTTTGTACTAAACAAATTCTTGAGTTAATAATTATTTGCCAATTGTTAAGCAAACCTATTTAATTTCATAATAACAATTTTAATATAGCAGTATTAGAATATTATTATAAATCCCGAACATCTTTATTTATTATAATCAACATTACCGGTTAAAGTATTTGAATGGCCTAGTGCGAACTAGGTTTCAGGTCGCACCTCGGGAAAATAAATTTACTATTGACTCTAAAATCTACTACTAATAAATTTATTATTTTCTTCTGACATACAAAGATAGGTTATGACTCTAGGTCGGGTTTAATAAACTTTGAACTATGCCTACCTCCACGATAATCTCGGTTAAATATATATATCCACAAAACGAAATATGTCCAATACGGCCGATTTTACTAAATTTAAATTATGCTACTAAACAGTACGTGTCCTAAGAACGTCACACATCTGAAACCCATTTCAGTTCTAATGTCTTTACCCATCTAAATTAAAATTTGTACCTGTCGACGCGAGACAACATCTAAATAATTACCTTGTATGATTCGAATTGTGATAGTTGATTTTGTATTGTAATCTCGATAACGCAATACCAGGGATTTACTTGTTAATAAATTTTACACTAAGAGATTTATTCTCAGCTCGCAATATCAGTCGCTTTATTTCCGGCTTGAATGTTTCTGCGGACTATGAGTTTAAAATTATCCTACAACTTAAAATTATGGTATTTATAATCGATCACTGTTTTATAAGTAGCTGGTGTTAACTTCTAAAATGATAAAACGATTTAACTAATGATTATGACGTGACATCCGCCCGCAACTCGCCTTTATAATTGATGTGATAACATACGCTATTGTTATCCCTATAGCATAACAGTGCTATAACTCGTTAATTTAGCAGTTAAATCTCGACTTCAAGCCAGTCAACTATTTTTTCTTTTTCTCTACCACTATTATTATATTTTTCTTTCGACCCCTATTTTGCTCCCAAGCTCAATTAATATCCACCTTCCACAATTATCCATCATCCGTTTAGGTATCCTCGAGAAGCATTTCTTTTTTTTTTTTTTTTTTACTAATCCGCCTATCGTATTCCTACTAACATCTCTTCAGCATATATAATTTCTACCGTTCCTCAATTAAATATAATTAAAGCCGGCTCTAAGATAATTATAAATATAATATTTTAGTGTCGTGTGTGTGTAGAATCAAACTTCGACTAGTCAATGATCCCTAGTAAGTCGGCATGGTTGCCCTAGAAGAACCATCAACTAACCAAAGCTAGCGTCTGGGATACGCGTCAGAATATTCTCCTTCGGCACTACCCGATTAGTCAGTACCAGCCTCTTGTACAAGTGCCTCTTTCGATTTACCCACAAGCAAAGCTGCTGGCTTATGTAGACGCGGTCAAGCATCCAATTCAATGTTTTTGTCTGTAAAATGGGTGATTATGTTTTGCTTTGTGTACTGTAATTGAGTATTGTAACAAGTACTGATTGGATATGATTTATAAAATATATATAATATTTTGTAGTAGAATAAACTCACTACTCCCTATTCTGTGCTATGCTACCACTAGTATACTTCCTACACTTTCTCACCCACAAGAGTATCTCCGCCCAAATATATTTATATAAAACCAATAATTAAATATAACCAAGTGCAGGTTCTAATGTACTTATAAATATAATAGATTAGTGTCGTGTGTGTGTAGAATCAAACTTCGACTAGTCAATGATCCCTAGTAAGTCGGCATGGTTGCCCTAGAAGAACCATCAACTAACCAAAGCTAGCGTCTGGGATACGCGTCAGAATATTCTCCTTCGGCACTACCCGATTAGTCAGTACCAGCCTCTTGTACAAGTGCCTCTTTCGATTTACCCACAAGCAAAGCTGCTGGCTTATGTAGACGCGGTCAAGCATCCGATTCAATGTTTTTGTCTGTAAAATGGGTGATTATGTTTTGCTTTGTGTACTGTAATTGAGTATTGTAACAAGTACTGATTGGATATGATTTATAAAATATATATATAATATTTTGTAGTAGAATAAACTCACTACTCCCTATTCTGTGCTATGCTACCACTAGTATACTTCCTACACTTTCTCACACAACACTTAACTAGTAATATCATTTTTTTTTTTTTTTTTTTTTTTCAACACCTTAATCGTTCAACGGAGATAGACAATTGTGCAAGATACCCTTCTTAATGGGCTAATCCAACCCAGTGAATTTAATGATTTATCTATCTCTACCTATCCTAACTAATTAGTCATGTAGTAAGGTCTTCCCTTTTCACCGCTCTCCCGACTTAGATATTTCTAGGTAACTCACAACTGATAATATTAGGTAATTAGGTATAGTAAGCTGTGCCCAGCGAGCTTTATCTCTGCGTACATTAACCTCATCTTAAGCTAATAATAATCCTTTATAAACCTTCATAATTAACTATTTATCACGATTTCAATTATACGGTAAGAAGCGACGATTACCGGTAACGACTACTTACAACGCTGCAAGAGTATTTCAATTATACATATTATTAATAGACCGCACCCTTTTACCATCATCCAAAATAAAATCTTTTATTGGTAACCCAACGCCATCTAGCCTCGCTAATAGGTAACCTCCCCACAACAGAGTAGATATTAGATAGTTGTTTCCAGACGGTAACGACTTTTATCGCCTACTAGACGTATTTATCCGTTTATATTATGCATCCCAAACTACGTTGCTTTTAAACCAAAATTCCTACTAGCAATGAATAGTCATATGATTCTATCCCCTACATGACATCCCTGCTACTTGTTATTACTTCTAATCGCGATTCCTCATCAACGCGTGTATTTTGAACCGTAATACTATTTTATGTTACTTTTCCTAGGATTTTAGCGAACTAACAAAATGAAGCGGCATTTCCCTTGTGCAGAGCAATTGTCCCCATCTACATGTCACATAATAATAATTTCACCACAATGTCATTGCATTCTAATCTACTACGTGATAAGTATTAGGAAAATCTCTTTCAATGTAAAAATCGCAGGTATTAAAAATAACAGGTATGGAAAATAACAGGTGATTCCGCTTGCTATAACAAAATCACATGATTACGCGATAAGGAAGTTTCCTCTCCGATTGGTTTTATGACGTCATGTTTTATAATCATTCCTAATTCTAGATTGTTTATGGTCTAGCTAAATCATATGTCTATGGTCCAACCATAGACAAATGATTTAATAGTCCCTGACTAGCCTAAAACTACTCTATGGATTTCAGACGTGAGACTCAAGTACATTATTATATTTTTTCTAACATAACCAACAAAATAAAATATAATACGTGGAATAGCACATCAACTAAAAACCGCAATCGCTCAACGATTATTAGTCAAAATATAATTATTATTAGTTTTATATTATGCTGTTAGCGTCATAACTTTATAATATTGTACAGCATATCGCCGTCCTATAATATAAATTGAATCCAGCAATAATTAAGTTGGTTAATTCTGTCCAATCTCGCCCCCTTGCCTTCCCATCCGACAGCAATAATAATTAAACCGCCCCCTATTCTACAAATCTTTCTAAATCAATAAATGTTGAACTATGTCACCCTATCGACCTTTTACGATCCTAAAAATAACTCAACACAAGGCTGTATGAACCAGTTGCCTATGCCTATATGAAATCTATCACCAGGAATAGAAACAAAACTACAGTTACCATAGCTCCTAACGTCAACAATTATTATCTTAGCGTCCTATCAAAAATTGGATACCTGGTTTCAGTATTCATAGAAAACAATTACTAAAGGTTTCAGTATTCACAGATAACTCAACAGTTTTAAAATTAATACTCCCGGAATAGTTTGGTTATTGACTATATCTAAGTACTTTGTTCACTCATTAAACTTTGGAAAAACAACAACGTCACCAGCCGCACGGTACCTACTTGATGCTGGCGAAATCCGCCATTAAATAAAGAAGAAAAAGATAATAACTGAAAGGTATTGTATTTCAAATAATACTCATTACGCTATTGTTTTGTAGCTTTATCTCTATTTGACCTTTAACCTAACCTGAGAATCTTTTTGTTACAGATTTCGTACAACAAAATTTAGCTCCAGCTCTCATTGCGACTGTCTACAATATTGGTCGAACCCGTAATACAAAGTGTATGAATCAACTTTAGAAGATAACAACGTTTATTGTGAAAAGTGTCAAATTATAATTCACCCACTATCAAGAGCCCGTAATACAAAGTGCATGAATCAACTTTAGAAGATAACAACGTTTATTGTGAAAAGTGTCAAATTATAATTCTTCAATATCTCTGAATTAATTAATCTTCATTGAATTATTCCCTATTAAGCCAATTCTAAACTCACGCATCGCAACACGACAACAATTTGTGGGAAAAAATCCCACTTCTAAATTAAAGTATTACCGCTTGACTGAAATCCAATACAACTATATTAATGATAATTTATAACTTAACTTTCTGATCCTGGTCATGGCTTACCAAATTGTAACCTCTCCAGCTCTCAATAATTGCTACACCTAAATCTATAAATTCTCTATACCTAAATCTAAACCTAAATCTAATGCCTTTCACACCTATATGCCTAGTCTACCTTATAATACATACACACATCCTCGCCGCTTTACCTTAACTTAAATTATTATCTAATTCTTAAAACTAATTAACCTAATTTATCTACAATCTAATGGTTGTGTCTGGAGTTTTGTAGAGTGTGTAGCGTTTGTATGAAGATGGAACCTTAGCATAGCTTAATTCTATTTGCAGTGAATTTCAGTCAAGCAATGTAATATTATAATAACTACTATTTTGGCCAGATCGTCTAGTGAACCCTCCGTTGTTAACCGCATTTAAGTAACTCAAGTTCTTTCGTGAAAGTTTAGTAATTGGCTTACCCCTGTGTTAAATTATTTTCTCCTGACCTAATTACCTACCAGTCTATAGATCATAACATAAATATGTGTAGCCTAGCAATGACTCCGTCTGAACTGTGACCTAAATCCTTCACTGCAGCTGCGGGGAAGATTTGTAACCACTCAAAGGTAATCAGATGATAGCTTAGCTTGTAGGTATTATTATTTATTATCAGTAGCATGATACATAAGAAGCCTGGTGCAATTTATGAGCCCCACCGCCGCTCCATAGCGTACTGTACATCTCATGGTTTAATTACAGTTCCGTCACATTGGCTTTAACTTTAATTATTAGCTTGTGCCTTTAATTCTTTAAACTGAGAATTTACATCTCTCCTCAAATTTAATTTCATTTTACATTATGAACTATGTGTTAGCAATTTAAATTCTTATTATTCCACATAAATCAATAGAGTTTATCTCAAGGCTTGCTATCATCCAAATATCCTTTTCACATTAAGAACTTAATTATTCAATGCAATAACTTATATTCAGTTCCGTAAAGGGTGGATAATTTAATCAAACGCCACTTCAGGCGGTGGCTAAAGTAGAATGCTATTAATACAGGTAAAACTACTTTTATTTACTCTTAGTATTTATTATACAGGTCTTGTAAAGTTCCAATATAACTACATTGGATTAGCTGCATTGGCAGATTATCACATCTTAAGTTTATTAAAGGATGCTTAATTCATTCAACATCCCTGACTTTTAGGAAGAGAACTTAAGTTAATTATTTTTCCATTAACTTCCACCCTCTGTCTCTCAGACTGAGTGGTTAATTTGATAGACTACTAAATCATAGTCAGTATACTTTTAGTAGGTAGTAAATTAGGTAGTTAATTATCCCTGTTAATCATTGAATCAATTACATTTAGAAGTTATCTTTTACTCACTTTAATAGATATAAATTAGACTGTACTAGGTATTAGTCTGATTGATTAGATTGTTCCCATCAAATATTTCTATGTTTCATATTATTAGAAGTAAGTACTTACATATCTTAAGAGGTCTATTCGAATGGTATTAGTAGACCATTGTCAGGCTAATTAGCTGGTTGTTATCAATCAATTATTTCTATGTTTCAGATTATTAGAAGCTCATAGCTTGCAATGTCTTCTTTCAACGACTTATCCTAGGTTCTAAACTGGTTTTAGTTGTTCAGTTTGTATCAGCTTATTTTTGCTAAGGTATCGGATGTAAAACTTTAACACCTTGAAGAGTGTAGCAATGTGAGATCGTATTGCATCCCAGGGAAAGCTAAAAAATGCCTGTTTGGTCATTTCAGTATTAGAAATCAAACATCACAGTACGGCTAAGCTTATTTGCTATAACTTTTTAGTATTTTTCTTGTAATAGGAAACCAGTCTAGACTTTTAGGTACTCCAAAGTAATGATGGTACGATATTATCATACTTCTGTTAATTATTTAAAATGAATAATTAATTGGTAACAACTTTAGGAAAACAATTAGAATTTTACCGGCCTGCGGTAACAGATTACTTGCCTAGCTAGGACCCACATCACTTCATCATAATTTTATTTAGCGCCGTAACTTAATTATCCCTACCTTATTAGTCTGAATTAATAACTAACCATATATATATATCCGCCTACCTATAGATTCCTACAACTTTCCTCACTTGAAAATGCCTATATTTTGTCGAACTAACAGTCCCTTTTGTGTACCTTGCAAACTAGGCCAAGCCACATTTAACTTAAATTCGTGATGTGTGGTGAGAGTCGCATTGCCCCTGAAAGCAACTAACTCCTAAATGTTCTATCAGTCGAGCCAGTATACTCAGTGTGTTATTTTCCTATCACTACACTGTATGTACGGAGGTAGACTCGAGATTGGACTGGGTCATACGTGTCTACCTCCAGCTAAATGGTGTCTGACCTATCTTCAACTTTCACTAGGGAGACAACTGTCTCTCCCCCATTACTCCGTCGAAGATAGTGTATTGTTTAGCGTAATGATGTAAAACGCCGATCTTATTAAATACAATCAAAGATCATCCAGACCGAAGTCTGTTGAAAGGTACATAGGTTTTCGTTGCCACCGTTATGCGTTTCCGCCGATGTACCCCGGAATACTTCATTCCGTTAACGGATTCGAGTTGCGACCGCAATAGTTTTACTTTATTAATCACTTTCAATTTCACAAATCTTAATTAATATCGCAGCTCGAATATCACTTAGCGCACTATCAAAGCTCGGACACTATTTTCCCCGTATGAGTAGTACCGCACTCTTAAGTTGGACCGCACCGCCGACGTCCCAAAATTGAATGTCCCTAATTTTCCGCCCTTTTCCCAAGCATCTTAACTTTCGCGCCATGCGCGCCTAACATACGCCCGCGCGAGTCCACTTTTCTTCCCTTCCACCAATCGCTAGCCGTTTCCCCGATGCCCCCCGCCTTCGCGTCGCGCCACGTGGAGCTATCATCCGACCTCTCTTTCTGTCTTTTTCTCAACCTCTCGCTCGCTCATTGCCGCTTTCGCCGCGCAATTCTAAAATTTTCCCATAATCTAACCAAATCTCGTCCGACAGCCAATATTTCATCGTTGAATATCTAAATGTAGCCTTCTATTAACAATTCCCTCTTAATAATCCTCCACTTAAGCCAATAATCCTATATTTTGGGAAATTATCAAAAGTTCCGTATTCCGACCATAGATGGCGTCCGCCCGTAGGTGAACCACTTTCCCGACCCCAGAGCAGTCCCCGCGAAATTCAAAATAAAATACGGTCCTAGTCAAGTTCACAACCATGACTCCCACTAGACGCCGCCTACGTCGCAAGGGACGCGCAGAGCAGTCCCCGCGAAATTCAAATTAAAGAAGTCAAACTAGCAACCTTATGCGAAGCTCAAGTAAATAACTCACGCTAGATGGCGCCTATGTCGCAAGGAGCACACAGAGCAGTCCCCGCAAAGTTCAAACTAAAGATAAAGAGTTAGACCACAGACCATTATTCTGAACTAGTTTATCATTCCCTTTTTCATGCTTATTATATTAATGGTGCTACGCATTAATATTTATGTTAGTGCTACTCCCACACATTCCTTACTAACGGACGGATACCATTCATTCTGTACCGTTACAGCCGCCCCCGATAGAATTTAAGCAGATAAAGTACCACTCTTATCTGCGGCGAATTATATCTTAACCCTGTACTTAATTAAGTACAAAATAGCACCTCCTTCCTTGCCAACCTCATTGTCATCCTAGCCCTCAAAGATATTCCTACTATTTATAGTTCCTCCCCAAATCCCTAATGACTCCTTCCTCCATAAGCTTTCTTATTGCAAAATAGCCCACACCCCTCATTCTATTCAACTGACACAAAATCATAATCGCATGCCCAGTTCTCGTGTTCGAAACGAAATCCCAGTAAACTTAGTTTCGGTAAATACTTCCCAATAACTTAGACATCTACCATGTCTCTAATCATACACAACCTCCGAATAATGATTTGCCTTTTGTTTACCATCATAACAACAAATCATAATATAATATAAATCAATATAACAGTCTCTTGCGCTGTCTACTGACGCCCCTTAGCGAAAACTCTTCAACTCTATGACGATTCCGACTTAAAGTTTATAACATCTTCCGAACCATTCAATTATTCTATTCTTTAAATTATTTTCCTAGAATAATTTCAAGTACATCTGTCATCATGGCCTTCTTTTAACTTACGTCTTTTCTTACAACTTGTTTCGCATCTAAATGTTGCAACCTAGGGATCGAACCTGGGATCTTTCGTGGGTGAAGCATCAACCACTTCGCCGTCATGGTTTTAGTTCCAACTAGGCTAATGAATAATTATTAATAATTTAAATTAAAACTTTCCTTCATACTTCAACGCTACCAATCTCATCTTAACTTATATAATTACCTAAGATAACGAAACGTCGGAACTATTGTCTACCTCAGGCAGGGATCGAACCCGCGTCCTCCACAATCCCTAATTAGCTACTTCTTTCAACGGAAACCTATTTTCCTCTCCGCGGATAAGAAATCTTAACCAAACCCCCATATCAACCAAAACCAGTAGGCATACCATCATCGCCCAAGAGTTATAACTTTATTTTAGATGAGATACATCTAATGTCTAATCCTACAAATAACCGAGATAGAATACTAGACTCGCTTCCGTCCGGTACGCAGTGACACCCACTCACCGTGCATACAAATAGAGGTCTTAACGCCTTACAATAAGGTTGTCGATCGTAAATATTTAGGAAAAACTCATTCACTCTAAGGGGGTACGCATCTCGAAACACGTCCTTGAGTTTTGAACTAGCTACCCCGTAGTTCAGATCTATTAGAAGTTTGTGTGCTATGTATATCCGCCTAACTGTCAATGTATGCATCATCGATAAATACTTGTTAATACCCCGGTACGTGTTGGACATTGTATACTAATTGACAAGTACTGAGCTTATACGTATAAGCAAATACTTATGCCAAAACCTATCTAATAACTATGTCTCATCCCTAGTTATTACTATGCACGAAAGACAACATTTAGTCTCATTTGCTAATATATAATACGTCAATATCCCCTTACTTTCCTATACCTTTGAAAAATATCATTTTCTTTTTAAATTAAACAGACCGGTAACTATCTTATCCGCCCCCACAACTCTACTTAACTTCCTACCTTTTATATTACTAATAATCGGTCAAATCGGTAAATAATAAGTCATTAAAGGTGACACTTCGTCTTAGTATTCATGGTAATTAATATCGTAAGTTCCTTCTCGTATTTACTGAATTCCAAACTGCGTGATTCAATAGTGCTAGTTTCTTTTTATTTTTTATTTTTTTATTAGATGATTTTAATTTTACACTCGCACAAGACACATTATTAAGATGGTAATCTCCCGAATGTTTGTAACTCTAATTGGTTACTCATTATGCATTCTACTTTACTTTTCAGCCTTCCGTCCAGATGGTAAAATTCCCCAGCAACACGAGATCCCCTGACCACGCCAAAATGAAATGCCATCAATGGCCTCTGTTTCTGCAGCCTAAGACATTATCTCTCTATAGGTTAGTCAAGTATAATTGTCCTGATTTAGACTTCACAAGACGCCCCCAAAGGAACCACCTTACAGCAGAATTTCCGCAACTTTAAGAAAGGCTAGTTTAGGAAATGAAGCTAAATGGAAACCACTTAATTTTATTGTGTGCTGAGTAATTCCCACTTCTACAGCACAGTTCCGAAACTTCGATTCAATTACTTCACCAGGTAAATCAAAATAAACCCTACACGCTTAACTAAGTTCTATTTGTGCCCAGTGCGACTAAAAATATTCGAACACCCTAAACAAGCTACTTTTACTAATTTAACAGTGCCAATTAAGAATGCTCCCTTGTGTCATCTATAATTTTATTGTGTGCATAGACGACCAAAGACCTCGCTTTCAGCATGCCTTCTTCGTTGGACCCGCTTAGTTAAATACTCTAATCAAAATTCTAAAGTTACAATTGAAAATGTCAAAAGTTCGAATATTATGCAATAGAGAATTTCTCTAACATAGTTACTCCACCTCTTCGCACTATTTAGTCAGGCATATTGCAATTCAAGTATTTATTTTAATTTATAATGACCTATCTTCTCCACCCCTGTTCACATACTTTAGCCATCCCTATCCACAGCTGCGGTGAAGATAATTAGTTAATGAACAAAACATCCTATAAACACTCTATGTTGCTACCGCAATCACAAGAAATATTTACTAGGAGGATTATCTATCATACAGCTGACTATAACAAAATGAGTCCCCCTTATCTTTCTCCGTTCCTTCTCTAACGTAGAAGACAGCAACAGACAATTAATATTTAATTACTTATAATTTAGAACAACCCTAGGTAAAACGCTACCACAAAACTAGTATAGAACAGAATAATACTAACCGAAGTAAACTTTTGTATTCACACTTGCAAATAAAATATCTTTATCTTTCCGTGATGAATGATTTTGATAACACTATTTCATCAACTCAATGTCCCGGCCTACATATGTGAAAACTCCCAATCAATTAGTTTGTATAAAACAATCTAGATGCAACATGCAGTTCACATTAACTAACAATTTTAAGGTTGTGCCATAACTTCGACAATAACCTACCTTAGCACTAATTTTAATCATCTACAATTACATCACGTACATATTAGATGCCAATAATCTAGATTATAAGAATTCTAGCAATTCATATTAATAAATAATCAAACAAGATAATCCCGCTGTGTCAGTCTGCGCTGACCTTGCCACAAGTCAAAAACGCGTTTCGTTCGTCCTATCATTTCTAAACCTGTAGACATTTACTTTGTACTAAACAAATTCTTGAGTTAATAATTATTTGCCAATTGTTAAGCAAACCTATTTAATTTCATAATAACAATTTTAATATAGCAGTATTAGAATATTATTATAAATCCCGAACATCTTTATTTATTATAATCAACATTACCGGTTAAAGTATTTGAATGGCCTAGTGCGAACTAGGTTTCAGGTCGCACCTCGGGAAAATAAATTTACTATTGACTCTAAAATCTACTACTAATAAATTTATTATTTTCTTCTGACATACAAAGATAGGTTATGACTCTAGGTCGGGTTTAATAAACTTTGAACTATGCCTACCTCCACGATAATCTCGGTTAAATATATATATCCGCAAAACGAAATATGTCCAATACGGCCGATTTTACTAAATTTAAATTATGCTACTAAACAGTACGTGTCCTAAGAACGTCACACATCCGAAACCCATTTCAGTTCTAATGTCTTTACCCATCTAAATTAAAATTTGTACCTGTCGACGCGAGACAACATCTAAATAATTACCTTGTATGATTCGAATTGTGATAGTTGATTTTGTATTGTAATCTCGATAACGCAATACCAGGGATTTACTTGTTAATAAATTTTACACTAAGAGATTTATTCTCAGCTCGCAATATCAGTCGCTTTATTTCCGGCTTGAATGTTTCTGCGGACTATGAGTTTAAAATTATCCTACAACTTAAAATTATGGTATTTATAATCGATCACTGTTTTATAAGTAGCTGGTGTTAACTTTTAAAATGATAAAACGATTTAACTAATGATTATGACGTGACATCCGCCCGCAACTCGCCTTTATAATTGATGTGATAACATACGCTATTGTTATCCCTATAGCATAACAGTGCTATAACTCGTTAATTTAGCAGTTAAATCTCGACTTCAAGCCAGTCAACTATTTTTTCTTTTTCTCTACCACTATTATTATATTTTTCTTTCGACCCCTATTTTGCTCCCAAGCTCAATTAATATCCACCTTCCACAATTATCCATCATCCGTTTAGGTATCCTCGAGAAGCATTTCTTTTTTTTTTTTTTTTTTTTACTAATCCGCCTATCGTATTCCTACTAACATCTCTTCAGCATATATAATTTCTACCGTTCCTCAATTAAATATAATTAAAGCCGGCTCTAAGATAATTATAAATATAATATTTTAGTGTCGTGTGTGTGTAGAATCAAACTTCGACTAGTCAATGATCCCTAGTAAGTCGGCATGGTTGCCCTAGAAGAACCATCAACTAACCAAAGCTAGCGTCTGGGATACGCGTCAGAATATTCTCCTTCGGCACTACCCGATTAGTCAGTACCAGCCTCTTGTACAAGTGCCTCTTTCGATTTACCCACAAGCAAAGCTGCTGGCTTATGTAGACGCGGTCAAGCATCCGATTCAATGTTTTTGTCTGTAAAATGGGTGATTATGTTTTGCTTTGTGTACTGTAATTGAGTATTGTAACAAGTACTGATTGGATATGATTTATAAAATATATATAATATTTTGTAGTAGAATAAACTCACTACTCCCTATTCTGTGCTATGCTACCACTAGTATACTTCCTACACTTTCTCACCCACAAGAGTATCTCCGCCCAAATATATTTATATAAAACCAATAATTAAATATAACCAAGTGCAGGTTCTAATGTACTTATAAATATAATAGATTAGTGTCGTGTGTGTGTAGAATCAAACTTCGACTAGTCAATGATCCCTAGTAAGTCGGCATGGTTGCCCTAGAAGAACCATCAACTAACCAAAGCTAGCGTCTGGGATACGCGTCAGAATATCTCCTTCGGCACTACCTGATTAGTCAGTACCAGCCTCTTGTACAAGTGCCTCTTTCGATTTACCCACAAGCAAAGCTGCTGGCTTATGTAGACGCGGTCAAGCATCCGATTCAATGTTTTTGTCTGTAAAATGGGTGATTATGTTTTGCTTTGTGTACTGTAATTGAGTATTGTAACAAGTACTGATTGGATATGATTTATAAAATATATATATAATATTTTGTAGTAGAATAAACTCACTACTCCCTATTCTGTGCTATGCTACCACTAGTATACTTCCTACACTTTCTCACACAACACTTAACTAGTAGGGTTGGGTGGTCGACAATGAACCACCTAAATTTTCGAGGACTGTAGATTTGGTTCTGTGGGTCCAAATTAAATGCTGTTTACTCAGAATTGTAGGTAATTTTACTGACTTTGATAAAGTCCTACATCATTTTTGTCTTAAAGCCATCACAACTTGTAAAAATCGTTTTAAAAAAAAAATGGGAATTGGTTCACTGTGTACACCCGTGGTACCCAATGAACCGGGGGGTGGTACTCAATGAACCGAGGGTGCACACAATGAATCATAACTGTTAAAGTTACCATAAAAAGATTAATTTTTACTTAATTTGTAAATAAAATCCGGTTTTTAGTTTAAAGTATTTATTTAGGAGTAATGTTATATTAGACAAAAAGTACAACAACACAAATATGAGCCCTATTTTTGGCACTTAACTGAAACTTAAATAAAACTAAAAAAAATCAACAACTAAAATATTCATTCTCAAAAAATAATCAACATTGAAGAAAGTAAAAAGTAACTTTAAATTAACTCAGTCATGTGCTCACTTCTTAATATTTTAATCATCTTAACTTAGGTCAAATTGAGATCGTTTTAGACAAATATTCTTAATCAGCTAGCAGTCTCTATGTTTATTTTGTAATTATCACAATATTTTCTTTTCTAGATTTTTTAAAGTAAGAAAAATACAATTTAAGCTTAATAACGCAAATTCATGAGGGATAAATCAACTGGGAATTTGTAAGTAGTTGGTCGACGACTATTCTGGGTGCCTTCAATTTTTGGCAAAGGCAGGATAAATTTAATGTCATCGTTATTTACACCTGCGGTGTCGGGTTCTTTTGGCTCAGTAAATTTCTGAAGAATCTTACTTTTCAATTTTAAGTATGAGACATAAAAATCACATTCTTCGTCTTCATCCAAAATTTCCAAAACTTTGGCGACGTAGTATATTTTGTCTTTTTTGGACTTAAAAAGAATTAACACAAAGTCATTTACACGAGGACTACGTTTCAGAGGAGGAAAATCATCTTTCAAAACTGTTTCCTCTTCGTCAGAGTCAGTTCCAATCTCAAAAAGATCGCCACCAGAAGATGATCCACTTGGATGAAATTCTTCCTGATCTTCATCCGAAGACTCAGGTGATGGTACGTTTCTTTTTTGCCGTTTATTTCCTTTTTGCTTAAACAAGTCCTGTGTTACTTTTTTTAAAGCGTCAACTTTTATGTTTTTCTTAGCCTTGCTGTTCTTTTTTTCAGCCAGAGCATTCTTCTCGGGTGTATCAGTGGCTATTATACTTTTGCCAGCTTTTCTTCCACCTTGCTTATTTTTTCGCGGTCCTGCTTTTAAAGCCGGTCGAAAGTCTTTTGGTGAAAAAAAAATTCCAGAACGAGGTGGAGAAGTGTGCGATATTTTTGTTGAAGTGATAGGCTCAACAAAATTGCTTTTTTTTAGGTCTAGAGCAGTAGGCTTATCTGGCATACTTTCTGTTGTTGGGTAAGGTGACACAATAGCCGGCGTAAAGGCATGTATAGGCTTAGGCAATTTTTTTTTGGTTATAGAAACGTTTTTAGACTTGGATTTATTTTTATGTCCGGTAGTCAAGGAAAGGGTTAGAGAAAAAGCATTCTCAAGGTTAGATTGTTCTTCAATGCCTTTCGAACAATCAATCAGGACTTTCCTGTTTGCTGAAGCTATCGCTTCAAGGCTCAGAGAAACTAAGTTTCTTGGTACATTCGTTTTATTTACACTCTCAGAAGAAAGCAAAGAGGGCGAAGAAGATCGGCTTTCAAATAGCTTTTGTTCGACCTCGAGTACTTCTGAAGCATCAGAAAGGCTTGTCGCATCATCTGATGGTATTCTTTCATTAGTTACAGGTTCCGGCCGGTCTGTAACATTACTTGGCAAAAAGTCTATATCATCAAAAATATCACTGTTGAACGGGAAGATACCACACTTTCTGAATGCATTGGTGATGTTTATTGGTGTCATAGCCTTCAAGTATGCTGGGCCGACACATTCTGCTATATTATATATAGAAAAAGATATCCCAGGATTGCGTAGCAGCCATGAATCAACAGCAGCATTATAGTAAGTTTTGAACGGTGCGTTGAGGCCAACATCAAGTGGCTGAAGTTTGCTAGTAGTATGCGGATGCAGTGTTAGTACTGTGACCCCTGATTCTTTGGCAATGTCCAGCGCAGCTATCGACAGATGACTTTCGTGGTTGTCCATTATTAGTAATGATGGGTTGTCTTTCGAAGACGCTGTAAATTTCACAAAATGTTTTATCACTTCGACAAAAAGATCGCTGTTCATCCAACCTGTCTTGGTGGCCAGACCTAGTGTTCCTGTAGGTGCGCCTCTAATCATATGTGGTACAAATTTTTTTCGGGGGAAAACCATGACAGGTGGGAGTGCTTGTCCTGTTGCATTAACGATGCAACATGTAGTGACTAGAATCCCTCGCTCACCACTTGTAACTTTACATATATTTTGGCCTTTTTGAGCTAACACTTTTCCAGGCCGCTGGACAGTAGTGGTGGATGTTTCGTCCAAATTGTAAATTCTAGTACCATCACCAAATTGCGGAAATCTTTGTGACACGTCTCGAAGGTTGTCGAAAAATTTTTGAACATTTTGACGATTAAAAGCAGTAGCTCGTGCGATACTACATGCTTCTGGCTTTTTGATGGACAAATCGGGGTGCCTTTTTTTAAAGCCACGCAACCAGTCTTTCCCAGCCATTCCGTTTTCCTTCCAACATGCAGGATACTCAAGATTATTCTTTTCTACCATTTGCAAGGCGAGTCTGCGGCACTCCTTTGGAGTTAAGCCATAAAATTTGTTGGCACAATCGAGAATATACTCCTTCAGACTGGTTTCTTGAGCTTCCGTGAATATTTTATTTACGCTGTAATTTGGCTCCATCAAAGTAGAATCGTCTTTTAAATATTTTATGACGTATCTTCTTAATGTCGGATACGGTATTTTAACCTCTTTTGCTGCCTTTCTCATACTCATTCCGCTAAGATGTAAATTAACAGCAGTCTTCATGTCTTCTGGCAAGTGAGCACCTTTTTTCCTCGCAGATCTGTCTAATTTTGTACGCCCCATCCTAAAATATTAAAAAATATATAAAAAAACATTGTGAGTATAGACAGTAATTAAAGAAAGTATTCAATGAACCAGGGGGTGTACTCAATGAACCAATGGTACACTGTGTACCCCTTCGAAGTGGTTCATTCTGTACCACCCCACACTTTCAAGCTTTAAGGTTAAGTAGCCACAAGACCAAACACGTGGTGCTTATTGTTAGTACCGCAATAAAAAGTACTAAAACTGACAAATCTATCATATCTATTAACAATCTTCTACTATTTACACACATATAATAAAACGAATTTCTACTCACGTACTTTTTTTCTGTTTTTTGGGGAGAAAACACTAAAAATCAACGTGCGTGGGCGCATGCGTCGCTAGCTCGCTGCTGACTGGGGAGAGAGGGACGCACCTAGTAGAGACTCGCCTGGCGTATGCTGCACGAAATGGCAACGTCTCATTTCTGAGTTATTCGCGTGGTTCATTGTGTACGCTTGGTTCACTGTCGACCACCCCACCCTAATATCATTTTTTTTTTTTTTTTTCAACATCTTAATCGTTCAACGGAGATAGACAATTGTGCAAGATACCCTTCTTAATGGGCTAATCCAACCCAGTGAATTTAATGATTTATCTATCTCTACCTATCCTAACTAATTAGTCATGTAGTAAGGTCTTCCCTTTTCACCGCTCTCCCGACTTAGATATTTCTAGGTAACTCACAACTGATAATATTAGGTAATTAGGTATAGTAAGCTGTGCCCAGCGAGCTTTATCTCTGCGTACATTAACCTCATCTTAAGCTAATAATAATCCTTTATAAACCTTCATAATTAACTATTTATCACGATTTCAATTATACGGTAAGAAGCGACGATTACCGGTAACGACTACTTACAACGCTGCAAGAGTATTTCAATTATACATATTATTAATAGACCGCACCCTTTTACCATCATCCAAAATAAAATCTTTTATTGGTAACCCAACGCCATCTAGCCTTGCTAATAGGTAACCTCCCCACAACAGAGTAGATATTAGATAGTTGTTTCCAGACGGTAACGACTTTTATCGCCTACTAGACGTATTTATCCGTTTATATTATGCATCCCAAACTACGTTGCTTTTAAACCAAAATTCCTACTAGCAATGAATAGTCATATGATTCTATCCCCTACATGACATCCCTGCTACTTGTTATTACTTCTAATCGCGATTCCTCATCAACGCGTGTATTTTGAACCGTAATACTATTTTATGTTACTTTTCCTAGGATTTTAGCGAACTAACAAAATGAAGCGGCATTTCCCTTGTGCAGAGCAATTGTCCCCATCTACATGTCACATAATAATAATTTCACCACAATGTCATTGCATTCTAATCTACTACGTGATAAGTATTAGGAAAATCTCTTTCAATGTAAAAATCGCAGGTATTAAAAATAACAGGTATGGAAAATAACAGGTGATTCCGCTTGCTATAACAAAATCACATGATTACGCGATAAGGAAGTTTCCTCTCCGATTGGTTTTATGACGTCATGTTTTATAATCATTCCTAATTCTAGATTGTTTATGGTCTAGCTAAATCATATGTCTATGGTCCAACCATAGACAAATGATTTAATAGTCCCTGACTAGCCTAAAACTACTCTATGGATTTCAGACGTGAGACTCAAGTACATTATTATATTTTTTCTAACATAACCAACAAAATAAAATATAATACGTGGAATAGCACATCAACTAAAAACCGCAATCGCTCAACGATTATTAGTCAAAATATAATTATTATTAGTTTTATATTATGCTGTTAGCGTCATAACTTTATAATATTGTACAGCATATCGCCGTCCTATAATATAAATTGAATCCAGCAATAATTAAGTTGGTTAATTCTGTCCAATCTCGCCCCCTTGCCTTCCCATCCGACAGCAATAATAATTAAACCGCCCCCTATTCTACAAATCTTTCTAAATCAATAAATGTTGAACTATGTCACCCTATCGACCTTTTACGATCCTAAAAATAACTCAACACAAGGCTGTATGAACCAGTTGCCTATGCCTATATGAAATCTATCACCAGGAATAGAAACAAAACTACAGTTACCATAGCTCCTAACGTCAACAATTATTATCTTAGCGTCCTATCAAAAATTGGATACCTGGTTTCAGTATTCATAGAAAACAATTACTAAAGGTTTCAGTATTCACAGATAACTCAACAGTTTTAAAATTAATACTCCCGGAATAGTTTGGTTATTGACTATATCTAAGTACTTTGTTCACTCATTAAACTTTGGAAAAACAACAACGTCACCAGCCGCACGGTACCTACTTGATGCTGGCGAAATCCGCCATTAAATAAAGAAGAAAAAGATAATAACTGAAAGGTATTGTATTTCAAATAATACTCATTACGCTATTGTTTTGTAGCTTTATCTCTATTTGACCTTTAACCTAACCTGAGAATCTTTTTGTTACAGATTTCGTACAACAAAATTTAGCTCCAGCTCTCATTGCGACTGTCTACAATATTGGTCGAACCCGTAATACAAAGTGTATGAATCAACTTTAGAAGATAACAACGTTTATTGTGAAAAGTGTCAAATTATAATTCACCCACTATCAAGAGCCCGTAATACAAAGTGCATGAATCAACTTTAGAAGATAACAACGTTTATTGTGAAAAGTGTCAAATTATAATTCTTCAATATCTCTGAATTAATTAATCTTCATTGAATTATTCCCTATTAAGCCAATTCTAAACTCACGCATCGCAACACGACAACAATTTGTGGGAAAAAATCCCACTTCTAAATTAAAGTATTACCACTTGACTGAAATCCAATACAACTATATTAATGATAATTTATAACTTAACTTTCTGATCCTGGTCATGGCTTACCAAATTGTAACCTCTCCAGCTCTCAATAATTGCTACACCTAAATCTATAAATTCTCTATACCTAAATCTAAACCTAAATCTAATGCCTTTCACACCTATATGCCTAGTCTACCTTATAATACATACACACATCCTCGCCGCTTTACCTTAACTTAAATTATTATCTAATTCTTAAAACTAATTAACCTAATTTATCTACAATCTAATGGTTGTGTCTGGAGTTTTGTAGAGTGTGTAGCGTTTGTATGAAGATGGAACCTTAGCATAGCTTAATTCTATTTGCAGTGAATTTCAGTCAAGCAATGTAATATTATAATAACTACTATTTTGGCCAGATCGTCTATTTATTTTATTTATTTATTTATTTATTTATTTAGGACAACCAACAAGACAAACACAAGTACAAGCAATAATTAGTTAGAACATATGGACTTAAAACTAAGTGTCGTCTCAATTATAGGCTGCCACGGCATGCAACGTGGTTTACAGTATTTTTATTTTTTTAAAACTACTTACTACTACTTCTTACTTACAGCATCTTTATGTAGGTTAGGTATCATAAAGTATTTTTATTTAATTAATACTACTTACTTACTAGGTACTGTTTGTGGGTATCAATACTATATTCGACTATAGCAAAAAAAAAAAAAACATTAATTTACAGTAATAATTACTTAACTATAACTTAAAATTGAAACAGATCAACCAGGTGCCAATCCAAAAGACCGCAATATTTTGTGCTTGAATATCTGCGGCTTATCAGCAAAGACATCCATATCACAAGCCCTGCAGATCTTGTTGTATTGCCTTTGCAACCTTTTCGTTGCGTGGTGACCCAGATTGCTCTTGCTGCCCTGTACCGAGAAGGGGATATACCTTCCGGCACGCGCTAACTTATATGGAGCATTAAAATTTATTAAGCTCAAAAGAAACGGGCTATCCACATTTCCATTTATTAACTTATGCAATGCCATAAGATCCAGCAAAAGCCTTCTCTCCCTCAAACTGTTCATTTTAAAAAAAGCCAGCTGCTTCTCGTACGAGGGCAATTCCCTCGCTTTATTAGTTTGGTACGAAAGGTGCCACAAGAATCGCTTCTGTATACGCTCCAAACGTTTAATGTGGACGTCATAATGAGGACACCAAACTTGACTGCAATACTCAATATGGGAACGGACAAGAGATGTGTACAAAATGATTTTTGTTGCAGGCTTTTTGAATTCTTTCGCGTTCCGCAATACGAATCCCAGCATTTGGAAGCCCTTAGTCGTAATGTGGTCAATGTGTTTATGAAACCGTAATTTTTTGTCTAAAACTACGCCCAGGTCTCGAATATACTCAACCTCCTCTAAGGAGTAACCATTTATATTATAGACAGGCGGGGAAACGTTAACGCATCTTGTAAATCTCATATATTTACATTTTTCTAGGTTCAAAGACAATTTATTTTCATTGCACCACAGAGCCAGTCGGTCCAGATCCTTTTGCATTAACTGGGAGTCACTATTGTCTTTGATTTGCATGGATAGCTTCATGTCGTCTGCGTATAGAAAGCAGGTGGCATGGTTGAAAATAGACACAATGTCATTTATGAAAATGTTGAATAGCACCGGACCAAGGTGAGAACCCTGAGGGACGCCTGATGTGGACATGAAAGGCTCGGAAGAAAATCCGTTTACCACCACTCTCGCCTTTCTTTGATAAAGGTATGAAGAAAACCAAGCAAGAAGATTACCATTGACACCGAAAGATGAAAGTTTCTGAAGAAGGATGTTGTGGTCTACGGTGTCAAAGGCCTTACTGATATCTGTGTAAATGGTATCTACAGATAAACGGGAGTCAAGCGATTTAGATACATATGTCACAAATGAAATAAGATTGGTAGCCGTAGAGCGAGACGCCAAAAAACCAGATTGCTGAGGCGAAATTATATGCTTAATATGCCAAGTTAAAACGGGACACACGAGCGACTCGAAAACCTTACCAAAAACACATAGAATAGATATTGGTCTGTAGTTATGAACAGAACTAGTATCACCTGATTTAAATATAGGGACAATTCGTGCCTCTTTCCAGGCCGAAGGAAAGGTGCCAGTTTTTAATGAGATGTTGAAAATAACAGTCAGGGGCAAAGATATCGCTTCGCGACAATTGACTACGAATAGGGGAGGTATACCGTCAGGTCCCGCTCCCTTAGTCCTATCTAGACCCTTGAGCACCTTGAGTACCTCATCTTGCGAAAAGCATAGATTGGCGAGATTGCTAGTGGTAGATGTCAGGTCATTAACCAAGGTGGTCGTACCTAATCTGGAGCTAGTCTTATACACCGATGCAAAAAAGGAGGCAAAAAGATTGCAGATACCTCCACCACTGTCCGCCGAAACATCGCCAGAAGTCATGATTGAGGGATAAGTGGTACCATTACGCTTTTTAGTCTTTAAGAATGTCCAGAACAACTTAGGGTTATCGAGCAGCGATTTTTCTAAAGTGGTAATGTAATTATTGTGGCAAACGTTTATTAAATCTGCGCTTCTTTTCTTAAGCACACACAAAGCCAGTTCGTCCAATGGGTTTTTATATTTGCGATACTTCAATCGTAGCTTATATTTTTCCTTTAGCAAGTGAATGAGTTCCCTTGTGTACCAAACTGGATACTTTTTTGTAAACGGTTTACCCTTTGGGACGTACTTGGTAATTGCATCCCTTATAATACTATAAAATTTGTCCACCATTACATCAACCGAGGCGCACGAAGATAGCTCACCTTCACAAGATATCAAACTTAAATGAGTAATAATTGAATCATAGTCCGCCTTGTGAAAATTAAATCTATTGTTGGAAGCATTAGGCGCTAAACTGGGAGGACTACAACATGACAGTGTTATTTCTAGGGGAGGATGATAAGAGTCAAGGATACTTAATAGGTAGTCACTACGTACTACTCTTTCGACAGTCATGTTAGAAAGAACGAGGTCAAGAATTTTGCACTTTTCATTTAAGACGTTGTTAAATTGTGAGAGATTGTTTAGAGCGATAAAGTCTAGAAGGGTAGTGTCCAGTAAACTTTCAGTGACATGTGACGATGGTTTGTCGTTATTCCAAACAATGCTACTTAAATTAAAGTCGCCCAATATCAAAGCTTTCGCATTTGTTTCCAAGACACGGCTCGTGTTGTCAATATAATGATCTAAAATATTTTTCTGCAGGGGTGAGGGAAGATAAACGCCACATAATAATAATTTATCTAAGGTGTTACCTCTCCCGCTTATCTCTAATTCTATCCATAGGTCTTCGCAATCACTCTCCAGCTGGGGTAGCCTACGAGAACAGATATGCCTGGAAACCGCTATAAGGACCCCTCCACCAGACTTACCCCTATGGAAACCACTAGTCTCTCGGTCGCGTCTGTATACAACATACCGGTCACAAAAGAGTTCACCATCGAATATAGTATTGTTTAGCCAAGTTTCGCAGAGTACAATAACGTCGTAATCAGAGGATAATACATTTTTATAAAAATCTGTGGTCTTCGTACGAAGACCACGAACATTTTGGTAATAACAATTTAGTTTATCGTATTTTACGCCTTAATAATTGTACGCTATGCTCAACTAACAATATCAAAAGTTACGCTAATTGTTCCAAAGTCGACAGATTTCGCACAAGCACATATTCTGACGTGTCAGTTTTGCGCATATAAATACGGCCACCGCGAACCCAAACATGTTTATATTGCAGCTCCTTCGCTCGAGCGCGCGCCGATGCATGTAGATTTTTATTTTCCGGCGAAAGGTTCTCCGTGACATAAACGGCCGCAGTCGTCCCCCTGCCGGACTCAAAGCCTAGATGCCCCGCGTTTAGTCTTGCCTGAGGGTGATTCTTATTATATTTGATAGTGGCGGCTAAAAGTGTGTCCCGCGAGCGGGGGCTATTTAGCTTGATCAATATTGATCGTGGACGCAGACTATCTGGGTTTTTTTTCGCAATGCGTGAGCAATAAAAGATGTCGGAATCATTAACAGGGCAGGATACGGTCTTACCTAATTGCTTGACGATAGCCAGTAGGTTTTCAGACTTCCGCTCAGGAACGCATTGGATTTCGAGGTTTGATGCACGGGAAACCTGTTCAAGCTGGTTAAAACGATTGGTGATAGCATTCAAATCGCTGCGCAGTTCCTCCTTCTCCTTCATTATGGATTCTATTTTAGATTTGCAGGATGTAATGTCGATATTCAGTTTATCAAAGGAATCGCTCATATAGTTAATTGAGTCCCTCAAGGAACCAACCTCGCCTCCAATAGCCTTCAGTTCACGGTTTAAATCACTCTTGAGTTCCCTTACGCATTCCTTTATAAATCCCCGAAGCTCCTCCTGCATGATGGTACGCAGCTCCGAGCGCGACACGCATGAACCCGAGCAGTCAGACGGCGCATGAGCGGGCGCAGGTGCGGCCGCAGGCGCGCGCGTAGGCGCGGCCGCAGGCACGCGCGCATGCGCAGCCGCGGGCGCGGGCGCGTGTGTGGGCGCAGGCGCGGATGAGGCCAGCTTTTTAGTCAGGCCCTGTTTTCCACGGCGTATGGTCACATTTGGGTCAGCGCACCTACCAGCAGATGTTGACGATTGAACTGGAGTATTTGAGTTGTCGCTTCGCGGTTTTTTATTGCGACACTCTGGGCACAACCAACTTGCTTTTACGTCAGAGGATAGCTTCTCCAACTCGATGTGCGATATGCCGACACATATACCGTGATAGACGGAGGAGCAGGTGCAGCATTCTAAGCAATCTTCATCTTCAATAGTAGACTGGCAAGCGGCGCATTGATGCATGGTCGAGCTCAGGCACAAGAATTAATTTAGTCAAAGAAAACAAAAACTAAGCTTCAGAAAGCAACAAAAAAAAAATTAACACGAAAAAGAAACAAAAAAAAAAAAAAAAAAAAAACCAATACAAAAAAATAAAAAACCTAACACAAAAAAGCTGTAGCTGGAATCGATCTTGAGATTCTTGAGTCGCCAGTCCGTCGTTCAACGCGCTGCACCAAACAGGAATATTTTGAGATGGCGAAATGTAGCCTTGTACAACAGCAGTACGTTGCTTTTGTTCACTGTGATAGTGTTGAAGGTCAAAAGTTATATGAAATAACTTACGAATACCCACGAAGTATCACTGGATCTTGATTGTACTGTCCTGTTTTTCTAGTTTTGCATCACTTTCACCATGTTATTCCGTACAAATATTAGCTTATTGGATGGGATTTAGTCCAAGCATTATGTAGCATGTAAGCTTACTTTACCAAAGTAACTCTTTCCAACTTTTTAGAATTAAAAATACGCGAGCACTTAAAAACACGTATTCCACTTATGAAAGTTGCGCGGGTATATCTGCTGCCTATTGCACGTCTAGTGAACCCTCCGTTGTTAACCGCATTTAAGTAACTCAAGTTCTTTCGTGAAAGTTTAGTAATTGGCTTACCCCTGTGTTAAATTATTTTCTCCTGACCTAATTACCTACCAGTCTATAGATCATAACATAAATATGTGTAGCCTAGCAATGACTCCGTCTGAACTGTGACCTAAATCCTTCACTGCAGCTGCGGGGAAGATTTGTAACCACTCAAAGGTAATCAGATGATAGCTTAGCTTGTAGGTATTATTATTTATTATCAGTAGCATGATACATAAGAAGCCTGGTGCAATTTATGAGCCCCACCGCCGCTCCATAGCGTACTGTACATCTCATGGTTTAATTACAGTTCCGTCACATTGGCTTTAACTTTAATTATTAGCTTGTGCCTTTAATTCTTTAAACTGAGAATTTACATCTCTCCTCAAATTTAATTTCATTTTACATTATGAACTATGTGTTAGCAATTTAAATTCTTATTATTCCACATAAATCAATAGAGTTTATCTCAAGGCTTGCTATCATCCAAATATCCTTTTCACATTAAGAACTTAATTATTCAATGCAATAACTTATATTCAGTTCCGTAAAGGGTGGATAATTTAATCAAACGCCACTTCAGGCGGTGGCTAAAGTAGAATGCTATTAATACAGGTAAAACTACTTTTATTTACTCTTAGTATTTATTATACAGGTCTTGTAAAGTTCCAATATAACTACATTGGATTAGCTGCATTGGCAGATTATCACATCTTAAGTTTATTAAAGGATGCTTAATTCATTCAACATCCCTGACTTTTAGGAAGAGAACTTAAGTTAATTATTTTTCCATTAACTTCCACCCTCTGTCTCTCAGACTGAGTGGTTAATTTGATAGACTACTAAATCATAGTCAGTATACTTTTAGTAGGTAGTAAATTAGGTAGTTAATTATCCCTGTTAATCATTGAATCAATTACATTTAGAAGTTATCTTTTACTCACTTTAATAGATATAAATTAGACTGTACTAGGTATTAGTCTGATTGATTAGATTGTTCCCATCAAATATTTCTATGTTTCATATTATTAGAAGTAAGTACTTACATATCTTAAGAGGTCTATTCGAATGGTATTAGTAGACCATTGTCAGGCTAATTAGCTGGTTGTTATCAATCAATTATTTCTATGTTTCAGATTATTAGAAGCTCATAGCTTGCAATGTCTTCTTTCAACGACTTATCCTAGGTTCTAAACTGGTTTTAGTTGTTCAGTTTGTATCAGCTTATTTTTGCTAAGGTATCGGATGTAAAACTTTAACACCTTGAAGAGTGTAGCAATGTGAGATCGTATTGCATCCCAGGGAAAGCTAAAAAATGCCTGTTTGGTCATTTCAGTATTAGAAATCAAACATCACAGTACGGCTAAGCTTATTTGCTATAACTTTTTAGTATTTTTCTTGTAATAGGAAACCAGTCTAGACTTTTAGGTACTCCAAAGTAATGATGGTACGATATTATCATACTTCTGTTAATTATTTAAAATGAATAATTAATTGGTAACAACTTTAGGAAAACAATTAGAATTTTACCGGCCTGCGGTAACAGATTACTTGCCTAGCTAGGACCCACATCACTTCATCATAATTTTATTTAGCGCCGTAACTTAATTATCCCTACCTTATTAGTCTGAATTAATAACTAACCATATATATATATATCCGCCTACCTATAGATTCCTACAACTTTCCTCACTTGAAAATGCCTATATTTTGTCGAACTAACAGTCCCTTTTGTGTACCTTGCAAACTAGGCCAAGCCACATTTAACTTAAATTCGTGATGTGTGGTGAGAGTCGCATTGCCCCTGAAAGCAACTAACTCCTAAATGTTCTATCAGTCGAGCCAGTATACTCAGTGTGTTATTTTCCTATCACTACACTGTATGTACGGAGGTAGACTCGAGATTGGACTGGGTCATACGTGTCTACCTCCAGCTAAATGGTGTCTGACCTATCTTCAACTTTCACTAGGGAGACAACTGTCTCTCCCCCATTACTCCGTCGAAGATAGTGTATTGTTTAGCGTAATGATGTAAAACGCCGATCTTATTAAATACAATCAAAGATCATCCAGACCGAAGTCTGTTGAAAGGTACATAGGTTTTCGTTGCCACCGTTATGCGTTTCCGCCGATGTACCCCGGAATACTTCATTCCGTTAACGGATTCGAGTTGCGACCGCAATAGTTTTACTTTATTAATCACTTTCAATTTCACAAATCTTAATTAATATCGCAGCTCGAATATCACTTAGCGCACTATCAAAGCTCGGACACTATTTTCCCCGTATGAGTAGTACCGCACTCTTAAGTTGGACCGCACCGCCGACGTCCCAAAATTGAATGTCCCTAATTTTCCGCCCTTTTCCCAAGCATCTTAACTTTCGCGCCATGCGCGCCTAACATACGCCCGCGCGAGTCCACTTTTCTTCCCTTCCACCAATCGCTAGCCGTTTCCCCGATGCCCCCCGCCTTCGCGTCGCGCCACGTGGAGCTATCATCCGACCTCTCTTTCTGTCTTTTTCTCAACCTCTCGCTCGCTCATTGCCGCTTTCGCCGCGCAATTCTAAAATTTTCCCATAATCTAACCAAATCTCGTCCGACAGCCAATATTTCATCGTTGAATATCTAAATGTAGCCTTCTATTAACAATTCCCTCTTAATAATCCTCCACTTAAGCCAATAATCCTATATTTTGGGAAATTATCAAAAGTTCCGTATTCCGACCATAGATGGCGTCCGCCCGTAGGTGAACCACTTTCCCGACCCCAGAGCAGTCCCCGCGAAATTCAAAATAAAATACGGTCCTAGTCAAGTTCACAACCATGACTCCCACTAGACGCCGCCTACGTCGCAAGGGACGCGCAGAGCAGTCCCCGCGAAATTCAAATTAAAGAAGTCAAACTAGCAACCTTATGCGAAGCTCAAGTAAATAACTCACGCTAGATGGCGCCTATGTCGCAAGGAGCACACAGAGCAGTCCCCGCAAAGTTCAAACTAAAGATAAAGAGTTAGACCACAGACCATTATTCTGAACTAGTTTATCATTCCCTTTTTCATGCTTATTATATTAATGGTGCTACGCATTAATATTTATGTTAGTGCTACTCCCACACATTCCTTACTAACGGACGGATACCATTCATTCTGTACCGTTACAGCCGCCCCCGATAGAATTTAAGCAGATAAAGTACCACTCTTATCTGCGGCGAATTATATCTTAACCCTGTACTTAATTAAGTACAAAATAGCACCTCCTTCCTTGCCAACCTCATTGTCATCCTAGCCCTCAAAGATATTCCTACTATTTATAGTTCCTCCCCAAATCCCTAATGACTCCTTCCTCCATAAGCTTTCTTATTGCAAAATAGCCCACACCCCTCATTCTATTCAACTGACACAAAATCATAATCGCATGCCCAGTTCTCGTGTTCGAAACGAAATCCCAGTAAACTTAGTTTCGGTAAATACTTCCCAATAACTTAGACATCTACCATGTCTCTAATCATACACAACCTCCGAATAATGATTTGCCTTTTGTTTACCATCATAACAACAAATCATAATATAATATAAATCAATATAACAGTCTCTTGCGCTGTCTACTGACGCCCCTTAGCGAAAACTCTTCAACTCTATGACGATTCCGACTTAAAGTTTATAACATCTTCCGAACCATTCAATTATTCTATTCTTTAAATTATTTTCCTAGAATAATTTCAAGTACATCTGTCATCATGGCCTTCTTTTAACTTACGTCTTTTCTTACAACTTGTTTCGCATCTAAATGTTGCAACCTAGGGATCGAACCTGGGATCTTTCGTGGGTGAAGCATCAACCACTTCGCCGTCATGGTTTTAGTTCCAACTAGGCTAATGAATAATTATTAATAATTTAAATTAAAACTTTCCTTCATACTTCAACGCTACCAATCTCATCTTAACTTATATAATTACCTAAGATAACGAAACGTCGGAACTATTGTCTACCTCAGGCAGGGATCGAACCCGCGTCCTCCACAATCCCTAATTAGCTACTTCTTTCAACGGAAACCTATTTTCCTCTCCGCGGATAAGAAATCTTAACCAAACCCCCATATCAACCAAAACCAGTAGGCATACCATCATCGCCCAAGAGTTATAACTTTATTTTAGATGAGATACATCTAATGTCTAATCCTACAAATAACCGAGATAGAATACTAGACTCGCTTCCGTCCGGTACGCAGTGACACCCACTCACCGTGCATACAAATAGAGGTCTTAACGCCTTACAATAAGGTTGTCGATCGTAAATATTTAGGAAAAACTCATTCACTCTAAGGGGGTACGCATCTCGAAACACGTCCTTGAGTTTTGAACTAGCTACCCCGTAGTTCAGATCTATTAGAAGTTTGTGTGCTATGTATATCCGCCTAACTGTCAATGTATGCATCATCGATAAATACTTGTTAATACCCCGGTACGTGTTGGACATTGTATACTAATTGACAAGT
Source organism: Scoparia ambigualis (assembly GCA_963921215.1). Taxonomy (NCBI): domain Eukaryota; kingdom Metazoa; phylum Arthropoda; class Insecta; order Lepidoptera; family Crambidae; genus Scoparia; species Scoparia ambigualis. The sequence continues at coordinate 11,611,084 of OY992525.1, read as the reverse complement.
ACTGAGCTTATACGTATAAGCAAATACTTATGCCAAAACCTATCTAATAACTATGTCTCATCCCTAGTTATTACTATGCACGAAAGACAACATTTAGTCTCATTTGCTAATATATAATACGTCAATATCCCCTTACTTTCCTATACCTTTGAAAAATATCATTTTCTTTTTAAATTAAACAGACCGGTAACTATCTTATCCGCCCCCACAACTCTACTTAACTTCCTACCTTTTATATTACTAATAATCGGTCAAATCGGTAAATAATAAGTCATTAAAGGTGACACTTCGTCTTAGTATTCATGGTAATTAATATCGTAAGTTCCTTCTCGTATTTACTGAATTCCAAACTGCGTGATTCAATAGTGCTAGTTTCTTTTTATTTTTTATTTTTTTATTAGATGATTTTAATTTTACACTCGCACAAGACACATTATTAAGATGGTAATCTCCCGAATGTTTGTAACTCTAATTGGTTACTCATTATGCATTCTACTTTACTTTTCAGCCTTCCGTCCAGATGGTAAAATTCCCCAGCAACACGAGATCCCCTGACCACGCCAAAATGAAATGCCATCAATGGCCTCTGTTTCTGCAGCCTAAGACATTATCTCTCTATAGGTTAGTCAAGTATAATTGTCCTGATTTAGACTTCACAAGACGCCCCCAAAGGAACCACCTTACAGCAGAATTTCCGCAACTTTAAGTACTTTTTGAAGTAAACCCACCCCCGCGATCATTCATCATAAGTAAGGATTATTATACACTCCCGTATACCAAAATTAAGTCAACTTCAAAACAAATGTAACATGGTTGTGTGATTGGATTAACGAATCAATTCATAGGAATGATAAGGTAAAATGGCTGACTTTAACAGATTAACACGAGTTGATCCATATAGTGATTCATTTTAAAATACCTAAGTTTACATAGATATTATAGACCACATTGCGTGTTAATGACAACTCGCAATCGCAAGTACAACCACGAGTAAAAATATGTAAACAATTGTAACTCTTAAAACAATGGAATAAGTCAAAGTGTATACATATTGGTGCTCGTGACTGTACCTATCAAATTATTTTTGTCGATCTTAATTGCTTTTTCGGGCATTATTTATGCAACTTTTAAATACACGGCATTGTGAACGTGTTTACATTGGCCGTGTTTCAAGCAAAGTAACAAAATAAGAGCTCACTTGTTAAGTGCGCTGTTATTTAATGAGCCGCGCCGCGCGCCGACCTGACATCTAGTTGGTATTGTTGATCGAAGAGTTTAAAATAAGTAGTAATATTCTAATTTATTAAACGATCATCGCACGATACTGTTACACTGCATAACATTGCGTTAGGGACACAATGATCATTGAGTCAGAATATTACTACTTATATAAAACCTAAACTTACGATATAAAAATATTATCTACTTATAACATTATTCGATAAGTAAAACGACATCACTTGAACACCACTAAATCATCTACTTCCGCTTCGACAAGTGTGGTGACATCCTAAAAGTAGATACTTTAGCTTTTCACCACTAGAGGTCAGCATAGGGCAACGGTAAATGTTCTAGAATAATTTATTAGAAATTATGATTATAGTCTGATTATTGGGTAAATATACAAAATATTTACGAAAATAAGCTGTAATCACATTCAGCCTTTTTTCCATATCGGGATTTGCAGTATCGCAATACGCAATTTGGTATATTTTCTATTGTTTAAGTCTTTGTTCACGCACAAACACGACTGCACTAGAGGGCGCATAACATCATATATATTTCTCTATGATCATACTAAGCGACTTGTAACCACTTGGTAATAAGTTGTGGATTAAAGTTTTGATCGCTATGTCCTGTCTATTAGTAATAGTTTAATGTCTTTGGTCACGATCGAGGCGGGCCGAGAAAATCTACGCACATTTTTGGTGAACCCATGACGGGAATCGTTTAAACCCAGGAAGGGATAACTAGCATATAGGTACTGGACACGCGGTTGCCGTCCAAGGTCATTGCCGGCAAACTCGCGTCTAAGCTGCCGTCAAGATAATCAAGATTATAAGTTCGGTGTGAAGTGCCGGTTATCAAGTCAATCTCGGAGTGTTTCAGTGTTTAAATTCAGTGTTCGTAATAATTCATCCTAATTATCACCTTCATCAAAGGGTCGAGATTCGACGGGGCGTATGCATGGAAGATACGCCATTTTGTAATTTTGTATCGCATCGCTACGCAACGGGAAGACATTCAGCAGACGCAACGCAAGAGGGCGCGCGCTGCGTTTCATCATTCCTCGGACGTTCTTACGGACTAGAGATGGGCGGTGGGAAAAAACCCGGTTTTTTCCCAAAATGGGAAAAAACCCGGTATTTATCAGGGAAAAAACCCAAATGCTGGGTTTTTTCAAGCTATTATCACGAATCATATTATTTCTTCATTTAAATATGGACATCGGTAGTATTATTGAATGAATTGACTGTTTTTAAACGATACTATTTTCACTGCTTGCTAAGATATAAGGGCTCTCTTGACCTACAAATCTTGTATTGAAAAATTAAATCCAATTCTCCTACCAAGTAAACTTGATTCAAGTTGACACTATCTGTTAGTGTGGATGACAGTAGCATTATACGCCAATAGTTTCTTACTGCGCTAGAAGTTAGAAAGTCGTTTAATTCATCAATGCCGAAATAAAACAAAGCACGAAATATCATAGTTATTTATTACATATTAAAAAGTATTGTGCTAGAATATGTTTCTATTGCTTAATGTACAATTTTAATTACTATCGCTGCTGTCATTATTATAACATTCTGCTGTTATTGCGTTCATATCACAATTCGATTTCTTGTGTATTTGTATTTGTGCGCGATGTAGAAGGTTGTTCGTCGTAAATTGGACTAACTCTTGGGCTAAGTACTACTCCAGGTGTAGATATGGGCTCGTCATCTTCATCGTTTTTGTCATCTTTACGTATGTGCACCTCCACCTAACTCTATTGCACCTTCTGAAAATCTTCCCCCTGGCAATAACCTAGCGTGGCCCACATGGAAGTAGCTTAACTGACACTGGACCCAAGTGACATGCACCAGAACAAGACATGCGGATTCTGCTGTCATGCCCGCGTTGCCCTTACACCTGCACGTTGAAGGAAAGAACTGAATGAGACTTCTCCTCTTGGGGTGGCAACAGTGTTGGGCATAGTTAACTACTATTTTGTAATCTAACTACTAACTACAATTAAAAGTAGTTAACTACAAGTAGTTATTATTACATGTAATCTAACTACAATTATCAAGTTACAAATAGTAGTTGTTAATCTGATTGCTGAAATCGAGTAGTTATAACTACTGATTACTTTCATTCTAATAAAATCCTAATTTATAACTAATGTAAAAAAAGTTAAAAATTAACTCTCCTAACTATCTTCGTTCCTGGTTCCGCTATCTCCCCATCCCTTCCCGCGAGCGGCGGTCGTGTATCACTAAGGTGCTTGAACTGCCGACCAGCAATACCAACTTTTCCCTCCATTCATTTTCTGTAAAAGCCGCACAGCTATGGAATAGACTACCCAAATCCATTTAAGATTGTCCTTCTATAAACTCCTTTAAAATTAAGCTTAAAGAGCACTTTCTTAGACAAATAGTACCTATAACATGATCATATATATTATATACATACCTATTATATTATTATTTATATATATTATATACATATATTATATAAGTTTTTTTTTTGTTATGTATTTTATTTTTATTTTATTTGTGCAGTTGTTTAATTTGTGTGCCAGTATAGTATTAGTATTACATATTCTATAATAATATATTTATAGGTCTAGGTAATTTTGTCTTTTTTTTTTGTTGCACTTTGTGTCACCCCTCTAACATTTTCTCGCACACTCTCTGGGTTGACTGGAAGAGATCTCTTTTAGAGATAAGTCCACCTTTGCATACAATGTCTCTTGTCACTTTTGTTAATGTGTTTCTGTGCAATAAAGGATATAATAATAAATGAAACAGTAATTTATACAAAAGAAAAACTGAAGAAATTAAAAATAAAATAATAGTTATTGACTTATCTTAATGCATGAACGTATTAAGTCCATGTCGCAATGATATTATCATAAACTGTTCTTAAACTACACTCGCGAGCAAAAGTATGAAATCACTTAAGTACTTGAAATTGGTTTCGCGCGATCTTGAGTACTAAATAATTATAGTAGTTAATTATAATAAAAATGGCACTATTTTAAAGGTTTAACTGTTAACTTTAAATTGACACCAAATTTATTAAAATCACGCCAGTATTTACGAAGCTATCCCGGATTACGTGAAGAAGTAAGGAAAAAAACATGTTTTATTTGTTTGATACTTCGTCTGGATTTTGTTTATCATCCCCTCTCCTTAATTCACTAAGTTTTATTTGTACTAGCACCTCGAGACCAACCGTTAGGTTATGCATGAAGTGCCAGACGTCCCTGCGCCAGTAGAACACTCGCGCAGGAGACCATCTGCGTTAGGTCTTGACGCCACATCAGTGCCCGCCGAAGCGTGCCCTTCATTCGGTACTCATAAGACTAGTGTCTCGGGAGAGTCTCCCCGTGAACACGTGTAGTTCACTGCCTATATATTGTCCAGATTGGTAACCGGAGCTGTCCAGCTCACTTCTCGTTGCACGAAGGGCACAACTCGCAGTTACCACTGCTCGGGTCGTCGACTCTAAAGTGTCCACCTTGGTCGCGGAGTAGTAAGCACACTCACTTCTCGGAACCCTGGCGGCTGGCTGGACCGGAGGCTACGGCATATAGGGGGCCGCCTCTACTAGTTCTCCAGACTAGTACCGGAGATGTCAATACCAATGTCCAATGAGAAACACCAGACAAAGCTGCCTACTTAAAGGGAAACTCACGTTCCCCGCAGGACTTTACGCTGCTGGCCCCACAGAGACCGCTACTAGGCCCCGCTCGCTGTGCACGAGTTTGGAAGTCCTGGCACACAATACCAGGACAAACGAACATTCCAATGCAAGCTCTATAGCTAACCACAAGCCAGTGCGAATCCAACCCGAGTCCGGAATCCCGCCGAAGGTGCGTGTACCTACGACGCCTGGCGTACTCACCATGGAATTCTGTTATTTCAAGAGTGCCAAAAAACTGTGCCCAAATAGTACCAAATAGTGCCCAAAGGAAATAAATAGTACCCTTATGGTTCAAAAGTTATAGACATAGTTCGGTGAGTACGCTAGGCGTAGGTTCTACGCCTAGCGTACTCACCTCGTTGCGCGAAAACAGAACGAGCAATGGCTCTCATTTCTATCTCAATAAATAGTACTCTCTAAGAGTGTAATTGTTATTTGACTTTTACACTAGAAAGCCATTAAATTTGATAGCAAACTTCTACATACAAAAATTACGTGTGGTACAGTCGAGCACAGTGAATGGTAAAATATTATTTTTATTACCAAAGGAATTGAGATTGGAATAACTATGGAGTTCATTAATAGACGACGACCTAAAATAAAATAGGTACATATTTAATAACAGTAAACCAAGGGTGGCCAAAAAAGGGGGGTCCTGAGGTTGGTGTGTCTGTCTTTGGCACCGTAGCTCCTAAATATCCCAGATTTTGATGCGGATTTTTTTATATAAAGGCTGCTTTTTAGCGGTGATTCTTACTTCGACTATAAATCTAGTGATAACTGTTATAAATCAAAAAATTTGTAGTCGAGGGTGAATAAGATCCACTCCAACATATATCTATGTATCAAGCATTGCTTATTTATGATTTGTGGATCGTGAATGACCGCCCGCCCGCGACTTTGTCCGCGTGAACCCCTTACCCCTGACGAATTTCCAAAAATGTTCATTTTTATACAAACCTTGTCCCGACAATTACAAATACAACAAAAAAGAATTAGCCAAATTGGTGCAGCCGTTCTGAAATGATGCGAGTACAAACATTTTGGCAATTGATTTTTATTAATATATACATACCTACATAAATTATGACTGCACATGTGCTCAGCGTGACAGGTGGTGAGCCCATCGCCGTTCTAAGCTGTTGGATGTATGTGCAGTCTTTAGTCCGTTAGTCGCCTATTACGACACCCAAGGGAAGAGCGGGTGGTAGTATTCTTTCACCGGTAAGTACGCGACTTAGTTAAACACTTTATACAGTCCAGAAAACTAAGAATATGATTTGATTTGTTATTCTACGATTAATAAAAAACAATAACGTATTTCTGTAGGTAAGTATATATAATATATTCAAACTGAGTAGGTACCTACCTAGCTAATGAAAGATCAACTGCAAATCGACATGAACATAAAATGCTATTACAGATGAAATATACATAGGTACTTACTCATTTAAAGATCACTTACATCACAATGAAACAAAATTCACAAGTTTTTTCAATAATTGTTTCACAAATTAACTATGTATTTGCATACCTTTGCGGTTGCGGTGGCAAGGCAAAGTAAACGACTAAAAAAATCGGTTCCAGAAAACTATGCGTTCCCTCCGCGGCGTCAAGCAAATTGTTGTGAATTGCAATATTGATCTTTAGCACTTTCATAATACAGGTCAGTTTGTAAGTAACTAAAGTAAGAAGTGTGATAAGCGCCATCTATTGTAACTTGTTCATACTAAGATGCATCGCTGTCTCGCGTCGATAAGTTGCACTATGATCAACAAAAGAAACAGATTGTTCTCGCACAATATTGAGCTTTCAATTTCAGACATAAGGCAAATAGTTCCTTATATAAAAGGTGCTTTTACTTTATGAAATCCGGCAAAAATACGATAGTCAATATTTTGGAAAACATGGATCTTATTTATAAGAAAAATAATTATAATCACTTATATAACTGATATTAAACTTCCTCGTTACGTATATACACCTATGAATTTCAACAAAACTAAAGGTAATATGTAGTAGGTACATAATACGAAATTTAATAATATTAAAATTATTATGAGTTCGCCTGTACCTCATGTCAATGTATGTAGAAGTTTGCTTTAAAATTTAATGACTTTCTAGTGTAAAAGTCAAATAACAATTACACTCTTAGAGGGTACTATTTCCGGTACTATTTATTGAGATAGAAATGAGAGCCATTGCTCGTTCTGTTTTCGCGCAACGAGGTGAGTACGCTAGGCGTAACCTACGCCTAGCGTACTCACCAAACTATGTCTATAACTTTTGAACCATAAGGGTACTATTTATTTCCTTTGGGCAGTATTTGGTACTATTTGGGCACAGTTTTTTGGCACTCTTGAAATAACAGAATACCATGGTGAGTACGCCAGGCGTAGGTACACGAAGGCGCCGGTTAAGGCACGACCAGCGGGGGGCGTGAACCGGAACCCCGTAGTACCCCTGAGCAACATAGCCGGATCCGTAGTTCCAGCTGCGATACCCAATATATAGGGTTGAGTAGATAGGGACATACAGCGAGTGGACAGTTCGTCGAAGACTCAAGTCCCTTGTTGTTCACGTCCCTTCCTTCCCCTTTTTATTTATTTATTTAATCTTTATTGCACATAAAAAACTGCAAAAGGCGGACTTAACGCCACAAGTCATACCAGTCAACCGGTAAGGATGTGGAAGACTTAGGTAAGGCGATAAATCAAAAAAGTTACATTAATGAATAATAAACGACTACTTACTTACAACTAACTTCATAAATAGAATATACAAAATACACAGATCTACAAAATACTATATACTTACTTACTTATCAAAGATTCAAAATATTATATAATAAATAAATAAATATTTTATATAGATACATAAATACATATACCTATAAATACAATACATCAGATAGTGTGACATCTAGATGGAGTTTAAATAGTGTTCACGTACAAGTCTTTTGAATACCATTTTACTCTGAGCACGACGGATATTTAATGGCAGAGCATTCCAAAGGCTGATAGCACATAGAGTAAAGGAACTGGAGACGAAGCCAGAATGATAAGCAGGGATTTGAAGAATGAGGTTGTTAATGGAGCGAAGGTCACGTCACGGTGATGGGGAGGCTCCCAGAAACTGAAACCTAGATTTCAGGTATCCTGGGCTTCGTGGATCGTTAAAGATGTACAAAAGCATACAGACAACTCTAAGGTTCCTACGCTCACGAATAGGTAGCCATTTGAGTTGTCTTCTGTAGTGAGAAATGTGGTCGCACGTACATGTTTATAAAATTTGCTTAATATTTAAATTAGGGTAAGCAGTACAATTATTAGCCATCTAAGGAGAACATTGACTTTGAACATTTCTCCTTTAGAATTAAGGTCCAGAATCGTTACACGTGGTCTGTCATTTTGATCAGTAAGAAACTGAGAATTTGAATACATTAAAATTTATATCATATTCCAAGTAATTTTTCACTTTAATGCAATAAATATAAAAAATATGCCTAAAACACAATCATTGGCCATTGGAATATAGCAATTGGCATATTAAAAGTATATTGATTGGCAGGTCAATCACTATACTTTGAGTTTATTGTCACTGCCAATATTTATACCGTATTAGGGCCAATCACAATACAAATTTATTGTATTATTCGTTAGTGACGTGCAGGGCTTTATCGAGCTTTCGTAAATATTATGTAGTTAAAAAAGTACCTATCTCATACATAGCACAGGCAACAGCGTATCAAGTCATCAAAAATGTAAGTAGGTAGATTTCTTAATTAATATTGAACTCTGAACGTTGGATTTGAGTTGAAAATCCATCTAAAATAATTTACATTTTGGGGAAGTCAAATGCACTGTTGCCTGTACGACATTATTACAAAATACCTATTCGTTAAGACATTTTTTTCAATGGTCCCGCTCTGATAAATTTGTCTACCATTTTCTCCAAGGCCTTGAGGAAAAAAGATTGGAGACTTATTGGCCTAAAAGCTTTGGGTTCTTCGTAATCCGGTTTACCCGTTTTTGGTATATAAATTACTTTAACACGCCATCAATTTTCGGGGTATATAGCCGAACGCAATGCAGGCTTTGTACAGTCTGCAGAGGTAGGGGCCCAGTATGGAGGCGCCCTGCTGTAGTAGGATGGGGTAAATGTTATCAGGCCCTGTGCTTTAAATGGTTGAAAGCTCCCCAGTGCCCATTTAACTTTAGATTCATCTACTACCTTTATCACTATTGTCCAATCATACTTGGAAGTTCTACTATGCTGCTCCTTCCAGCTGATTGGGTCATGTTCGTGACATGTGGATGACACTCGATCCAGAGAAGTGAGTATCAAACATAACCTTTAGTGTATCACCACCAGTTTCTGTACGAGTTCCATTTGCCCTCGTAACTGTGGACAATGGAATCGCTTTCGCTGTAGAAATTGCCTTGGTTAGTCTCATTGCTTCAGGAACAGATTGTATCTGTTCACAATGTTTTCTCCAAGCTGATCTCTTTGCTTTACGAACCGCACTGCTGTAGCGAGTTAAAGCTTTATTGTATTCACTAAACACGTTCTTAGCCTTCGCTTCATTGAACGCCTGTCGTGTCGCTTTTCTAATTTGAGCAACCTCTGAAGTCCACCATGGTAGTTTCTTTGCCACTGATTTCGTTTCTGGGCAGTTGTTTTGCCAGGCCGTCATCAGTGCTTCTGTAAGTCTGTCAGCTTAAAACTCTATATCCACAGTTGAGTTGAGTTTGTCGCTTTGACCATCTAGATCCCTCCTGAGATCCTTCCTGAAGCCCTCCCAGTTGGTGTTCCGAGCGTTCTTCCTTTGCACAGTTCCTATGATCTTACCTAGTCTGTAACTAAAGCATATGTAGTTGTGGTCGGAAAGTGATACCTCGTCCGACACATGCCAGTTTGTGATATTACTTACCGCTCTGTTACTAGCAATGGTTATATCAATCACCTGAGCCCTCCGGGCATTGAAAAAGGTGGCCTTATTTCCTTTATTAAGAATTTGCATGGATGAACTCACCAGATACTCCAGCAGTCTCTCCCCTCTCTCATTGGTGTCTGAACTGCCCCAGATCACATGATGCGCGTTGGCGTCGCAACCGATGATGACATCTTGGTTTTCTCGGCCAATGCAGGTTACCAGTTCCCGCATCTCCTTTGATACTGGATCCGCCTTCTCGAAGGGGAGGTAAGCTGACGCTAAAATTACCGTCCGCCTATCACCCCCTTCCCCCGTAAGGACCTTGACAGCCGTCAGATCCCTGCAACAGAACTTCATTAGAGGCATTGCGTGTAGGTCATTTCTAACATAGACGCATGTCGTTATGTCATTAGTAGAACAGTTGTAGAATAATGTACCAGAAGTTCCACCTAAACCTTTAATCTGACCCCTATAAAGATAAGGTTCCTGGATCAAGGCAATATCGAATTTATTCATTGCAAGCTCGCGTGCCAGAAGGTCAGTTGCGGCCTTGCAATGATGTAAATTGATTTGTACGCACCTTAGCTCTATAAAGCAGCCTAGCGCCCGTCCTCTGAGCGGAGTTCGCCATCCGATGCCTATGCCGATGTATGGACAGTCAACAGAGACGACCCTCCCAGAAGCAGCTCGTCCAGGGCGAGCTCCCCCAAAACATCCTCGGATCTAGGGGAGGAGATCCCCCCACACTCCATTGGTGTGATCTCCTCCCCAAGACCCTCGGCTACCGCTACCGGTGCGCCAATTCCCGGCTGCACCACCGCCTCTACAGCGCTTTGCGAGCACTCACCTCCAGTCACTCCCGCCACGCTCACAACCCTACTACTGCCTTGGGCATCGACAAGCTCGTCCGTAGGCCTCTCCTCTAGAAGCTTAAAGACGCTCTTGTCGATGCCCGTATTAAGGCAGTAGCCCTCCGCCTTGATAAATGATGCAGAGGCGCCACCATCAACACGATCCTGCGGACTGTCAGACCCCCGACCTTAGTGTCGACGATCTTCCAGCCCGCAGTCCGCAAGCCCGGATGGTACCTCTGCATCATCCTCAACACTCTACTAGCATCAAGGCGGCTGACGTTACGGGATTTCCAAGCCATTTTAACCGGCTTCGGAAGATCCTTCGCGCCAACCACCCTGAGCACGACACCCTCCACGGTAAGGCCGTCCTGTGCTCGGAGCCAGCTCGCCGAGCTACTCCCCTCACAAGTGAAGAGAATAGCACCCGACGAGATGCCTCCGATATTGACCACTGGCAGAGGGTCAGGCGCGGCCTCCAGCAGGTCCCAAATGGTCCCTTGGATCGCCACATAGTGACCCTCCCCCAGCGTAGTCGCTGGGTAGTCATCAGCAATGATAGCCATCTTGTAGGCGCTCACTGCCCCCACGTAAGCCCCGTGAGTCTTAACGCGTTTGGCATCAAGCGCCTCCTGACTCTCATTGCTGATTTTCCTCAGCCTTTTAGTTCGTTCCACCGCAGCCGCCGCCGTCTCCTCCTGGGCCCGCTGCCTCTACAGCTTGGCCAGACGCCTGCGGTGGCCCGAACCTTGCCTTGGCTTCTTGCCCACGCTCCCCCCTGTATCAGACCTGGGGACGCCAGGTTTTTTCCTATAAGGACCCAGTTCCTGCGGCCGCGATGGTCCGGCGTTAGCGGCGGGACGGATCCCAGCAGGACCCAAATCCCGTAGGAATGGTGGGGCATTCCACGGTCCTCCACATGAGGTTGCTGGGCAGGTGGTGACGCCCTCCCACTACCAAGCAACAGACCTCCGACCGCTTGGTCCCCTCGCGTGGTTCCCGGCGGGTTGGGCCCCCTAAGGTTCCCACTCCCACCAGGCCCCTGCATAGATCCCGACTGCAGCGGATGCCGTGCCGGTGCACCCAAACCCGAACGTTTGCCCCCGCGGGGCCTACCACGTCCAGTTGATAGGGTTGGTCCCCGAAGGTATCCATCCCCACTATCCCACTATGTTTCGCGGTAGGCGCCGCCGTACACGCGCCTGCCCCCGAAGGAGTATGGCACGCTTAGGTCCCTTGCGGGACAGAAGGAACGCTGCCTGAGGCAGCCTTAAAAATAGGCATATTTATTGCCCCCCCCCTCCCCCTCCTGAAGTATTTTTTTTTTAAATCTGCCATTTTTTTTTGATGATGATAGTGACAATGTTGGGGTCGAGGTTGTCATCCCTCCTAGGATGGGGTAGGAAAGGATTAGGAAATAAGGGAAGGAAAATGGTAAGGAGAGGAGTTGCTGTGGATGGGATCATGGGATTAAGGGTAAGGGAATAGCCCACCGTGCGGGATATCACTGGCGGGTTAGCCCCCCACACTCGGCTGCTGAACGTCGCAAGGTAAGTGGTAGGTGTGCGAGGCTTGCTTAGTGACGACAGCATTATCCAGGACCGACGACTCACTTAGAGTGAGTCCGCCGCCTGTCTGTACAGGTGGTCGACAGGACAGGACGGCGACGTGGACGTGTGTGAATAGGACTTGACGGCAGACGCTGCTAGCTCAACATCTCACACTTGAGCATACATCCAACCGCCCTTCGGCCCCAACTCTATAAATAATTAACTCCAGAAATTCTTTAAATTATCAACGGTAGATTGTTGATATCGAATGTTGTAGGATCCACCCGCATACGATCCAAGCGATCCGATATTTCAAGTTTTGTATCGATCCGGCAAAAAATCGTATGACCTCGATCCGATCCGAAAATCGCTGTTTCGTATGCCTGCCGATCCGATCTTTCAAAGGAGCGGATCGGATCGGCGCATCCCTAATCCGTTTCGGACTTTTTCCTAAGTGACTTGGGCTGCGTTCCGTCACTTCGCTCGAGTGCACTCGAGCGCACTCCGGCGCGCGCTCTAACCGTTCCGTGGCTTGGTAAAATTTTACTCTGATGGCTGTCAGAGCGTAGTTTCATCCGCTCCGTGGCTCAGAGCGCAGCAACCAAACAACCTTTAAATCGGATGGTTTTTTTTTCTCAGAACAATAACTAAAGCATATTGTTCTGAGGTTATTTTTCACTCTGACAGCTATTTGACGTTTATATCATTGTAAAAAAGTGTCAAAGTGTGCAATTTATGTCAATACGTCTCGAAAAATTCCGCCTGTTATTTCGTATTGTTTTACTTTTTAATAATTTTGTTAAATATGGCATAAAAGTGGAAAAAGTAGAGACAGAAAAATAATTTTCTCTCGTTTTGGACAGGAATATTTCAGAAGAGGTTATAAAAACATCGTTCCGTGGCTCGGTTGCAACTCAAACGGGTTAAACTTTAACCAAACAACTACACCCAAAACGACGGAACGCACTCTTGCGGCAACACCACTGGCACCAAGCCCAGCACTAAGCTAAGCTCTAGGACTTTTTGTTTCGTTTATATTATTAAACTTTATAACTTCTTGGCGGGAAAGTGAAGCTTTATGATGTCTGCAGTTTTGTTTTATTTTCTAAAATTTGTATTTTTTCGAACATTAATGTGAAATAATAGTGGAATATTAACTGTTAAGTGTTTGTGAACGTGCACGAGTGTTGGCAAATAAAACAAAACAGTGCAACATCACTTTTCAAATTCTCTCAAGAAGTCCTCGTGGGATCTTAGTAAAGTTCCACATCTTTACTGAGGACTCAAGGGGTTTGGGGGAATATCATTTATCATTTATCATCTTAATTACAGACGTATAATAAGGGGATAATCAACACTCATTATCATCTAGGGAAAAAAATTAATAAAAAACTAATGACTAGGCAGTATGGTCTCTGACCGGTAACCTATCATAAATTCGAAACTTTCCTGTACGAATTTCAATTGTTCGAAAACGGTATGACGAAGTTTTAAATACCAGATCGTTGCTTTTACATAATTTTGTTAATCCATAAACTTATCATACATACGTTTTATTTTACAGAAAAACTATTAGCCGATTATCAAAACTACTTATTTTCTTTTGGAAGATGTTTTGTTTACAATAAATTTCATATCTAGTAGTATTAAAATTCGAAGTAACTTTTTCTCTAAAATATCATACTCATACCCAGTTTTTTTTGTTTTTCATATATTCATATTATTAGGTAAATAAACTTAAATGTCTTAAAAAGTTAATACTTTATGTTTCCGGTAAGATTGTGTTTCAAAAGTCACTGACAGAAACGAATCGCGGCAAAACCGACTCCACGTAGTCTTGTCTGCCCTACGCTAGAGTGTAATTCAAGCCCGCGTAGGCGCAGATAGGTGCGAGGCGGCCTGCGAGCTGAGGAGCAGGTAGGTTTAACTTTGGGTAAGGCGGCCGGCGGAGCCGGCCAGCAAGCCGAAGCTGCGGTGGTGAGCGTAAGCCATCTGCAACGATAAGCTCGCGTGGGACCACCGGAGCCTCGCAGCTCCGGAGCCGTGACAGGAACCATGCCTGCTGCATGTTTGGTTGCATGCTGCATGCTTGCTGCATGCTTGGTTGCTTGCTGCTTGCTTGTTTACATGCTGCATGCTTGCTTGCATGCAGCAGCTTGCTTGCAAGCTCCAAGCTTGCTTGCTTACATGCTGCATGCTTGTTTGCATGCTGCATGCTTGCTTGCGTGGTGCATGCTTCCTTCCACGCTGCATGCTTGTTTGCATAATCGTTAAACGTTACTACGATTACAAGTTGTTCGATGATATTTTGGATTTCATTATTTTAAATTTTGTATTTTAATAATATTGGAAACGTGTTTCTGGAAAATGAATCGTCTAGCATTAATAGCTTCGGCCAAACGTTGAGTGGGATTTTGAAAAATATAACAATCGATAATCGGCATTTCAAAACTTTGTAAATTGTGTTTTCGGTAAAAAGAAAATTATGGAAACCAAAAAATTACAAAACGTTTTCGGCCAAATAAAATTCGTACAGGCAAAATTCGAATTTATGATAGGTAACCCTCTGACGTTAGCCTGTTTCTTCACAGAACAATTCTAAAGAACGCACCTCTTCGTAAAATCCCTAATGTTACACTTAGTGATTTTTTCAACTATCAATACTATCGAAAAGAGCTCATTTTTGTCTACGATTTCGTTTTTGGAAGTTTTGTTTTATAAATATCTAATCCAGTTTTTTTTGAAGTTTAAAAATATTTTGCTTCAATTTCAGTTCGTAAAATCGCTAAGTCCATAAAATCTCTAAGTCCACGAAAAATACTGAAAAAATAACTTAGTCCGGCAATGTTTGTTTTGTTTACGTCAAATTTAGCGAGTAATTTTTTGTATTTTTTGTTCGTTTTTGTTTTGAATTTAAGTATTAACTACCTTCCTTTCGAGTGTAAGAATGCAGTTTAACTTTTATCAAAATGGACATCGAAAATAAATTAAGAAGGTAAGTAGGTATTTTTCGTACGAAATATGTATTACAAACTATTTAGAAGTGAGTAACAAAAGAATCACAAAAGAATTATATTTACAATTTTTAGGTTTATCGAGGAGACCGGAATATTCAATTAATCGTTTGAACGACGACATCGACGAAAACGACATCAAAAAGTTGATGCAATACATTCCAGAGATCGAAAGGGCTTTTTACGAAGAAATTTTCCAAGAAACGGCTCTGCTGGATAATGTTAATAATCCGGATGATTCCTGCGATAATATTGATTAAAGAAACATGCAAGACGCAGAGTCACATTTACGTTTTATAATACCTTCTTTAATAATTTTCTCTATTCGTCAAAATATTTCATATAAGTTTTCAAAAATATTATTTTCTCTTTGTAATTGTATGATCTCACCTAGGTTAGTTTATAATCATAACAATAAGTTAATTTTTGAGAGATATGACTTATAGAAAAGTTGATTTTTAAGATTATATATTATTTAGTAGCATATTAAAGTTATTATTTTTTTGATTTTAAGTACCTACTCAGCGTAGGCACATTTCAAATCTTAACAACAATGATCATTTACAAACAAAATAAGTACTGCAAAAACATGTTTTATTACTCAATAACAATGTTAGTTTTGTCATAGCCACAGTACAAATTACTCTTAAAAACTAACTAAGTCCTTATAAAACTGCCAAAAAACATCTTAGTCCAAGAATTTGAGTTAAGTCCAAAAACGTTGTTGATTTTTTATTATTTTTAAGCAAAGTTTATAGTTCTGTTGATTTGGTCCTATAAATGCTTGTATTTTTTTCAATTTAGGACAGTGGTTTTTATTTCTAAAACTCAAAGGGAAAGTTTTAGGATTTATTTTTAACCTATATATGCGACTGTAGCTCAAAACGCAAAAACTTGACTTAAGGGATTTTACGAACTGGTGCGTCATAAATGTATAAAAAAGCTAATCTCTAAAGCCTCGTCCGCTGCGAACTGTTTTGAACAGAACATTGTTCATGAACATTTTTTTTTTAAAACATTTCCCGTCTGCTGCGACTTTAGCAATGTTCAGTAAACAAAGTTTTTGAACAAAACTTCACATAAAAAATGAGCAGCGACGAGGAAGACGTGAACATTGTTTTGACTGTGGGTGGTGGATTTAGTTTTCGAAAGAAGTAGGTAACAAATAGATTTCGTGTCAGACCTTACTTAAATTTTTTCTCGATTGAAAATTGTGATCTGAGACTCGACCATTTTGTGATGACAGAGTTTACAGAAGTACCCATAATCTCTGCCATATCCGCAAAGGCATCTGTTTTTTGTTTTATTTTTATTTTTATTCGATGTCGCGTCCCATATTTACGGGTCTTTCACGAATCAACATTATGAATTTCTAGTGTTGTCTCTGCATTCCACTCGACAATGCACTCCATCATCATGAGCGAAACGTCTTCCTACGTCTAAATGAAACATAAAATGAAAGATCCCCTCCTCCCGCAGACGAACACGGGGGATGTTTTCCACAAACTCCAGCAAACACGTTCAAGTGTATTTGTTCGATAAAACATTTAGGCCACGCCCCTTTTTTATGTTTTCGAACAATGTTCTGTTCAAAATCTGGTGCAGCGTTCCGGACTTAATATTTTCGCAGACATTTATTTTGTTGAATTTATTTATTAAATTTTGAATGATTTCTTGGTGGGAAAGTGAAGCGTCATGTCTGCAGTTTTGTTTTATTTTCTAAAATTTGTGTTTTTTCGAATATTAATGTGAAATAATAGTGGATTATTAACCGTTATGTGTTTGTGAACGTGCATGAGTGTTGGCAAATGAAACAAAACAGTGCAACATCACTTTTCAAATTCTCTCAAGTAGTCCACGTGAGACCTCAGTAAACTCCTACATCTTTACTGAGGACTCAAGGGGTTTGGGGAACATCATTTATCATTCATCTTAATCACCACTCATTATCATCAAGGGAAAAAAAACAAATAAAAAACTAATGACTAGGCAGTATGGTCTCAGACCTTAGCCTGTTCCTTCACGGAACAAAAATAAATAAATAAAAAATATTTAATTTTGAATTTATTTAATACCTACTTGAACTGATACAAAACAATAATTTTCTTCGACATTTGTATGCATAAATTTATGCAAATCGTAATCGTATGTAACCTAAGTCATTGCTTCTCATTGTTTTATTTTTGTTCCATTGTCTAATTACTTACCTACTATTTGCCCTCTGGTCGGTAAAATATTAAATCATGCCGCCTGGTGGAGGCTACTACGGTTGCAGCGTACCAACATGCCAGAACAAATTGAATAAGTGCAAAGAGGAAGGCAAGAATATAAAGTTCTACGGATTCCCTGATGATCCTGAATTGTGTCTCAAATGGAAAGAGAACTGCCGTCGCAGAAGCCAATGGAACTCGAAGAACAAACGCATTTGCAGCATACATTTCAAAGCTGAGGACTTTGAAGACCATTTGAAAGCGAGATTTTTGAATATACCACCAAAGAAAATGAAGAAGGACGGTGAGTGTCTTGGTTAATTAGTTTTAGGCATTGAGGTATTATAAATAGAGGCGACACGACACCGCAAAGCAAGTTATTGCGCACTGAATTGCAGCCAATGGGACATGAAAAAACTTCCCGCAGTGTCACCTTCAGTCTATGTAGTAAGTACCTTAATGGTTTATGACTCTAATACTTAATATTTTTTATTAAACTTTTAAAAATGTATATAAATACCTTCTTCTCCTTGTTCCATCTCTTATCGGAGATCTGTTACTATTGTAGCCAGTGGGGCCTGTGAAGTTGCGGCTCAAATTAATGAATAATAAAAAATGATTTTTTTTATTTATTTATTTATTCTTACAAATTTAATCTATTTTTACAGGCTAACCCAATGCAATAGATAAGCAATTTATTTAGTTATTTTAACATAAAATGAACAGTGCTATCCTTGTGAATTCACTCAGAGAACAGTGGAACAGATCAATATTTTCAGTTATCTTATTAAGGGTGCAAAGTGTGACACTCTTTGAGGAGGTTGGTCTTTGCGCGCGGCACCACCAGCAGCGGCGGTCTGCGGCGCCGCTCCACGTACCTATCCGGAACACACAGCCCTATGACGCCTAACACCACCGGATTGTGAATCTTACCTCTGATTAATTTAAATATGTGCAGTGCTAATGTTAAACTCCTACGCACGCATAGTTCTTTGTATCCCACCATACCTAAGATGAATAAATTAGGATACATACGGGGATAAAATGGGTAAACTCCATATTGCCTCAAGTATAGGTATCTTATGAATTTATTTTTAACGCGCTCTAACATGAGACTATATTTCGTTTGATGTGGAGCCCAAATAACAGCGTTGAAATAACAAGGTGACTTCTTACAAGAGCATTAAACAATGCAATAATAGCCCTCATACTTGTAAACCCGTTAACCCTACGAAGAACCAACCCCAAATTTCGGTAAGCTTTTTTACAGATATTAATAATATGGTCTTTAAATATTAACTCCGTAGTAAACAATACTCCGAAATCTTTTACCTCTGACACTCTGTTCATAGGCACCGTGCCTACTTTATAATCATACTGAATGGGGCTACGAGCTCTAGTGAAAGAAATGATCTAGCATTTAGAAATGTTAAACTGTAGTTTATTGTCTGTGCTCCATGCCACCACTTTATCTATATCACTCTGTAGACGCACGCAATCTCTATCTTCTTTTACTGAGATAAACAGCTTAAGATCATCTGCGAATAGTAGGCATTTTGAATGACTAATAACATTTGGTAAGTCATTAATCATAATTAAAAATTCGAGAGGCTCGAGATTGCTCCCCTGACTAACACCAGATCTAACAAAGTATGGTTGTGATCGGCAACCAGCATACTTAACGTATTGCTGCCTGTCCTCCATATAACTCGCCAAGAATCGCAGCAAATGAGGAGTGCAACCAACGCCAGCCAGCTTCCTGAGTAAGATATCATTATGTACCACATCGAAAGCTTTCTGAAAATCAAAATACGCGGCGTCCACCTGCCCTCCCCTATCATCTATCACTGGTATAATATCCGTCATGTAATTTAAAAGGTTACTTGCGGTACTACGACCTGGACGGAAACCATGCTGTGCATCTGACAGTTGTACGCTCATCTGATCATATATTTTTGCCAGCGGCAAAATGCTTTAGCCGGCGTTGACAACACTGCTACCGGTCTATATTGGTCTAATGTTGATCCTGAACTATTTTTAGGAACTGAAACCACTCGAGAAATTTTCCAAGCATCCGGAAAAACCCCCAATTCTAAGCACCTGTTATAAATAAACAGCAATGGATCAGCAAAAACACCGCGACAGTCTTTAAATATGTAAGCTGGTATTCCGTCTTGACCAGCGGATCTCTTTGGTTTGAGCTTCGCGAGGGACGTGGTCACATCAGAAAGTTACAGCTTATCTATATGTATTCTTGCTGCTCCATTTTCGCTACCTACCTTCTCTATTACCGTGTTTACATCTAGCTGGGGCCGCTCCGCACTGTACACCGAATGAAAATAATCGGCAAACTCTTTAGCACACTGTTCCCTTGTCAAAACGATACCATCTTTTAATATCATCTGGGGATTACGACGTGTGCTTCAAGCTGTAATCCTCATATTTAAAATCTTAATGAAAACGAATTTTGACAACGCTAAAAAATAGTCATGAAATAGTCATAAATAGTCGTACATGTAAAAAAAATAGTCGCATTATAGTTTCGGCGTTATAGCCATACGTTAGTGAGGATTATGGCTTGAACGTCAAGCTGTAATCTTCATTTCTGGTGCAAGTAAACGGTAAAATCTTTCGGATTGGTATAGGTTCCAAAAAATAGTCATGAAATAGTCGCAACGACATGCCAAATCTCAGATATAGTCCTTAAAAGATTCCAGAGATATAAAGGTACCCTGGTGAGGATTATGGCTTGAACATTTGAAAACTATAAATTTCTCCGTAACGCCTACGATTTTCGGTTTAAAATTTGTACCAAAAAATAGTCATGAAATAGTCGTATAAAGTGATAATAAATTTGAGCTGATTTAATTTCAAAATAAAAAGTTTTTACTTTCCCTACATTTCTATGGATGTACAGTCGTGTTCAAAATTTGTAACTTCATTTGATATGGTTGTGAAATATTCCGCTTAATATATAACATTCCTTACAATTAAGCGTTTTCCATGGCAGCTGTTTTAATAAACAAAAAAACCAACATTTATGTATATTTTTTTTATATAATAGAAGGTGGCAAACGTGCAGGCGTGTCACCTGATGGAGAGTAATCTTCGCCGCCCATGGACACCCGCAACACCAGAGGAATCGCAGATGCGTTGTCGGCCTTTAATTAGGGAATAGGTTTTAGGAAGGAATAGGAATTGTGGGGGGGGGGGAGGGAAAGGGCTTCCGGGACCCTCACTGGCCGGACGTAACACAACAGCACCAAGTGCTATTATTTCACGACGGATATTAGTAAGAGGGTGGTATTAGAGTCTTAAGGGTAAACCTACGGACGCGAGTAACTTTAACCCCCTTATCCTTATTTATATTTATACCATCGAAAGCTTGCTTTACATAACTTGTTTAAATCTCAGTACATATATGTTCATATCACAGCAATTAGTTTTGATCTTATTTATCATAGTTAGTTCAATATCTGTTGGTGTTGGATTAGTTCATTCAGTTTATGTTTCTAGAAAATTTCAATAGGGATAGTGCATATTCTAAAATCACAAATTCAATAAACGAATCAGACACCAACAATATCAACAACTTTTAATTACTTACATCGAATAAAAGTATAATACTATGTAATAGTATGTTTAAGGTATCACTGATGTTAAAAAGTAACAGAACCTTCCACTCCAAGAGTAGCGTCTGTTGTATCCACAGACGTTATTATACGTCTGTGGTTGTATCAATCCGGGATCGACAAAAAGGGATATATCCTTGTCTCTATCGTTAACGGACGAAACCGGACGGGTTGCTTGTTAATTGTAATCTAAGTCGAAAGTACGTTTTATACTCACAATAACTTCAAAAACGACACCGCGTCTTCGTAAAAGTTCATAAATACATTCATACGGTTTCTTAGGCATTTAAAATCCTTCACCAGAGTACCCATCACAAATTATTTCATGATTTCAATATCACTGGACCAAATAGCCATTTTTTTTTAAATGTTGCAAATGCAACAACCAACGACACACGTGATTTATGACCTTGACTTACATTCAACTGAACTTGATAATAACATAACAAGCAAAACCAACTTCTGCCCATCGCACTGCGATCGATGCGTTTGAGTAGAGACAAGGATAGCGCTATTTGACCAATCCCGAGAAACAAAAGCGCGCTACTCAAAGTGGCGCCATGGACCCAGCTTTTTTGTATTTATAGGTACTTTCTGGTTTTTGTTGGAATTATATATGTTAACATAGTTATTTAATAACAACAAATGTGTGTTACATTAAAGTTTCAAAGAGACAAATAAACTTTTTTAAACTAAATGCTGTTTTGCTTCATAACATGCTTAGGTATAAAATAATGTAAAACATCTTAGATAGTTTCACCACCCTGTACCTTGCTGCCGCTTTCAATTTCAAAAAGTATTATCTAGAATGCGTTGCCGTTTAAATTTGAGCCTTTTTGTTTAGGTGGTAAAGTTGCTATTATCATAAAATATTTTGTTGTTTATGCGTTTCGCTGTGCACTACTAAAAGCGGTCGAACTTAACAATAGATAACAATACCATTCATTGGCATCGAGCTATTATTACTACGTATAGAGAAGACACCGCTCACCACTGCTATGTTCCGTTCAAGTGCGGCCTGCCGGCCGCACTTTCGCTGCAAACGCCTCAGTGATTGCGCGTGATTCGAGCGATTGTGGACCTTGCGGCTGCACCTTAGTGCGCACAAACTTGCTTCGCGGTGTCTTCTCTAGTTTATTGTACCTCAATGTTCATTGGAAAATAAGCTCTTAAATGGATTCCGACATTTTGCAAATTTTCTACTATACATATTTCGTTTTCATTGAGATTTCAAATATGAGGATTACAGCTTGAAGCACACCTTATTTTCCAATGAATGGTATTGTTATCTATTGTTAAGTTCGACCGCTTTTAGTAGTGCACAACGAAATGAGTGACACTGACTGAGTGGTAGAGCCACGCTGCGTTGCAGCACGCATTGGGCCGGCTCGCCCGGCCAGTGAGGGTTCCGGAGGCCCTTACCCCCCCCCCCCCCCACAATTCCTATTCCTTCCTAAAACCTATTCCCTCCGTAAAGGCCAACAAGGCATCTGCGATTCCTCTGGTGTTGCAGGTGTCCATGGGCGGCGAAGATTACTCTTCATCAGGTGACCCGCCTGCTCGTTTGCCACCTTCTATTATATAAAAAAATGTACTTAAATGTTTGTTTTTTTGTTTAATTATAACAGCTGCCATGGAAAACGCCTAATTGGAAGTAATGTTATATATTAAGCGGAATAATCATATCAAATGAAGTTACAAATTTTGAACACGACAGTACATCCATAGAAATGTAGGGAACGTAAAAACTTTTTATTTTGAAATTAAATCAGCTTAAATTTATTATCACTTTATACGACTATTTCATGACTATTTTTGGTACAAATTTTAAACCGAAAATCGTAGGCGTTACGGAGAAATTTGAAGTTTTCAAATGTTCAAGCCCTAATCCTCACCAGGGTACCTTTATATCTCTGGAATCTTATAAGGACTATTTCTGAGATTTGGCATGTCGTTGCGACTATTTCATGACTATTTTTTGGAACCTAAACCAATCCGAAAGATTTTACCGTTTTCTTGCACCATAAATGAGGATTACAGCTTGACGTTCAAGCCATAATCCTCACTAACCTATAGCTATAACGCCGAAACTATAATGCGACTATTTTTTTTACATGTACGACTATTTATGACTATTTCATGACTATTTTTTAGCGTTGTCAAAATTAGTTTTCATTAAGATTTCAAATATGAGGATTACAGCTTGAAGCACACGATTACGACTACCATTTTTCGTGTACCTACGCCTGGCGTACTCACCATGGAATTCTGTTATTTCAAGAATGCCAAAAAACTGTACTCAAATAGTACCAAATAGTGCCCAAAGGAAATAAATAGTACCCTTATGGTTCAAAAGTTTTAGACATAGTTTGGTGAGTACGCTAGGCGTAGGTTACGCCTAGCGTACTCACCTCAGTTTGGGAAATCTGAGCAATCTTCAACTTTAATTAGTATGTCAAAAAACTGTACCCAAATAGTACCAAATAGTGCCCAAAGGAAATAAATAGTACCTTTATAGTTAAAAAGTTATAGGCATAGTTTGGTGAGTACGCTAGGCGTAGGTTCTACGCCTAGCGTACTCACCTCGTTGCGCGAAAACAGAACCAGCAATGGCTCTCATTTCTATCTCAATAAATAGTACCGGAAATAGTACCCTCTAAGAGTGTAATTGTTATTTGACTTTTACACTAGAAAGTCATTAAATTTGATAGCAAACTTCTACATACATTGACATGAGGTACAGGCGAACTCATAATAATTTTAATATTATTAAATTTCATATTATGTACCTACTACATATTACTTTTAGTTTTGTTGAAATAAATAGGTGTATATACGTAACGAGGAAGTTTAATATCAGTTATGTAATTGATTATAATTATTTTTCTTATAAATAAGATCCATGTATTCCAAAATATTGACTATCGTATTTTTTTGCCGGATTTCATAAAGTAAAAGCACCTTCTATATAAAGAACTATTTGCCTTATGTCTGAAATTGAAAGTTCAATATTGTGCGAGAACAATCTGTTACTTTTGTTGATCATAGTGCAAATTATCGACGCGCGACAGCGATGCATCTTAGTATGAATTAGACATGGGCGCCGCCGTGGCTCGCCGCCGCCGTTTAGGTATGGCGCGGCGCCGCCGCCGCCGACTGCTCAAAATTTCGCGCCGACTAGACTGTTCCAATGTGTAGGCTCTTGTAACATAATCTCAGTTTATTCTTTACGCATGTGGCCCGTGCGGGCGACGCGCGGGGCGTCCGCTCAGGTGCTCGATGAGGACGAAGACGACCCTATTTCCGATCAAGAGGGAGAAGAATCAGAAGAACGGCCTTTGTTTGGGGACTTCGCGAACGTGCCTAGCGTTAAGATCCACACCAACGCGTTGGCATAGTATCTTAGAAATGTTGGGGAGTATGGCACACTGCTGTAACTGTCCCCGGAAGCCCGTCAGCTTTCTTGGCCTGGGCTGATGCTGGAGCGCCCAAATTACGTAGGGCACGATTCAATCACATCGGCCCCATCGGTGTTAAACATGCTTCGCACCCACTTGGAAATACCTTTATTTCCACGGAGAGCTTTGAGTACCTCCCCGCCGCGGGCATGAAGCTCTCCCATAGAGGGCTCGGCTATAGGTAATACGAGTACAAATGGGTGAGAAACATTTGGAAATACCTTTATTTCCACCGCTGATAAAGCCTGACAACTCACTTGCCCACACTGCAGCTGAGAAGGTATATTTGTTTGCCACTCTTTTTGCAAAGAACTCACGTCTGGAAGTCGCTGCTAGCGACTTCCAGACGTGAGTTCCACCTAAATTTCCTATAGCCGACCTCTCCATGGGAGAACCTCACATCCGCAGCAAAGAAGTACTCAAAGCCCTCCGTACTCTAACGTGAATAAGGCTAGTGGTCCTGATAGAATACCGGCCATTATCCTACGTAACTATGCACCTAACTTGTCTACTGTTCTAACACGCCTGTATCGCCTCTCACTTGAGACTGGTCTAGTTCCTCAGTCGTGGAAGCTGGCTAATGTGCAGCCTGTGCCCAAAAAAGGTAGCCGTGCCGATCCATCTTACTGTAAGACGATTTCAGTCAAGTCTATACTCTGAAAGATTATGAAACGTGCACTGAACTCTCGACTGCTGGCATACCTTGAGATCTCCTCAGTGACTGCCAGTTCGGAATTCACCTATTATAGATCTGGGAACTTGGAACTCAATGGCGCATTGGACCTAGAAATAGTGGACAACTTTATATACCTGGGTTCCCACATCAGTAACGATGGTTTGTGCGAGAAGGATAAGTGCAGGAGAATTGGCATGGCTAAGAGCGCCATGTCTCAGCTTGCAAAAATCTGGAGAAATCGCAATATTTCCGTAAAAACCAAAACCAGACTGACGGACTCTTGTCTTCTCGATCTTTTGTACGGCGCTGAGACTTGGCCACTAAAAACTGCAGACAGCAAACGCATTGGCGCTTTTGAGATGTGATGCTGGAGAAAGATGCTCTGTATTCCTTGGACAGCATTTCGGACTAACGTCTCTATATTGCGAGAACTCAAAATCTCCTCGCGGCTGTCATGCTCGGATGTCTAAGCAGAATTCTCAAATACTTCGGTCACATTGCAAGGAAAGACGGTGACAACCTCGGAAAGCTCATGGTGACCGGAAAAGTAGACGGGAAACGGCCTCGAGGACGCAGCCCAATACGTTGGTCTGACCAGATCCGCACCACTCTTAACCCTTCAGTTCACAACGCCCTCCACACCGCCAGAGACAGAAACAGATGGAGGAAAACCATAAGAGAGTGATGCAGAAGGGAGGTCACGACCCTCAGCATTGAAGAACACGACGCAAGGAGGAACTTCATTATCAATTTTACCTACTTAGTGACTACGTACAGCGAAAGTACGACGACGATATAATGTTTTGTTGTTGAAATCTTTATAAAGTGTTGGTTTTATTTATCACTCTTATTTCTACCTTTAACTACATAACCAAAAACGACTTCAAAAATCCCACGCCGCCGGCTTCACGCCGCCGCCGAGCATATTTTTAAGGCGCGCCGCCGCTCGCAAGGAGGAACTTCATTATCAATTTTACCTACTTAGTGACTACGTACAGCGAAAGTACGACGACGATATAATGTTTTGTTGTTGAAATCTTTATAAAGTGTTGGTTTTATTTATCACTCTTATTTCTACCTTTAACTACATAACCAAAAACGACTTCAAAAATCCCACGCCGCCGGCTTCACGCCGCCGCCGAGCATATTTTTAAGGCGCGCCGCCGCTGGTTTTTTTTTACTCGGCGCTCATGTCTAGTATGAATAAGTTACAATAGATGGCGCTTATCACACTTCTTACTTTAATTACTTACAAACTGAACTGTATTATGAAAGTGCTAAAGATCAATATTGCAATTCACAACAATTTGCTTGACGCCGCGGTGGGAACGCATAGTTTTCGGGAACCGATTTTTTTAGTCGTTTACTTTGCCTTGCCTTGCCACCGCAACCGCAAAGGTTTGCGAATTATTAATTTGTGAAACAATTAATGAAAAAACTTGTAAATTTTGTTTCATTGTGATGTGAGTGATCTTTAAATGAGTAAGTACCTATGTATATTTCATCTGTAATAACATTTTATGTTCATGTCGATTTGCAGTTGATCTTTCATTAGCTAAGTAGGTACCTACTCAGTTTGAATATATTATATATACTTACCTACAGAAATACGTTATTGTTTTTTATTAATCGTACAATAACAAATTAAATCATATTCTTAGTTTTCTGGACTGTATAAAGTGTTAATTGTGTCGCGTACTTACCGGTGAAAGAATACTAACACCCCCTCTTCCCTTGGGTGTCGTAATAGGCGACTAACAGACTAAAGACTGCACATACATCTAACAGCTTAGAACGGCGATGGGCTTACCACCTGTCACGCTGAGCACATGTGCAGTCGCTATTTATGTAGGTATGTATCTATATTAATAAAAATCAATTGCCAAAATGTTTGTACGCGCATCACTTCAGAACGGCTGCACCAAATTGGCTAATTCGTTTTTGTTGTATTTGTAATTGTCGGGACAAGGTTTGTATAAAAATAAACATTTTTGGAAATTCGTCTCGGGTTAAGGGGTTCACGCGGACAAAGTCGCGGGCGGGTGGTCATTCACGATCAACAAATCATAAATAAGCAATGCTTGATACATAGATATAAGTTAGAGTGGGTCTCATTAACCCTCGACTACAAATTTTTTGATTTATAACAGTTATCACTAGATTTATAGTAGTAAGAATCACCGCTAAAAACCAGCCTTCATATAAAAAAATCCGCATCCAAATCTAGAATATTTAGGAGCTACGGTGCCAAAGACAGACACACCAACCTCAGGACCCCCCTTTTTTGGCCAGCCTTGGTTTACTGTTATTAAATATGTACCTATTTTATTTTAGGTCGTCGTCTATTAGTGAACTCCATAGTTATTCCAATCTCAATTCCTTTGGTAATAAAAATAATATTTTACCATTCACTGTGCTCGACTGTACTTCACGTAATTTTTGTATGTAGAAGTTTGCTATCAAATTTAATTACTTTCTAGTGTAAAAGTCAAATAACAATTACACTCTTAGAGACCCACTATTTCCGGTACTATTTATTGAGATAGAAATGAGAGCCATTGCTGGTTCTGTTTTCGCGCAACGAGGTGAGTATACGCTAGGCGTAGAACCTACGACCTACTACCTACTCACCAAACTATGCCTATAACTTTTTAACTATAAAGGTACTATTTATTTCCTTTGGGCACTATTTGGTACTATTTGGGTACAGTTTTTTGACATACTAATTAAAGTTGTAGCTCGCTCAGATTTCCCAAACTGAGGTGAGTACGCTAGGCGTTACCTACGCCTAGCGTACTCACCAAACAATGTCTCTATCTTCTGAACCATAAGGGTACTATTTATTTCCTTTGGGCACTATTTGGTACTATTTGGGTACAGTTTTTTGGCATTCTTGAAATAACAGAATTCCATGGTGAGTACGCCAGGCGTAGGTACACCATTTTTCGACCGGATATAATTCCAAAAAGACTGGGGATCATCCATCAAATGTTTTTGAACGCTATCCCTATAGATCTCATGAGCCAGCTCTATCATCTTTTTAACGCGGGCCCTACTCAATGAAAACTTTTCGTAATCAACTCGTGAATTACTCGCTTTATATCGTTTGTGAAGAACGGCCTTTAGTTTTATTTCTCGAATAAGATCAGCAGTGTACCACTTAGGGTACATATACCTTGAGTGCTTAGCCCTACTCATTTTTAACGGAACATATTCACTAATAATTTTGTTAATATTTTCATAAAACAAACATAAAATAGATTCTAAATCCCTCAACTCGTACAACGGGCTCCAATCGATAGAAGCTAGAATAAAAATACAACATAGGATAGTTAGCCTTATTAAAATTCCACTGAAGTTGGTCGTTGTATGTATTATTATCTTGTACCGACGAGATCGCTGCGCAACCTCTCACCAACGAAACTGATATTTCAAGTACGCGTCCACCGGCACTAGTGCCTCGCTTGCCTCGCACACCCTAACACCCTCACCCAATTTGGTCAGTACTAAATCCAATTGACGATCGATGCAGTTACCTACTTTATTTCTCTGAGTGAATCCACAATATGAACTAAAAAAATCAAAATAATTATTAATTACACTAGAGCTAGAATATAAGTTAAAATCGCCTAACACTAAAATTTCGCTATACAAGACAGACATATTTTCAATTAGCTTAAATAACAACAAGTATTCGTTTTCGCTAGTACCCGGCGGTATATAAACAACGCAATACAAGAACAAAAATCTTTCGCGTAAATACACCTTAGCACAAACGCACTCGAACATATGATTGTCAATGTTTACGTCACCCGGTATATGCTCGCTCCTCAGCTCGAAGCGCGGCGTGGCCACTAAAAGCGCGCCGCCCTATTTTCGCCCGTCCATTCGGTCACTTCGGATAATATTATATCCTGGCGGAATCAATTCTGCATCTTGCATAGAACTATTACAGCCAGTTTCCGTAATTGCAAACAGATCTGCCCCCGAAGAGACAATTCCCGTTCTCTTTCTGTTCTCTCTCTTTCTTTCTGTTCTACGACAACTCTTACGTTTTGGTAGTAAACTTCAATTAATTTTCTTTTACTTTTTTGAGGTGTCGTCTGATCTACGAAACCAGATCCACTAACAGAATTCCACATTAACAGGCCATACTTCTGGTTGACATAATTTTTCATAACAGCTCTCGGGAACACCTATTCGGAATGAGGCATAGTCTCGCTCTTGTTTCATGTTATATTTTTTCAATTATAATTGAAACTCCCTCCCCACATAACTTTCTTAGGTATATTTCTAAATTTTCAGTAGTAGTTTCTTTTTTTAGCCGCCATACATGTAGAAACTTTTTCCGTTCTGTCCCTTGAATTTCCGAGGAACTCGTACTTCCGCCTTTCCTAACGTCATTACATGGGTACCCACTTTTCCTGCGCTTTACTTCACTCCAATCCATTTTACCTAACCTTCTCCATTTTATTTTCCTTTTTTCCTCGAGTTTCATTATCGTCCAACACTTCCAACGCGCTCATTTGTCCGTCATTAACTTGCGACTTCGGACCCTTAGTGACCTCGCTTATTTTAGTCGGTACCTCCTTGAGATTTCGTTTCGTAATGTTTGCAAACGATATATTGCTGTCCTTATTTTCACTCAAAGGCATACTTCTTGCCTTTTTGCTCACTTTCTACTCTGCTTTGTTCCTCTCCAATTACCATTTTTTTAGTTCTTGTAATTCTGCTTCTATCTTTTTATATCGATCTTCTAACGCCTTATAAGCTACCATTTGATCATTAAATCGACAGTTCACTTCAGCGCGAAATTCCCGCAGCTCTCGTAATATTATCTCATTCCCTTTATCACTTGTTGAGATCTCGGCTGCCTTGAGGCGACTCCCGCGTTCTATGTTTACGAAACTGCTCGGGGTAAAGGTTTCGTTCATTGCAATGCTTTTGACCGGCGGCGTGTCGATGTTATTACGCTTTGGTTTAGTGCATACACACTCCGGACAAATCCAATTGTTTATGTTTTCTTCTGTAAATGACCTAAATGTCTCCATTGATATGCCAATACATTTCAAATGATACAACTTTTTACATTGCCCACTTCAACACTTCATAAAAGAAATATCTGTATCATAAATTTCTGTATCACAACCACCAGATTTAGTAACCATTTTGGTCAGCGTTATCCCTCGTTTGGTTAGGTTGCGTCCGAAATGCGTCCGCACTGTTGAAAAGCGCGATGGAAGAAGAGATAACGTAGCACACGTAGCAACGACGTAGCAGCTGCCGTAGTAATCGTCTACGGACTCGAGATGCGGGCGTCTTATTCGGATTACTGCTTAAGGTCGCAAATTGCGGCGCCGCCGCTCCAAGCGCGCGTGGTGAATTAAACGCTGGTGGATAAAACGCTGGGTCACTCACCGGTAAGAGGCGCGGGTTCAAACCTTGCACAAAACTTAAAAAATTCTCCACATTTTTCACACTTTGTAGGGCTCCGAAGCCGGCTCGCAGACACCACAAGATCGCAGCGGGGCGAAGCCCGGAGACACCCACAACAAACAACGACAAAATTAATAAACTCGCGAGAATCGCAAAACACGTCCGTTCACAGTCAGATCAGCCGGCCGTAAAAAATATTTATTTGGAGCATAAATATGACATAATGAAAATTTTATAGGGCTATTTCACTAGGCATTAACACTTAAAACGCGGTACCATAACACAATAGAAATTGTATTCATTGCTGATCACTGCGCCGCCGCAGTTAAAAAGACCGGCTATTCATCTGCAATTTCTCTGGCGTTGTGTCCATGGGTGGCGGTGATCGCCATCTATCAGGTGACCCAAAATAATGGTAACCTAGTATTCTGTAGCCATTTTATACTTACTGAAATCCTCAAGTACTGATTTTGTTTTGTGCCTGTACATGCCTTACTGTTATAAAAACTTTATACTTTGTGAGAGATGCTAATAGTTGATTAAATAATATGTAAAAATTTATGTTTCTTTCTGTGACCTGTATGCATTTCTATTTATGACTATTAAAAGGCTTAGTCAGGGACTAGTGGACTAGACAATAAGGTGTCCATGTCTACAGCTTCCTCATTCGATATAGAGAAATTCTAAGCATGCCATATTTTTGTGCATATTATGTGCAATCAAACGTTTCAGTCCTAATTTTTGTGCCACCACAACTTCGTTACTATGAGTTGTTTTATGTGTGTAAGCTGGAGACACGTGTCACCAGCTCGCACACGCCCGTTAAGACAAACCAGTGAGGTTAGGGTTTTGGACTATAGCTAGAAATTTTGTGCATAATTTGTGCACTAGGAACAAAAAAAACTAACCATCACACTCAAATACTGTTGAAACTACGATCATAAAACTGTGTGCGAGCTGGAGACACGGGTCTCCAGCTCGCACAGCTGTATCTTCGTAATTGTTCAAGCTACGTTTATGAATTATACCTCAAAATTTTGTGCAGAATTTGTGCATAAGGCACAAAAATTTTCAAAACTTTAACTCAAAAGGTTTTTGAGCTACGAACCGATAAATATGTGTAAGCTGGTGACACGTAACACGGGCTAACACATGGTGAATTATTGTAACTGTATAAGATAGCGCTTCGTTTTAAAGATCAAATAATACGTTATAATTTGTGCACACACGAGGCAAAATTTCAAATCTCTGGGCCTCTTACTTTATAAATTATAAGCCAAAAACTGTTTTCCCGCCAAAAAATTCAAAATATGGCTCGGAAGCGGCTAAACGCGCGCCGACCGCGCCGTTGCCGTTCCGTGCGCTACACTATTGCAATCGAGTTTGAACTTGAGAGCTAGCTTAATTTAGTGTCATTTTAATTTGCGCTCTCGATCGTTTCGTTTCTATACCGAGAATTTTAGACTAGGAGACTGCTGATATAGGAAATTGGTTAATTTAAAATAAAAGCAGTCTATTTTATTTATGAATGTTCATAAAATATCGCTATGCTTAGTTTTAAGTATTTACAATAACCTCATT
Organism: Scoparia ambigualis; assembly: GCA_963921215.1. Taxonomy (NCBI): domain Eukaryota; kingdom Metazoa; phylum Arthropoda; class Insecta; order Lepidoptera; family Crambidae; genus Scoparia; species Scoparia ambigualis. The sequence goes on along the minus strand of OY992525.1, from coordinate 11,578,826 downwards.
AATATGATAAGTAGTGATAAAATTAGTCTGCCTGTATGTTTTTATTACCACGTTATTATTAGGTAGCTTTCTCGTTTATTTGTTTATTTATTTGTCGACAAATGCAAACGATTTTATACTAGCTTCCCGATGAGCTAGACTTGCAACTTTGAACATAGGTCAGAACAGGATGACAATGCAATATTATGGTGTCATTGAGCTGATCTGATGATTCAGCCGGAAGAAGGCCACAGGATCTCTGTAAGAAAACTATGAAACCCCATTCAGGCTCATTTGATTAGTTTTGATGAGCACTCTGACGGGAGACGACTAGACGAGGTCCATGGTCTGATGATGAACCCGAAGGAAGGCCACAGGAACTCAGTATTGAAACCATGCAACCCCATCAAGTTTGGGCTCGTTTGATTCATCTTGACGAATACTCTGTTAGAAAAAAGGGTCCAGGGTCTGATGATGGAGCCAGAAGAAGGCCACAGGAACTCGGTATTGAAACCATGCAACCCCATCGAGTTTGGGCTCGTTTGAATCGTCTTGACGAGTACTCTGTTGGGAAATAGTGTTCAGGGTCTGGTGATGGAGCCGGAAAAAGGACACAGGAACTTTATAATAATACCACACAACCCCATCGAGTTTGCGCTCGTTTGATTCGTCTTGACAACTACTCCCATAGGAGATGAGAAATTTTTAGTTATGGCACGTTAACTAAAAAACAGTTACTACGCTACGATAACTAAACCATCAACCATTCTGACAAGGAGTCGGTCAGCCATCAACACATAGAAGAATTGGTAACTTGCAAACTTTTTAACTTGTAAATAGAAAAAGTAAGAATTACTTACTACTGGTAAAATAAAAATTTAAAATAGCTTTATTAAAAATAATAAAAGTATCTTTTTTTTCGTTATCTGTGGATTGGGTTTGAAATAGGTACCTACATATAAAATTTAACATCTACCTACTTACTAGCATTTAAAAATAACTTTAGGTACTTACTCATAAGATAACAAAGGTACGCCTACTATTGAATCTAGGTGATCTACTGCGGATGGACAACATCTACATAAAGAAGCCATAACTGGAGGTTAGTATAGGTAAGCAGCAGAACGATTAGATAGAACACAATTAAATTAATTTTTATTATAGTTCTTTTTCTATAGAATTTACAATAATGACGAAAAAGGCCGGCGCACAGGAAGATGCGCGTAATAAAATTCCCGCTTGCAAAGTGTTAAACTATAGCTACATAAATTTAATATCGGTGATAACAGTATCGACCATATCTACGGACTATTAAAAATTCATGCAATATCGTGTTTTTTTCCACTATATAGTTTCAGAACGCATCGAACGTTTATAATAATTTTATTTTATTAAACTTTTACAAGCACATTTGTTTGTTAAAAACTACAGATTAATGATAACTCAATAAATATCAGGGATACGGTACAATATTCTTGAATTCGATCACGTACAATATAGTGATCTCAACGCACACCGCATTCCTGACGCGATATAGTGTTTTCCAAAATAGGTATAGTTTCAGAACGCATCGATATCGGATTTGACGATATTGATGCAATAAATACGTTTCAGTAACCTTATACGATTTGTATCGCCTACTCCTAATTTTATCGGAAAAAATGGAAGAGGTGATTGCGTTTATTACATGTCGGCAAATAATTACTATTTATTGCATCTTTATTATTTTTATTAATTATTAATTCGTAATATTGTATTACTTTTAATACTTTATCGTTACTCCATCCATAATGGGCGATTTTCCGAGATCAAAAAAAAAAAAAGAAATTGGTTCGTAAATGACTTCATAGATGGCGCTTAGCATAGATTAGTATGGCGCTTAGTAAAAGGCGGGTTCATGAAGAGCACGTGTATGGCTGCGTAATATTTATTCTATTCCAAAATAGAAATAGGTTCTGGATGTCCTGAATATAAATAGGTAAGTAAATACTATTTTTTTATTCTTTTGGTAGACAAGTAAAAGTGTAGAATTTATTACAGCCCATAAGTAGCCCAGCTTTCATAAAACGACATCTATCGAGTGTTTTTGAACTAATTTTTACTTTTTAATTTGGGCTGTCAGAAAATCGCCCATTATCGAAACAGAATAATATCGATAGTCGTATTTGCAACACGTTCACACCTCTAGTTGTCTAGCAGTCAACTAAAGTGTGCGAAGGAAATGTGGCCGCACGAACATTATCGAACAAAATCCTTGATGTGCGGCAATTTACCAACAGCGCGGCGCGTCAACGCCATGATACAACGCGCTAACGCGAAGTGTTTGGCCAGACGTGTCGCGAAAACGCAAATCTTCGCGCTAGCGCTATAATGTGGCCCTAGCATTACATTGGGATGCCCCAGCAGACTAATCGCAAAGTCATCGATCACCATAGAGTACATTTATTTTTATTTATTTATTTACATTTAACCATGGGAAGTAATACAATCTAATATTAAAATAAATTACTTTCAATGGTTAAAATTTATTCTGTGACGGTCGATAGCGATTAGTTTGCTGGAAAGCATCCGTTCTTTATCGAATTAGGCTCAAGTATTCAACCATTTTGTCGTTCTGCACTCCTCCATAATGTTTATCATTATGCCAAATCTAATTATTTAATTGTCTCAACAACAAAAAATAACTAAGACATTCGTGTGTGAGATATCTAAAATAAAAAGTAGGGTAGGTTATTAGGTACCTGCCTATAGTAAAACTAAATTAATCGCGTCGCGCATCGCTTTAACAGACGGCTCCTAGTCTAAAAGTGGCAATAGTGTAGCGCACGGAACGGCAACGGCGCGCTTAGCCGCTTCCGAGCCATTATTTTGAATTTTTTGGCGGGAAAACAGTTTTTGGCTTATAATTTATTAAGTAAGAGGCCCAGAGATTTGAAATTTTGCCTCGTGTGTGCACAAATTATAACGTATTATTTGATCTTTAAAACGAAGCGCTATCTTATACAGTTACAATAATTCACCATGTGTTAGCCCGTGTTACGTGTCACCAGCTTACACATACTTATCGGTTCGTAGCTCAAAAACCTTTTGAGTTAAAGTTTTGAAAATTTTTGTGCCTTATGCACAAATTCTGCACAAAATTTTGAGGTATAATTCATAAACGTAGCTTGAACAATTACGAAGATACAGCTGTGCGAGCTGGAGACCCGTGTCTCCAGCTCGCACACAGTTTTATGATCGTAGTTTCAACAGTATTTGAGTGTGATGGTTAGTTTTTTTTGTTCCTAGTGCACAAATTATGCACAAAATTTCTAGCTATAGTCCAAAACCCTAACCTCACTGGTTTGTCTTAACGGGCGTGTGCGAGCTGGTGACACGTGTCTCCAGCTTACACACATAAAACAACTCATAGTAACGAAGTTGTGGTGGCACAAAAATTAGGACTGAAACGTTTGATTGCACATAATATGCACAAAAATATGGCATGCTTAGAATTTCTCTATGTCGAATGAGGAAGCTGTAGACATGGACACACAATAAGGACAGTAGAAGCATTCCACTGCCAAAGTTCACGTTTCACCAAATTATAACTGCATGTGTGCTCTACGTTGGATAGAAGTGCTGTCTGACTTTAATCTGTTATTCACCTTTTACGTCACCCAAAGAAAGAGAGGAGTAGGTGTTATTATTAGTAGGCTCGTTCCTATTATTCATTACTTTAAATCACTAGTAAAACATGATCATTTTCATCTCATTTTACAGCGGTGCCAACCGTATTCATGCCAATGGGAGAATACATTGAAGAAAAAACGAAACAGACCCGACTACAAAAGAGGAAGTCACTGGTTGACGCTTTAATAGCGGAGACTATATCCGAGACTGTTGATACCGTTGAGATAACTAATGCAAACAACACAGTAGCTACTCAAGAGTCAGTAAATGTGGAAAACGACGAGCTGCAACGCAAAATAGACAGTTTGAACAACACTATCAGTGTAATGAGAGAGAGAATCATTGTCTTAGAGCTAAATCAGGAAGCTGTATTTGAAGGTAAAGTAAAGGAAGCCTTAAAGCATATATTTACAGCGAATCAAGTGGAAATTTTACTTAAAAAGAAGACTGTAGCACACTGGAGTAAAGAAGAGTTATCTAAAGCGTATGGCTTAAGGTTTTTCAGCAAACGGTGTTATAACTATTTGCGTTCGCAGCTGCGTTATCCTTTACCAGGATTACAAGTTTTGGAGCGATGGGCTGATAATGTTAGAGCGAGGAAATTGGCTGTCAACAATCATATTTATGGGTCAAAGAGGAATGCCCTATCGCTTGGGAAACTGTCTGACGATGAGGATCTTTAAATCCTACCTACATATACTCATGACTATTTTCTTTAGGGGTATCTCCAAAGAGTTAGTCAGAGGCTAGGCAACGAGGATCGCAAAGCGTAATAGGTCGTCGTCGTAATCGCAGAGCTCATCGCCGCTCTATGCTGTTGAATGTATGTGCAGTCTTTAGTCCGTTAGTCGTTATTTACGACACCCGAGGGAAGAGAGGGGGTTTAGTATCCTTTCACTGCTACGCGACATGGTTAATCATTTTATAACTATTTGATATTGGCAGTATTATTTTTGTGATATGATTTATGTTACTGTTATGTGTTTAAAAGTTATTGTTTATGGTTAGTTTGTTAATGTACATATTAAGATTTTGTTATTTATTATACTTTTTGATATTTAAGACTCCGTAGACGTATATTATATCAAAAAGGAAAACACAATGTATCTCACAAATACATAGGTATATTATGTTAAATAAGATTGTTTAGTGCGATTGCCAAGTCAACTGACTTGGTATTACATACTCGTAGATCTCACAACTTTTTACGGTAGAAGAACTGAGTTGCGAGACTTGGTTTCTTTTACAAGTATGTTTTTGATGGCATCTCATTTCTTTTTGTAGATAGTCCTACTTTTTTTCCTTTCCGGTACCTTCTACTTCTTGAATACCTACAACGGATATTCCATTATATTATACATAAACAAGTACACCGATTCATTCACTGCAAATGTAACTTTGTAATCCTATATATTTATATGGGATTACAAAGTTATTTATGCAGTTGGTGTATCTAGAAGACTGGACCGAAATTGCAATATATTTTAGTTTTTCCTTTATTTATACCATAGAATAATAACTAAAGCATAGAAGGAGTCCAAATGAGACTCGTATAGTTGTCCTAGTTTTTCAAATGGGCATCAACATTGAAAGAAAACAATGGGTTCATAAACATTGAAAGAAAAGAGACAAAAGGTAACGTTTTATATTTTAGCGTTTTATTAACGCTTAAATATACTTAAGTAAAATTTTAAACACTGAAAAAGCCAAGTGGTTAAGGCAGCCGCCCGGAATGCGGAAGGTGCGTGGTTCGATTCCCGCCTGAGGTTGTCGTCTTTTTTCAGTGTTTAAAATTTTACTTGAGACAAAAGTTGCTAAAAAAGTCAAATGTAAAGCGTAAAAATATAAAACCGGTCACCATTTATGATACCGAATTCAAAAGCGAATGTAATTCGAATGGTGACCAAACAGAGTGCACACCCAAAAAGACGACCTCTTTGGTCGAGTGGTTTGTGCACCGGTTTTCATGGTGTCGCCATCTCTGAGGTCCCGGGTTCGATCCCCGGTCGGGTCAATTTAGAAATTATTGTTTTTCTAAATTGTCTCGGGTCTGTGTGTTTTCTATGTATAATAAGTACGTATTTAGGTATTTTAAGTATCTTGTATGTCTAGTAACCATTTAACGAGTTTCATAAAGAAACTTCTCTTGGGCTAGATAATTGGTGTGAGTGTAGGAAAGTTTATTTAAAGTTTAAATGTCATACTCCTTCTATGCTTTTGTTATTATTCTAAGATTTATACACTAAACACTTAGTTGTATTCTAAATTGGCACAGCACTGCCGTGCTCCCAGATATTTAAAGTTTTGGATTTAAAAAGGGTTTTAGATAGATCGCTGTTTTATAATGTAGGTAGGTATAAGTATATTTAGTAAATCTAGTAATGGAACATAACATGAATATTTATGTTATGTAATAGTACCTACCTAATACAATATGATAGAATTTGCATTGTACCCACATATTTTGCGATGTGATTTTGTTTTAAAACTCCATGAAAAACTTCTCGAGAAGAGTATAAAATATCTACAGTTTATTCATTGCTAGTTTATGTAGGTACTTATTATACTTAGGTATTTTACAACTTTTATGTAATAAAATAATCAATTGTGTAGGTATACAAGGCGGGTGGATCCAACCTTGTCCATTGTGTATAAAATCTGTGATTGCTTACCCCACTATATCCATTGGGATCTATCATCATCATCATCATCCACAGCCTGACTTCACCCACTGCTGGGTATAGGCCTCTTTTTGTATGTGCCACTGTTTACGGTCCCGTGCTAATCTCATCCAGGTCTTGCCCGCGATGTTCGCCACATCGTCTGCCCATCTTGCCGCAGGACGACCGACGTTTCTGTGTCCAGTTCTTGGACGCAATTGGGATCTAACCCAATATAAATGCGAAACTGAGTTTGTTTGTTTGTTACGCTCTGTCTGCTAAAACCGCATAACCAATTTTGATGAATTTTGGTATAGATATATAGGGCAAAAGCTACTGACAAATTATTTTGAAAAATTAATAAATAAAAGAAAATAATGTATAATTAATAGAAATAATGCCTTTCGAATAAATGCAAATAATCATTAACCTTATGAACCGATTAGGTGGAGTAGTATGTAATACCTGTCCTATTTGTTCCATTACATTGAGGTACCTACAATAAACTAGAGAAGACACCGCGAAGCAAGTTTGTGCGCAACTAAGGTGCAGCCGCAAGGTCCACAATCGCTTGAATCACGCGCAATCACTGAGGCGTTTGCGGCCGGACGGAACACAGCAGTGGTGAGCGGTGTCTTCTCTATACGTAGTAATAATAGCTCAATGTTCCATTAGCGATTATTTTTCGACAGTAGATAAAGTATTGGTGAATATACTTAATTAGAAAAAAATCTCTTGTCCCACATCAATTGCTATACTTATAATAGTTTTACAGAACCCACGATATATTATAATAGTTTTACATAATTCTTAGGTACTTACTTGATATTATTAGTAACCTAGCTGAACGGATATTTTATAACAATATAACTTCTGAACATATCGGCAATATTCATTTTCTTCTTTCCTAATTTGTCGGCTGAATATTCCTTCAAAAGTCATCAATAGTTAAGATGGTAGTGGTACCTACCCAACCAAACGAGTACATACGGGTACCCCCCGGGAATTGAATCCGGGACCTCGGGCCTTGGAACGGTGGTCTAATCACTAGACTATAGAGCAGGTCAAAAAGCAAGAGGTCTTACTAATACCACTAATTTTAACTGAAATTGGAACCTAAGGGCCGGCGGCGCTCACGTGAGGGCGTGGCACGGCATGTCGGGCTGCGGCATTCCATGACATGCCGTGGCATCCTGCTGAAAGCCCAGCCACTCTGGCATCAATCAGTTTTGCTCCCCGCGCGGATTTGAAGTTAGTTGTGTCGTTATGGTTGATTGGGATTTAGTATTAATAGCACTTCTAGCTGAAGCTGAAGAGAGATAAATAAGAACTGCGAATTTGACGAAAAGACAATTCTGAGTGCATAATTTGTGGAGAACAAGATTTACGACCGGACTGCGTCCCATTACAACAAGTTACAACCTTATTTTAACTAGCTTAGCAATCATTAGTCCTCGACACAAAGTGACCCATACGTCTTGCGGGATGCAATGGCGCGCCGCGGCAACGGCAACCCGTGGAATGAAACGGCATGACATGTCATGTTTTTTGAGAAAATTGAAAACTGGTCTCGCTTTTTAGGTAAGTGGGTTCTGTAGATTTCGAAAAAGAACTTAGGGTTCCGTAGCCAAATGGGAAAAAACGGAACCCTTATGGATTCGTTTCGATTCGTACTTGGTAAGTAATAAATGTACACTGAAAAAAATCGGATCTAATCAAGTGCAATTTTAACTTGTTTAAAAAAATGTGACGATATTAATAACCAATTTGTACGAAATAACAAAGTACAAATGTTTCCATCTAATAAGCATATGGATAATATATTTAACTTAGTCCAAATTATCACAAGGACTGATTGAATTAACAAAATAATTGGTTAAAATTTGCGCAAACAAGGTAGTCTTTAAACTATTTAAGTAATGTGCCGAATTAAACAACAAACGATAAATATTATAAAATTACATTCATAAATACGATCAAGTAAAATGATAGAATTGTTCTATCATTTTGATTGATAAGATTACCTAAAAGTCATTGTAACAATCACGCTATTTGTTTAAAGCTTGATACACTTTTTTTCGTGAGTGTTGCCATTTGTGAGAAATTTCCACTAATTGTGAGACCTACAAAAATTATGCTTTATTTTCTAGGCTGAAAGTAAGATAGAATTGTTGAGTAGGTTAAGTAAATAATCGTTAGTTACCATTACGAGCTAAGGTAGTATATAGTATACCTACAATATTATAATTTATTTTTGTTTGTACGATTTTTTGTGTGGATATAGTTACGAGGCTGGAGCACTCTCCAATAAGTAGTAAAACTATCCTAAGTCACTGACACTTTTTACCGCGATAAAACATCTCATGCGTGTTTTAATCCCTCTATACCTACTAAAATTGACAATGTGCTTCTTTAACTTCGAAAGGCATCTATGAATTGCTATATTTTTTTAATGTATAGGTAGGTCTAGGTACGGTTGGAAACCAAGAGTGTCATAATTATGCTACTTTTTACAGCGAAAGAACATTTATTTCTCGCGAACGACTTGTGCTTTTGATTTGAGGTCATACTTTTTAATGTATGATTGTCCGTTTCTTATGTCGCAACGTCAGCAAATCTTTTTAGCGGAACCACAGGCCGAAACACAGTAAGGCCAACGTCGCAGACTTAATAAAGGCAAACTAGAGATTAGAAATCTCCGCAGGGTTTTACTGTTGCTGATATCACAATAAATACCTACCAAAACTAAAAGGTTAGAATCAAAGGGAATCCCTTAAAAGAAATTACATTTCTCGGTTCATCTTTTGAACCCCATGTTGACAGGCTATTGAAATTTTCACAAAATATGTACCTATTGCCATAACTGCTATACTAATTTATCGTTAAAATAGTTTTTTTCAGTTTATGTTATTTATTTTGCATTAAGATTTCAAAAGTAGAAAACCTATTACCTTATATGGCAACACTTTAGGCGGCGCGGCCAGCCCCGGCGCGCGCGGCGCTGCGCTGGCGCCAGAACCGGGAAACGGGCAAGTTTTGACAAGTTTCAAGTTAGTTATGTTGGTGTGTTGGAAATTATTTTGCACTCTAATTAAACTGCTCTAAGTTTATGTTTACAAGTGCCAATTTAATAAAATAACTACGGTTTTGATTACAATAAATACTATGGACGAAGTGGCTGATCTTCTGACAGCATGGGAAATACCAGAACTGATCCCAAGGTTTGCAAGTAAGTACCTATTTTTTATGAGTTTCTTTGCTGCATTATTTACGTTGTCACAAGTTAACGAAAGTGATGTTTTAGAGGTAGACTTATTCTTTTAGATTTTGGTCTCAGCCACTGTTCGGTCCACAGTAGGTACGTGTTCTGTGGTTCGGTCAGATTTTCATCTTGTACTTGTACACCTTACCTACTTACACGCAAAGAGATTTTTGCTTATGGCCGATTTACACATCCATAAGTAAGTAAGTAAGTAAGTAAATAAGTAAGTAAAAACTACGTGTGGACGCCGTGCGGCAAGTAAGTAAGTAAGTAAGTAGCGACTTGTCGCAGGATAGGAACCAGTTCTATTTTTTGGACAGGACAGTAGCGCGTAACCCCTCCCGCTACGTCTCACGCTCCCCGCCAACTTAACTTGCCGCCGTGTGGACGGCACAAGTAAGTATGTTCATAAGTTGACACACCACACCACGAAACGCATTCTGTCTGAATGCCGCCCGTGCAGTGCTTTTTATTTATTTACTATTTTGTTGTTGTATGTGTGTATATATGTAGGTATGTATTTATATTATGATTGAATGTTTGTTCACGCGTTTTTTCCATGCGTGGACAAAACACAAGCATACATACAAATATTGCAATCTAATAAAAGTTTTAAAAATTGACTACCAACCCTGTTTGCAAACAAGGTTGGTACCTACTATATATCTGTGGTACAGTCACCAGCATTAAGATGTGATGATGCAAAAATATCTGATATATATATATACGGATTCCACCAATGATTAGATATTTTAGCAGGCCGTCGATAGTCACATCTTAATGCTGGTGACTGTACCTACTACTCGATTAAAATCACGTGGATTTTCAACTATCGTACCTATAGGATTTCTGTCAAACTTCTAAAATAGCTGTCAAACCAAGGCGCCACGAGATTCTAAGCGAGTACCTAGTCCTTCAGTTCCCGTGGATCTTCTACAGACAATTCTTTGAACAGCTGATAGCTTGCACCATGAACATTCCTTCTGCTAATTCATTTTCGTTTCCAAGTCCGTATAGGATTTTGGTGTTCAATATTTATTTGATTTTGGTTTTCTTCTATAACCACATTTAATATTTCTTTCAGGTCTATTACATCACGACTGTGATTTTTGCGTAAAATGCCCATTTTCGCAATTTGTTGTAATTTTGCAGTTGTATGTATTTATTGTTTTTATAGAAATAGGATAATAAATTCATGTTTAATAAGTATTACAAATGTCCACTCTGCGAGGATAAGCTGAGTTCAAACGGCCGGCGCATCGCATTTGAAGTAGGTAATTTTGCGTTTTTATCGGAATAGGATAATAAATTCATTATAAAATCTTTATTAATCATGAAGTAACGATTAATTTGGTATAAATTTTGCTCAATAATATTGTCGTAGATAAGAAAAATTCACATTTAACTTAAAGCTATTTTCGAAATCTTTTGGTTTAGAATAAGATTTTTTTTCTATATAAAATCAACGATAACTGAAAATTCCGAGGCCACTACGCACTATACGACTATATAATGCTGGATTTACACGGAACCAATACTTGAGACAATCCAATAAGCCAGTCCAATATTGGCATCGTGTAAATAGAGACAGGCCACTACATTGGATTGTCCTCAAGGTATTTTTGCTTAGCATTGGCATTGGCTTATTGGACTGGCTTAGTGGATTGTCTCAAGTATTGGCTTCGTGTAAATCCAGCATAAGAGATAACATACAATTATTTTTAATTTCATTTGTTTAGAACAGTAGTTCAATCTAGGAGCTCAAAAAAGTGCCTTCGCTCATTTTATGAAAATCTTTCTCTGCAATTTTGAGTTTAATTAAAAAGTTAAGCAATATTTACAAAAAGCGAGGCCGCTACGCACTATGCCAATATACACTATTCAATAAGTCAACATTGATAATGTATTTTTGTTTCTGAGATCCATAACGCCAAAATTGGCCATTTTACGCAAAAATCACAGTCTAGATGTAATATTAGGCCTCCTAAGTGCTGGCGCACTTCATCACAATCCATTGTTGGCAGGACGTGTCTCGCGTCCAACGTCGCAAGGTTCTGACAAAGTATGAACTTCGAACTTACTTACTTACCGATAAACAAAATTCACCGTTTGAACGTTACTGTCTACTTCTCGATTAAGTAAGCAAGTAAGTAGTAAGTTGAACTTACTTACTTACTTACTTACTTATGGATGTGTAAATCGGCCATTACACGATAGCGGCAGCGGCTTGAGGCGCGAAAAGATCAATAATAATTAGGTAGGTACATAAACATACTGAACCTAACTATTGAACTCGCCGCATAATTATTAAACTAATTAAACTATAATTATTAATTTAGGGGGGAGGGGTGCGAAACGAAAGTAGCTTGTCATGTCAACCTCAGACCAAAAAATATTTGGTCTGAGTTGTCAACGATGATAATAAAGGCCAAACATTGTTTCAATTGTAAGTAGGTACCTAATAAGTTAGTGGCAAACTTGACTTATTCTAGTGTTTGATTTTTCAAGTCAAATCACTTCTGACATGGATTAAATTACTACTATCTTTCTCAAATAGCCGATACTGTGTGTATTTAATCTTCAAGTCATAAAGCGAAAGCTGAATCTACCAGTGAGCCTTTGTGTCATGCAGAAAGTTTAGTTTGGATGTGGTGAAAGAAAAGAAAAATAAATTTAATAAGATTAACAATACTATACAAGAAAAATAAGATAAAAAGTAAAAAGGTACACCTATACTTACACATTAAACATACACATAGTTAATACATAATTGACATTTATAACAATTACAATTCAGAGAAACTCGAGTCTAAAGAGATGAATTATGGTTTCTGTTTAGCTTATCTATTATATTGAATTTTAATTTTTTTTTAAAGTTAATTTTTAAGTTACGACACCAGCGCTAATTTGGATTCATATTGGAAGAACTAAATGGCATTGAGTTTTGTATTTTTTTCCTCAATATCCACTCAATATGAATCCATATTAGCTCTGGTGTCGTAACTTAGGAGTACGAAAATTCGCAATACCAATCCGATCCAATAGCGATCGGTTTCAAGAGTAAGGGGGTTGATTACCTGTGGAGTAATGAGTGTATTAGTATATACCTACCTACTTACAGTAATATGAGCTATGGGATTGTGAGTTATTTATTAATTTATAATTTTTTTTTTTTAGAAAATGGAATAACTGTACATTTGTTATCAGCTTTAAATATTGAGGAAATCAAGGAAATGATACCACTTATTGGGCCAAGAGCAATTTTTATACGAAGTTGGAAGGTTTGGTTGAAAACAGTCAACAATGAAAATGCTATCATCTGTGAAAACATAGAGGAAGTTGAATTTTCTAGTTGCAATATTTCTCTGAGTGTAAGTATCTTTAAATTTTATGCATGTAACCAGTAAGTATATCTCTACTTTCCAATTTTAAAATAAAAAAGTAATGTAGTACTTACCTAATGAATTAGGCAAGTAGGTACTTAAATAATTTCAACAAATATGAAACAAGTGTGTTTCTTTAGACATGTTATGTACCTAATATGTAAGTATTATTGATTCTAGAAGTACATGATACTTTTTAAATATAAAAACCAAATTATCATGATGTTTGTAGACTTTTTTAGATCCCAAAGTTATTGCGAAAACAATTTTTATATTACATATTTATTTTTTATAATTACTTATTGTACTTTTATGTACAATCTGACCGTTAAATTGTCTTCACGGTATGGGCTTAAAGTAATATCATTTACTATAATGAAGCAGACAAACTTTGAAATAAATAAGTAATATTTTTGTTTCAGGCTCTTCAAGATATATATATTTTGCAAGAGCAAGAAACACAAACCACAACACCAAAACAAAATTTTCCAAATGAAACCGAAACAACCACTCCACACAAAACTGTAGCAGGAAATGTGAGTATTTTGTTAATTGTGTAGCCACATTTATTTTTATAAACTATAATTTACTTTAATTTTTTATCAATATTTTTTCTTTCAGGTAGTTATGGCAATTATTATTGTTAAAAGAGAATTTTGAAGCGACATGCTTAGTTCAGTTTGTGGGAGAATCTTTACCTAATGAAAATGCAAGAAACCTTTTGGCTTTGGAACCTATTTATCGCCCCCGAAACCCCCTGCATACAAAATTTCATAGAAATCGTTGGAGCCGTTTTTGAGATTCAGATTATATAGAATTGCTTGTTTAAAGGTATTACATTATTTATTATTTAAGGTAAATAGTTATATTTTGGATTATTGAAAAAGGCTACAAAGTCCAATGTGTATGCTCAACTGCTCTTGACTGTACCTACCATTTTAAAATAATGTCCCTAAGGTTTTTTTTGTTGTAACATGGAAATCTCATACTAATTGTTTTTTCAGTTACTGATGAAGAACTAACGAATTTAGCAGCCATACTAAGCCTGACAGAGCTTATAAGCTCCCAATGTAGTTCTGATTTCTATGAAGGATAAAGTCTCTGCTGGTCCCTCAGCGGCAAAAAAAGTGAAAGGTAGCTCAAAACGATGATGGAAACCTAGTAAAGCGGAATCGAAAGAAGCATTCGTAATCCATATAAAAGACAATAGTTGCCTCCAGGTAACATTACAACAAAAACACAAATCACTTATGCAAAGAGGTTTAACACTTCAACCTTATATAGCCATTGTAGGACCTACGTTGTCTACTATAAAGTCGTACTTGGTTATTGTAAACCCTAATACATTTAACAACCTGCATAATATACTAGAAGCCATTCACACTTGTTTCAAAATTATTTGGGCCCTAAATGCAGAGTACCCGTTGGATTATTATGGACCTTGGTATTTTATTCAGAAAAGTTTTTATAAACTCTCTAGTCCCCATGACAAGGGCTCAATGTCAGCAGAGTCCTTAATGACAGATTGCAACATTTAACCTAAGTAGTTATTATATAATAAATAACTAGACAACTAAATATAAGGAATAAGATCTGCTATATGTATACATATAGGCAGGTCTCATTCCTTTTACGCCGGGTTTAGATTTAATTTAAATTATTTCTTATTTTGTAACCACCATAGTCATGGTCGTCTGTTTTTTGTGCCAAAAGGTGTGTTTTAACATTAGCGCACTTCGAGCGCACCTAAGCTTAATGCATGACAGTAATCAGTATAAGACTTATGTATGTGCTGAAGGTAGTTGCGAAAGAAAATTTCAATTATTTACATCATTTAGAAGGCATTTTTTAACTCATGAAGCCAGTACTTCAGCTGTTGTTTCAGTAAATTTATCTGACCCTGATCAAAATGAAACTGAACTTAGCAACAATGTTCATAATATGCCAATACACACAATAGAAAACAATGAGCTGGTTTTAAAACAAATTTTGCTGAATCATGGTCAAAGAGAATTACCACAGCAGATATTTGAAAAAAGATTATCTGAAATGATTGCAATTTTATACGCGAGTCAAAATTTACCTAGAAATGTAGTTCAGTTATTTATTAATAGCTTTCGAGAGTGTGTTTCAAAATCTTTAATTATTGCCATTGAAAGTTGTCTTAACAGCTTATCACAAAATAGTGAGATATCAGCTTTTTCTGTCCTAATTATAATTAATAGCATTAAGCCCTTACTGACTGCACCTTTAGAAAAAATTTCTTCAGAACACAAAAGATTAAAGTATTTTGAAACTCGTAATACTTATGTTAAACCTCA
Organism: Scoparia ambigualis; assembly: GCA_963921215.1. Lineage (NCBI taxonomy): Eukaryota > Metazoa > Arthropoda > Insecta > Lepidoptera > Crambidae > Scoparia > Scoparia ambigualis. The sequence continues at coordinate 11,563,549 of OY992525.1, read as the reverse complement.
ACCAATTGTTATAGGTCAAAGATTAGACAATGTGATAGAAGGTGGCATAAGACGTTTTGTACCTGTGACTTGTAAGCAGAGTTTTGTTAGTTTAAGAAAGGTATTAAAACTTTTTTCATTGCTAGAGGGAGTTCTCATAGAAATTCTTAACTACATGGCGTTGTTAGATAGTAATGATACACCAGGTGCTGCAATCGAAAATTTTATTCTAGGTTCCTATTGAAAAACTGTTAAGCAACATCATGGAGAAAATATTGTGATGCCATTGTTTATGTTTTATGATGACTATTATAATCGTATCATACTTTAAATAAGAACTTGAAACGACGGCAATAGGTAATCGACGTAACGTAACCTGTCACACACCGAAGACCTTTAAATATCTTTAATATGTACCTTTATTTCATATTTTGTTAAATGTTGATTTGTTACAATTATTGAAAACAATACATACTAATTACTTGACTTAAATGGTATTTCATTTGTAATTTATAATAATAATAATGTTAAGTCCAAGTATTTTTAATCATGTTGCATGGTGGTATTTAATTACAGTAAGTGGCGCAAGTGACTCCAAACTGCTCTCTATGTACACTCATATACAATACAATGCGCTTCAGACCAGCTGCACAACTGAACTTTAATCTATGGATCTATATGCCGGGCATCATACTGAATAGTTACGTGTCCAGAACAGCATCAGACTAAGCATCAGTCGCAGCGTGACACCTTCCATTTGTCAGTCGTTTTGCAGTCGCATTGCAAACGCATTTTGTGTAAGTGTGATAGGAGAGAAGTAAGGAGACCACTAGCGCCATTAATTTTAAACATCTTATATATTTGGACTAAACATAACACCTAGTGGATCCCAACATGTATACTCGATGAATGTCATAAAGGATTTGTTTAAATCGTTCAAATTGAATAGTAACATCAATATACTCACATAATGGAACAAAGTAAGGACACATTGGAACTAATTAAGTAACATGATTGATCTTATAAAGATCTTTTTTAATTTTATCAACCGAGAAATATTATTTGAACATGTAACTTTGTTGACTTACACAAGATCTTTAGTTAAATTAATAAATTGCAATGATTAGGTTGATCATTATTGTTTATAAGATAAATCAAATTTCACGATTAAACACATAAAATAAGTTGATTAAATTAATTAAGATAATGAGTACTACCACTAACTTCAGCATCACTGCTAACAATTAGGCATGATTAATTTAATTAAGAACTTGATCATTTCTACTAATTAGTTAGTTGAATTGACAATTCTTGATTATTTTTTTATCAAGATGGCTTGATAGCAAGCATCAAGTTGCTTTATGCGAACGTATTTAAACAAGTATATTGATTAAATTTATCAATATTTTGATTTATTTAATCATATTTTTTTTCAGTGTATTCTGTGAACCGCATTAAGATTTTCTTACAAAAATAGAATAAAAACCATAAATTTTGGGGGTTAAAATATTTTTGAGTTTCATTCTAAGAATGGGGAGGGGTCCCCATTCTTATAACTGAAAACTCAAAATTTTTTTTTATTTGACCCATCCGTATCTATGGATAGGTCTTCAAAAATGATATTGAGGTTTCTAATAATTTTTTTCTAAACTGAATAGTTTGCGGGAGACACACTTCCAAAGTGATAAAATGTGTCGTCGTCGTTACAACGAACTACAAGAACTTTTATATGATGTTACTTGCTGCTACGGAACCCTTCATGGACAAGTCCGACACGCACTTGGCCGATTTCTTTTATAAAGAGGGGGAAATGGGGGTTTTGCAGTGGGAAATTATTTCCCATTATCCGGTACTTCAAAGAAAAATATTATAAAGTGGGAAACTATTTTCCATTATCCGGAACAGCTCTCAACTTTTGATACATTTTTACTAAAAAGTCTATACATGTTAGTTGCTCCTACTTTGCTTGTTTTAATTTTCTTATTTAATAAAGGAAAATAAAAAAAGCAAAGTACACACAGAGCTACTTCACAGATGGAACATTGTATTTTTGCTCAGATAAGATCAGACAAGTCGTCTAAATTTTGTACCATCTCTTCAAATTTTTTCTTGGGTAGCGCTTTAGGTTTTTTTCAAGCGACCATAATTAAATAGCTGAAAAGAAATATTAAAAGGTTGGTATGTAGGTTATCTAAGCAGCACAAATAGTAAAGTTCATATTGTAAGTGACACAGTTAGCCATAAAAATCAAGTGAGAAATCACTTAAACACTGTCACAACTCTCGAGGAAGCTCCTTAGCCGACTTACTCGCTGACAACTTTGGGTTAGTTAGATAAGACTGCAAGTACCAAGTACCCATACTTATTTAGGTACTTATATAGTGCAACAGACAAATTATTTATTGTATATAGTAATTGGTGATTTTTTTATGCAGGAACAAACAATGGGAAATTATTTCCCACTTGTTTAAACCTAAAAAAATCCAACAAATATCAATGCTACGAGGGCAAAAACGGTAAAAAGCATTCAGAAAACAAGTCTAGTTTACAAGAATATAGTGTTTATGCACTTACCAGATTTTTTTTCTTTAAAAACTTTTAAAACTTCCGCCAATACCGGTTTTTTCACAAAATACTTCAAACTGTTTTTGACATTGACATATAATTACAGTTCGCGGATTTTTTTTTTGATAATTTGTTTCTGACCATGGATACTAGTCCCTCAGTCGAAATAATAGAGTTCATTTATTATGCTTAGAAGATGATAAGTCCCACAGCTTTATTGAGTCTCGAAGGGTTTGGGGGAAAATCATTTACCATTAAACGTTCATTATCACTCATTATCATCCACTTAATGTAAAGAGAATAATAATTACTATTAAAAAAACTTGACACTAGCTAAATGTGCTGATCGCACGAAGCCATTATATAAAATAAAAAAATCTTTGTGGACTTTGTGGTGATGTGGTCATTTGTTGTGTTTACAATGCCGATTTTGGTAAACATTGATGAAATTCAATGTTAATTCTAATAAAATGAACGAACTAACAACTCTAGTCACCATCAAATGTAAGCAGCAGTTGGTGCGCGCGGTCCGTTTCAACGTGGACGGCACGTACTGTCTCACATGTGGCGCGGACAAGAAAATCAAACTATGGAACCCACACAGAGAGCTTCTGCTAAAAACCTATGGCGGCCACGCAAATGAGGTCCTAGACGCGGCCGGCTCCTGTGACAGCAGCCACGTTATATCTTGCAGCAGCGACAAATCCGTAATCCTCTGGGATGTTACCACCGGACAACCCCTTAGAAGGTACAGAGGCCATGCGAGCTCAGTAACATGCATTAAATTCAATGAAGAGTCAACTATGGCTATATCAGGGTCTGTGGATAACACCGTAGCCTTTTGGGACATCATCAGCCGGAGACAGGAGCCGGTGCAAGTGTTAAAAGATGCCAAGGACACTATAACCTCTTTGCAAGTGTCCGATCATGAAGTCATGACATGTTCAGTAGATAGCCATGTTAGGTTGTACGATATTAGAGTTGGAAAAATGATTTCGGATTACATTGGGCACATAATTACTTACGGAAGTATGACGCATGACGGACAGTGTTATATATTAAGTTGTGCCAATGGAACGGTTAAATTGTTTGACAAAGACTCCGGGGAAATTCTCAACACATTCACGGGGCATGAGTGCAGAGACTTTATGCTAGAAAATGCGGTAAACGAGAAAGATAGTCATATTATCTCTGGTTCTGCCACCGGTGAAATTTTGTATTGGGATTTGATTAGTAGTACTTGTACAACAACGTTGGTGCACAGTAAAAATAGACCGGTTGTGTCTCTAACTCACCATCCAACTGAAAGCTATTTGTTGACTGCATGTGATGATGAGATAAAACTATGGGGTATTCAAAGAATGGAAGAGTGAACAAATAATTTGTGTGTACAAATAATTTATAAGCCTTTAATATAATAATATACATTAAACAGTTCTAAACCAAATTTACATGTTTCTTTATTTGCTTAGCACTTTCAACCTACCTAGCAGATTTACTACTCAAAAAAAACATTTACTATAGTTGAAAAATAAACAAATAATATTTAACGTTCTAAATTAGCCCAAGTTAAGCTTCTTGTGAAACTTGTTTTAATGGTTAAATAAAGAAAACTCTGAACCAAAATCAATTTTGAAAAAGTTATTTCAAAACAGACCCGACCGGGAATTGAACCCGGGACCTCAAAGATGGCGCGGCATGCCAGAATCCAGTGCTAACCACACACAAACGCTCGACCACGGAAGTCGTTGAGTTGTAAATAACTATCTGCTAGGAAGAGAATATTATTTCTGACTAATGCATCTGATGTTCTATGAGTTTTTAGCCGATGGGAGTTTAGAGAGTAATAACACCATCTATTCTTAAGATTGGAAAACTTAGCTTACTAAATACAAATTTTACATGTTACAACTAGAGGCGTATATACAAAGCAGTTTATTAAGTGTTCATAAATGAACGCTAGGGTGCGCTGCGTTTGGCATGACGCAGCGGCTCGCGGCAGTCGCGTGGCTGTCGATGCGCGCCGCATATAAATATTCGCGGCGGCTCTGTAAGATCGCTATTGCGCGGCGGCCACCGGGCCATCGGACGAGACACATGTAACATCGAAGCAGCTGTGTCGGTAGCTACAGGACTCCCCCTCAAGCGAAGCGTACGGGAGTGTTGACACTTCTGCCCGAACGGGTTCTTCTGAGCGTTGGTTCTACTGCTGCTGCTGGATCAGATGTTACTCGTGGCTGAACGGGGGCCCAAGTCTGCTAATTTACGAATGGCATAATTGAATCGCAATTGGATCGCATTGTAATTGTTTGACATATTTGGTATTCTCTTACTCATTTAAGAATACCAAATGTGTCAGACAATTACAATGCGATCCAATTGCGATTCAATTATGCCATTCGTAAATTAGCAGACTTGGGCCCCGGCTTGTGTGTCTTGTAACGGCGCCGGCGGCGGCGGCGTAGTTGTTTCTTCGGTGTTCAAAGTGTAGGCAGGCTTCAATCTGTCTATCGACACCGTGGCGATTCTTTCAGGAAGTTGTATTTCAAAGAACTTGATGCTTCGTTTCAGTACTTGATACGGGCCTTCGTATGGTGGTTGCAGTGGTTTACGTACCGCGTCGATACGTAGAAATACAGATTCGCACGTCGATAGGTCGTTATGCACGAACATACTACGCTTGTTGCTATGCGGTAGGTATGTTGGTGTGCACACGGTGATTAATTTGTGAAGCTTCTGCACGAACTCTTGGTTGACAGCGGCAGGTGATGGTGATGAAGATGGTGTGATGAAATCACCAGGTAGACGAATTGCTTGACCATATGTTAGTTGCGCTGCGCTGGTGTTGGTGTCGGTTCGTATTGCTGCTCGGAGTCTCATTAAACTGTAGGTATTTCGTCGATCCATTTAGAGTTGCAGTGTAATCTAGACATTAACGCGGCTTTCAGTGATCGGTGCCAGCGTTCGACGATTCCGTTGCTTTGTGGATGGTAAGCGGTTGTTCTTGTCTTTTCGGCGCCAAGTAGATGGGTAAGCGCGCGAAACAGCTGACTCTCGAACTGACGTCCTTGATCTGTAGTTATTGTCTGGAGACATCCGAATCTTGTTATCCACGCTTCGTAAACATATTTTGCGACGTTTTCACTGGTTATTTCTTGAATAGGTATAGCTTCGGGCCATCGCGTAGTGCGATCTATCATTGTGAGTAGGTATCGATGTCCGTGTTCGCTTGTTGTTAGAGCTCCGACAATATCAATATGTAGGTGTTGAAATCTTTCGCACACGGGAAATGATGATATGTTGCTGTGCGTGTGTCGTTGTACTTTCGCTCGTTAACAGGATACACACGTCTTCGTCCATGTTCCAATGTCGGAGTTCATCGCGGGCCAGAAGTAGCGTTGTTGTAGAAGCTTTCTTGTTGTTCGCGTACCGGGGTGACTGACTCTGTGCACTGCGTCGAATGCGGTGCGTCGAAAGTCATTCATGTGGTAGGTACGGACGAATGTTAGATGTTGATGTTTCGCAGTAGATGTCGTAATCGGTGTTAGGTATCTTGATTTTCTTTACTTGTAGGTTGGTTTGTTGTAGTAGCGCAGGTAACTCGGGATCATTTTGTTGTTATCTTGCTAGTTGTTCGTAGTCTATTGTTGATGGACATGTGATTGTTTCGATGCGGGATAGTGCATCGGCGACTGTGTTGTCTTTTCCACTGATGTGACGAATGTCGGTTGTAAACTCGCTGATGAATAGTAGTTGTCTTGAGCGGCGTGGTGTTTCGCTATCGGATGACTATATTTATGTAGAGCGTAGGTAAATGGCTTGTGGTCGGTAAAGACAATATATTAGTTCTCTTCCTTCGAACATTTTTCTAAAGTGCTTCATTGCCATGTAGATTGAAAGTAATTCCCTGTCGTAAGTACTGTACTTTTGTTGCGTGGCTGTGAATTTCTTCGAGTAGTAGTGGAGTAGTAGTGGTTGCCATGTTTTGTTAACATATTGTTGTAGTACGGCGCCTGCACAAGTATTGGAGGCGTCGCACATTAGTGCGAGCGGGACGGAGTTAATCGGGTGTGCAAGTAGCGCGGCGTCTTGTAGGCATTTCTTGCTGTTTTCAAATGATGCGATTGCTTCGTCTGTCCATTGAATTTCGGTCTTGTCGCGTGTTTTCGAGTTGTGTAGGTATTGGTTGAGCGGAGCTTGTACTGATGCGGCGTTAGGTATATGTTCGCGGTAGTAGTTAATCATGCCAAGAAATGTTCTGAGTTGTTGTATTGTCTTCGGTCTTGGATATTCAGAGATTGCTTATACTTTTTCTTGAGGTGATATGATACCGTTAGCGGATACTTCGTAACCAAGAAACTTGACTTTCTTCTTGCCGAAATTGCATTTAGACGGGTGATAGTGATACCGGCGTCTTCTAGGCGTTGTAATACGATACGTAGGTTATCGCGGTCTTGCTGTTCAGACTCTGAAGCCGTAGTCTGAAGGAGTACGTCGTCGAGGAACGGGAAGACGAAATCTAGGCCTCGTAGCACATCATGGATGAAACGTTGGAAAGTCTGTCCAGCGTTCTTTAAACCTGGACACATTCGTGGAAATTCGAATAACCCGAATGGTGTGATGATGGCTGTCTTCTCTATGTCAGTTTCTTTGTTAGGTAGCTGTTGATACGCTCGTATGAGGTCAATTGTTGAGAATATTTTCTTTCCAGCGAGTTGGTAGGTAAAGTCTTTGATGCGTGGAATCGGATAACGGTCTGGTTTCGTTTTTGCCTTGAGTCGGCGGTAGTCTCCACACATTCTGAGATCGCCATTATTTTTAGGTACAACGTGTAGTGGGCTTGACCATGGACTCTTGCTTGGTCTGCATAGGCCTTGTTCGATCATAGACTCAAATTCTTTCTTCACTTTCTCGTAGCGGTGTGGTGGTAACGGACGTGCTCGGCTGTGTAGTGGCGGGCCAGTGGTCTCGATATAATGTTCCACGTGGTGCTTCGGAGTAAGTTTCATTGCAGTGAGTCTTGTGATACCGGAAAACTCGTTGAGGATGTCGTGGTATGGTTGTTCTAAGTCGATACTGCGAACTGTAGGTACATCGGTGTAGCAGCCTGGAGTGACGATTGATAACTTAGTGACGTTATCTACTAGTCTTCTGATCTTCAGGTCTACCAGCAGGTCGTGGTAGCATAAGAAATCGGCTCCAATGATAGGCTTGCTGACGTCGGCGATGATGAACTTCCATTTGTACGGTCTTCGTAAGTTGAGGTTGAGTTCGAGTGATAATTCGCCGTAGGTATTTATCGTGGTGTTGTTCGCAGCATACAGATTGAATGGTAAAACTTTCATTGTTGTCCCTTTCTTCCTTAGAATAACTGATACGTTTGCTCCCGTGTCGATGAGAAACTTCAGTTTTGATTTCTTGTCGGTAATGAAGAGACGGTAAGATTTACCTAGAACATCTGAACCCGCCTCGTCTAACGTTCTTGATAGTTTAACGAGGCTTCGTCGACGTTATTATGTTGCTGTGGTTGTTGTTGCGACTTGTTGAAAGAGCACGGCGATTGGCATTTTCTTGCTTTTCTTTCAAAACCTTGGTGGTAGTAGCAATAATTGCTATCAGGTGTAGGTATATGGTCGGTGCGTTGCGTTGTGCGAGAGCGAGACGGCGAACGTGTTATAGAGCGATTCCGATGCGTGCGTTATTATCGATTGTACGGCGAACGGCTTCGTAGGTAGTTGTTTTGATAATGCGACGGGCGGGTGCGAAGCGATGCGACTTCGAGTGACAATCTTCGTATTTCTTCAATTAAGTATTGTGTTTCAGACTTCGGTTGTGTCGGTGAAGGTTGTTGGTGGTTTGCTGACGATGACGACACGACGCTGACTTCTTGTGTCTGCTCCATTATTTTGTCGGCGAGTAGAGATAGTTCGTCGAGTGCGGCGGTCTTGCTGATGGTGTCGCTCACGACGAGTTCTATGGGCGGGAAGATGGTTCATCCACATGAGTCGTAGTGTTGACTCGGAGACTTTGTCACGAGCAAGGTCACGCATGCGGCGTAGGAGCTGAGATGGTCGTTGCTCTCCTAGTTCCATTTCGGATAGCAACTTTTGGAACTGGCGTCCTTCTGACTCTTCATAAACGGATAACAGTCTTGACTTAAGCGCAGTGTAGTATTGTTCAGCTGGCGGGTTGTACAGTAGGTCGCTGATCTGCTCGATGTCTTGTTTCTCGAGCTATCACGAGTTGGGCTAGTTGTGTTTGGCCTTTCTTCAGATCGTGTGTTGCGGCTTCGAACGTGATGAACCATAGTCTAGGTCGGTCACGCCAGAATGGTGGTACACGCATAGATAAGGCGATGCTTGAGACTTCCGTAGTTGGTTTGGAGCTTGAGCTGCTTGATTCCTTGGATTTTTCGGCCATAGTTACTATCTTGATTATAGGTAGGTTGCTTCTTAATGTTCATCACGTCGGGGTCACCACTTTAGCCGATGGGAGTTTAGAGAGTAATAACACCATCTATTCTTGAAATTGGAAATGACGCAGCGGCTGAAGCGGCTCGCGGCAGTCGCGTGGCTGTCGATGCGCGCCGCATATAAATATTCGCGGCGGCTCTGTAAGCTCGCTATTGCGCGGCGGCCATCGGACGAGACACATGTAACATCGAAGCGCGGGAGCGCGCGTCGTAATTTATGTCTTACAGCTGTGTAGGTAGCTACAAGTTCTTGATTATTTATTTCAATTAATTCACAGGTAGGTACCTAATTACTTAATAACGAATGAGCAAAACCAAAACGCAGCCTGTTTACGTGACAATCCGTGACATTGACATTAGTGATTTTTTCTGAAAGATTTTGACGTGACAACGTCTTATAAATTGGTTTGCCGGGTGACACTTCAAGAAACTGCGTTACGCTCCGCTCACGTTATGCGCTCACAATGAGAGCGAGTGAGAGGCACGCGTCCCTTCCACTCGGGCATGGTTAGCCCGCCTAAGATTTTGTTAATATGAAATTCAGTGCGAGATTCTTTGTATAAATTAATGTTTTAAATATAATTCTTTGTATAAATAAATGTTTTAAATTGTTACTATTATTTCATCCTTCTTCCTACTATACGAATGAATATTCACATTAAAATTATTTTACCACTCAAAGTCGTTGTCACGTAAAACTTTCGCCCGTATACCGACTTTACAGGCAACCAATTTTTTACTTTGAAAGTAGGTTCATACCACAAACATAATTTATATTATATGTCTGTGGTTCATACAACAATTATAGCATTGACATTCGATTTAAGAAAATTGAAATTATTTCCTTTTAGTTTAAGGTAAGAGTTAAAATTAAGATAGACTCACAGGATAGACCTTACACACGAATGCCTTAGTAGGATATATATACGTTTGGCAAAAAAGAGTGGAAATTAAATAGTGACAACACTGTATGGAGTGTTTGTCAAAAATGATGTAAACTGCATACAGTATTGCCACTATTTAATTTCTACTTTTTTTTGCCAAACTATATTTTAAGATTTATTAAAAAAGAAGCCAGGTTAAGTATATATATATATATATAAGGCCTAGACTCCTTTGCCTTGTCCCTAACGGGAAAATGTCAGGACTTCTTGGCGGGAAAGTGAAGCGTCATGTCTGCAGTTTTGTTTTATTTTCTAAAATTTGTGTTATTTCGAATATTAATGTGAAATAATAGTGAATTATTATCCGTTAAGTGTTTGTGAACGTGCATGAGTGTTGGCAAATGAAAGAAAACAGTGCAACATCACTTTTCAAATTTTCTCAAGAAGTCCGCGTGAGACCTCAGTAAAGTCCCACATCTTTACTGAGGAGTCCTCACTGAGGACTCAAGGGGTTTGGGGAACACTTCTATTATACGTCTGTGGGGGAACATCATTTATCATTCATCATCTTAATCACCACTCATTATCATCAAGGTAAAAAAACTAATGACTAGGCAGTATGGTCTCAGACCTTAGCCTGTTCCTTCACGGAACAAATAAATTTAAAAAAAAGTTATTAAATGTCAAAATATTAAAGTTTTGGTTTTGGTTGTTAATCATACCTAATTCTATTCTGCTTTATTTCAAAATAAAAGATTAATGTTACGTTTACATTGCATAAAAATACAATACACTCAATACTTACTGTACTGCCATTAATGGTGCTAAAACTCCGTCGTGCACTAATAAGCTGTAATTTCGGTCACAAAGACTTGTCTATTTGTGTTGTGTTGTGGCATATTGTTGTACAAATAATATATTGGTGCTCCAATTTGATGTTCACTGCTGTCTGGTTACGCTTCGTAGTCTGCACGGACATTTGCCAGCTCTGACTTTTTTATAATTGTACAAAAAGGTAATATCATGCTATATTCTAGGTACTTATTAAAGTATATTGTCATTCTAATTGGCTGTGAAGGTTTACGCCTTAGGTAGAGGGCACTCGAAATAAGAGTTTGTATAATATGTACATATTTTTATGATTTAATTGTGTTTGATGTTTAGTGCACTTCCACTTTCTATAAACACATTAAACATTATTACTTATAAGAATTACAGGTTTATTTAGAGAAAGTTCATAATTAATCTCTATAAGTATAGAACAAACATCAATCAATGCACAATTATACGTAAATTCATGACTATTATCCCCAAAGGGTAAATCAGAGACTAGGCAATGAGGACAGCTAAGTCAGTCCTCTGCCATAGTTCACATTTCACTAAATAACCAGCATAATGGTGGTGAGCCCATTGCCGCTCTATGCTGTTGGAAGTATGTGCAATGTTTTGTAACAAGGCAACTAAAGCCTTGTTGGTTTTTGTGACCTTCTTTGTGAATGACATTCTTTAATATTTGAATTTTAAATTTAAAACTAGATATAAAAGAATGTCATTCACAAAGAAGGTCACAAAAACCAACAAGGCTTTAGTTGCCTTGTTGCAGTTTAGTCCGTTAGTCGCATTTTACGACACTCACGGTAATAGATGGGTTGGTAAGTATTGGTTTTATAACGAGCTGCCACCACACAGCTTATCAAGTGGTTTAATGTTTATAAAGAAAAGAGTTCAACCGTGTCACATAGTGGTGAACGAATACTACCACCCCCTCTCTTCCCTTGGGCGCCGTAAAAGGCTAACAGACTAAAGACTGCACATACGTCTAACAGCATAGAGCGGCGATGGGCTCACCACCTGTCACGATGAGCACATGTGCAGTTAGAAACTGAAACATAGTGAAGTGTTTCTAAAGAATGTATTTAATTTGATAGTTAAGAACTGTGTAATCTAGGCACCATACCTAAAAAACAAATAGATTTCTTAAAGTTTCACTTAAAACATATCCCTACATCTAGAAGTTGCTAAGAAAACATTGCAATGAAACATTCTTATGTTCTACAGGCGAAATAATGTTGGATTGGATTATAACATGATATCATATTATGAATAAATTGGCTCGGACCTAATTTGCCACTTGCCACAAGATGATTATTTTTTAATTATTAGTTTTGCTTATTTTTCATCTTCTGTCTTCTACTTTTTGTGATGTGATCCATAAAGTTCTTAATCTTAAATTGTAGGTACTTAGTAAATTTATTAAGTCAGTGAAATGTTGAAAAACGACTAACTCAGATGGGAATCGAACCCATGTCTTCAATTCACACCTAAGGCAGTTTCGAAATATTTGATTATTTGCATTAATCAACACTCAGAAAAACTCAAAGATAACAATATGTTAAAAACATTTCTACCTCACAATTTTTTAAATGTTTCGTTATTCTAAAGGTCTTTGCATAAGTAATGGGAAATTACCCGGACGGAACGGAACGATACGATTTCTTGAAATCATTGCATTTAAAAATATAGCAATAAAATATACGTGGCTGGAAACACGGACGAGACGAGGACGGGAGCGTCTCGTCCCTCACCCCCTGTGTGGCCCGTGCCCCGTCCCGTCCGGGAAATTTCACGTTACGTATGAGAAGACCTTAAGGCAGTTGTTTGTAATGTTTCACTGAGTATTCACCAAATATAATTAAGTGTTCTTACATAATCATCTAAAATTTCTAATTAAAAATAACAAAGCTTCCATCTTCAAGAGTACTTACTCATAGACAATAGATGCATAGTCTCATACTTAATCAAACTCAAATAATGTCTATGCGTAAATAATACAATTTCCATAGATAGAAATGAATCAAGATATTAAATAGATAAACGTTTATTGTAAAGTACTTAAACTAAACTTTAGGCACTAAATCATAAAAATATTATTGAAGTTTCATCACTTTAGAACTAGGCTCGCTAGATTCAAGCAAGTTGGAACAAAGTGCTAAGTTCGAAAGGCATATATCTGATTTATGCCTTGTTTTGTGGTGTCGTTTTTCAAGCAGAAATTGTGTATCTATAGTTTATAAAATCAAAGGCTATAGTGACAATTTACCATTGTTAATAAAACATAAAGCTTTGTTTTACTTACCTTATCTATCACCTATTGTATTTACATTTTTTTTTATTTAAGTATTTATTATAGGTACAACAAACTATAATAAATACTTACTGCTACATTTAGAGCTTAGTAAACTAATTTTACAATGGTCGTGATGATACAAATATAGCCAACCCTGTTGTACACAAATTGGTTATTAACATGAAATTGAGCTTTCTAAGGCATACAGGTTATCAAATCCCAGCCCCAACAGCCAGCACCACACTGCAAGACCTAAAAATATTTTAAGCTCCTTTTGCATAAAACCTGAATGTGCCCGATAATTAGTTGATGGTGGTGAGCAAGTAACTTTTCATAATGAGACAACCAGCACCTCAGTCTCCCTGTGACCACAGTGCTATTATTTATTCTGTGCCACGGCCCTGTAAAGAGTTCCGAAAGTAAATAAATAAACGCGAGTTTATTTATTTATTTCCATCCATAAAAAGTGTTTCACCTATATCATTTTTTTTTTCTACAGCAACCTGCACTGGAATAGGACAAAACTTCTCAAAAATGGAAGTGATGCAACAACCTCATTCCAGCCGAACGAACGGCACAGACAAGACTCGCCTTGACGATATGAACAACGAGGTATCATCAACTTCAAGCGGAGATATCACACCGACAGACAACACAGCGAAATTCAACAACTTCTACAAAACCAGATACACAGAGACAACTTCAGATAATGAAATGACCGAACCAAAACGACCACCCCGAGGCCAATATAAAAGCATGGGAAACATTCATGAAAACCTCAAAAACGACCACAATGTTTATGTTAATAGAGTACAAAATAGTATAAGCAACGTTGATTTAAGTCTTCACCGTGGGGAAATTAAAAAATTTGATACGCTACAAGTTCCTATAGTCGGTTATGAGGTGATGGAGGAACGAGCTCGCTTCACCATATACAAATTGAAGGTTGAAGATGACAAACGCGACCAGTCTTGGCTAGTTTTCAGGAGGTATACAGACTTTGTGAGACTTTACTCGAGAATCAAAGCTGAGTTGCCTAATGTGGTTTTACCGTTGCCAGGGAAACGGTGGTTCAGAGATAATTTTGAGCCAGCTTTTTTGGAAGACCGTGTGAGAGGTTTGCAGATATTCGTGAACTCTATACTGAATAAACTACCTAACCACCCTGTTGTTAGGGAGTTCTTTTGCTTGGACGAACCTCCGCAAGTGTTTAGTTATCAACCGGAGATACAAGCGGTGTATGGTGCTTTGGAAGACTCTATAACAACATTGAAGATGCAATTAAAACAGAAGGATGCAACTATTATGCATTTACAGAAAAGGGTATTACAAATGGAAACACAAACGAAGAAATGCCCTAATTGTAGTACAAATAATGCTGTTAATTCTGTGTAAGTACGATTATAAATATGATATTTTGTAATTAACTAAATGTTACTATGGTATACATATCTGTATATCATATTATTATGATGGTGCATTAAATAATATGAGAGCTTCTTGTTGAGGCAACCTTAACATAATAAGTATATTCACAATTAGATCGCGGCGCCACACGGCGCACGGCCGCTGTTGAAAGGTTAAAGCAAATTTAGCGAGACTCAATTATAAAAAGCAATATACATAGATTTTTACATGATACTTTTAGTAGGTATGTGTTTACGACGAAGCTAGACATGAAATAAGACAACGTAGGAAACAGTAAAACTTAATAACTTTTACAAATTTTGTACAACAGCTAGTATCCCTCCAAAAATTTTCCAACCGTACGGAGGTAGTTGCTTTGGCCCAGAACATGGTACTTACTGTACTCACCTTATAGCATGTTGAGACATGGTTGAGACTAGTACCATTCAAAAGGTATTTAATAATACATGTATATTTTGTATTGCGACAACTCTGTAGCTCACATGGGAAACAAGTTATTCGAATTTTATTAAATACGCCGTACACCCTTTGTGAGTTCGCCCAGCGCGCCATTCTAAGGCTCGTATTTTAAAACCAAACTCAAATCTTTGCTTGAGTACAGTTAGAAAGGGATGGCGATATATGCGATGAATAGCACCATCCCTTTCTAACTGTACTCTAGCAGAGATTTGAGTGTGAGTTAAGATCGCGTTTTCGCAATTTTTCAATTTGTTATTCGATTTTCTTATATGTTTGAGACACTGGCTGCAACATTTTTTTTTGCCTTCTGTGACACCTAGTCTTAAATGCTATGAGGTTGGTATGGGCTCCACTCCATACAAAATGTCCCATTGTTCTTTCTTCTGGCATGCAGTAGACATGCTTGACCCAATACTAATTTAATTGGGCATATTAGGAAGTCATCCTCAATTACAATATGTATGTATTTTCTTTAAATAACTTGCAGCTATTATAATATTATTCTTGTTAATATATTTTCACTACATCCACTCCGACCGCGCGTACGTACAGAATAGTCAGACAACTTCGTGCGCGACTGTCCCGTGTGGTGACTAGGGTTGCCAACCTATACTGTTAAAATCAGTACATATACTGTTTTTTTACAAAATTGTACTTATAACTGTTAAACAAAAATAAAGTATCCATACTGTTTTAGTATCACTGTGCACTGGTATCCATATTATATGTTATAAAAGTCTTCTTTAGAACTCTTCTTATTCTATTATATTTAAAAATGTAAGAAAGTTGCAAACGTTGTCCGCGCGGTGCTAAGCAGCCATATTTAATTCTTTGAAAAAAATACTGTAATTTTTTTTTAAATACTGTTTATTTCTCATATCTTACCTTTAATACTATACAATGATACTTGTTGTCGGTGGCGGGGACGAGGTACCCAAGATGTCAGCGGGGAGCGGGTGGTGTAGCGGGGAACGGCATCGCGTGCAAATGCAAATGTGTGTAGCCGTGTTCTAGAATGACGTGCTATCTCACCCCCGCCAACGTCTGTACCCCGCAGGACGGTCGCGCACGAAGTTGCCGGACTATAGCGTGCAAGCTAATATCGCCGGAAAGTGGTCCAACGGGAACTTCCTCGACGACGTAATATACATAGATAAAATAACATATCTGTTTGTCTAATTGGCAGATGAACAAAGTTCACATAATTATTTTTAAACTTAAGTAATTCTATTTATTTATGAATCTAATCACACAGGGTATACTTATCCAAAAAATAATAATAACTTTATTTAACAAAATTTATAGGTAATACTCTTTTTTGGTTTATATTGTTAAAAAGAGGTAAGTAAGTACCTAGTTTCATCTTTTTTGTACCTGTACCTACATTTTTTTTCTCTTAAATAATGGCTTCGTGCGATCAGCACATTTAGCCAGTGTCAAGTTTTTAATAGTAATTATTATTTTCTTTACATTAAGTGGATGATAATGAGTGATAATGAACGTTTAATGGTAAATTATTTTCCCCCAAACCCCTCGAGACTCAATAAAGCTGTAGGACTTTATTGAGGTCTCACACGGACTTTTTGAGAGAATTTGAAAAGTGATGTTGCACTGTTTTGTTTATTTGCTAACACACATGCACGTTCACAAACACTTAACAGTAAATAATCCACCATTATTTCACATTAATATTTGACAAAATACAAATTATAGAAAATAATACAAACTGCAGAATGACGCTTCACTTCCCCGCCAAGAAGTCCTACCTACATTTCAAGTAAGTCTCATTGTTTATTTTTCTTAATTAATTTAAATTCATTTTATAATTTTCAACTTCTCTATAAATTATAATACACTTGTGAAGAGCACAATTTACATACATAATGGTGCATTTAAATATTATGTTTTTTTTTCATCAAGTACAAAATTGGAATTAGTTACGATTATAATAAGGTTCAGTTTTATGTGTTCCAATGTAAGCCTTTTAAATTATTATAAGGCGTTATAGGCAATGAGTTATGATAATTTTAGTTTAAGAGAAAGCATTTTTAAGTTTATTCTATTATAAATATTGATATTTATAAATATAGGTAATTTAAGATAACGCAAATATTATTTTTATTGCGAACAATAATCCATCATCAGCTTATAAACTGCTGGGCACAGGCCTCCCAAATACACAACACCAGATAACTAGGCTTGCCAACCATCCCGGATTTTCCGGGACGTCCCGCTTCTGGGTCGATTTTGGGCCGTCCCGCCGTGACTCCTTGCGGAACGCTTTTTTGTCCCGGAAATCAGTGACAATTATGATATAGGTAAGTACCTATCTATCTCGTACCAACTACCCTCGGGTTAGGCATTTGTATTGATTTTTTTTTTAAATGATAAAAAATATAAAAGCGAGTTTTTTTAAATAACTATTTTATACCTATGTGGTGTGTTGTGTACTTGCGTCCCGCGTAATATACGCAAGTCCCGGATGTCGAGCAGGGTAATCCCGGAAATGCCTTTTTTGGAGTTGGCAAGCCTAGCCATAACCCACCATGCTGGCCCAATGCGGGCTGGTGGGTTTTAACGACTGCCATTTTACGACAACAACCGTTACCAAAAAGGTTTGCAAACAATGCGACATTTTTGTCGCAAAAAAACAAAAGACTAATTGTCAAAGAGGGCTAAAATTGTCTAACTTCCACACCTATCGCATTACCTTTTAGGCACAAGTACAATGGTGGACTCCGTCGCTTTACCAGTCTAAAGGTCAAAATCCCTTGCACGTCGTCTATTAGGTCGGGCACGTACCCGGGCGGTCGGTGCGCTTCATACGAAAATCGCTGCAAAGTGGTAATGCGACGGTGTCCCCGACCGTACATCACTTTGCCAGTTTGCTTATTTAAAACTTACATATTTCGAAAATTATCAAACTAGCGAAGCAATGTACGGACGCCAGCCGAGCACTTCAACCTACAACAAAATATCGAAATTTCTTCAATGCATTTTGAACTTTGTCAGTAGGCGTATAAGGATAAATATTGATTGGAGTAATTTGAAAGGTATTGCGATAAAGGACATCATTTTTTTGGGCCTTTACTAATAGTGCCGGCCATAAAAAAATGGTACCTATTGTTAGAACTAGCCATTTGGAGAAATAGTTAATATGGCACAAAAGTTGTAGGATTGCTCCGAGCCAAGTTATACAAGTTCGAAGATTCATCATTTTCATACATTTATTAATTTCTAAATTTTTTTTCGTATATACAGAACAGATGATGACCCTACAGCTTTTGCGCTGCAATGACAATTGCTTCAGATCATTAGTTTTAGCAATATCTATCTTTTTTTTTATGTTTCCCAGCACTTTCAGAAATCAATAAATGCATGGAAATGATGAATCATTGAACTTGTATAACTTGGCTCAGAGCAATCCTACAACTTTTGTGCCATATTAACTATTACTCCAAATGGCTAGTTCTAACAATACGTACTTACTATTTTTTTTTCTTGGCCGTCGCTTTCAGAAAAGGCCCAAAAATGTATGGAGCCCGAATGATCTCCTTTGAAGTGAAAAGAAAATAAATAAAGTGACTCGTTTCTTTATCGCACCTCGAAAAGATAGAATAGTTCACCAGCACACGTATTCCCCTCCTACCTATGGGTTCTTCAAACGACGCGAGGCGTGAAGAGGCACTTTGTGGGGCCGGCCGAGTGAGGGTGACTGATGCTACGTCTCTTACGCTGCACCAGTTGTCCTCGCCTGAACTTCACTTTTAACATCAGGTGGAGTGGGGTCATTTGCCGGACCAATTATAAAAAAAAAGTTATACTAAGGACGATTGAATCTCGCTTGTGGTAATTATTTTCTACCACTTTTCTGTTATTTATTTTGTAACTTTTCACTCTAACAAGATGCGGTGCTATGTATGTCACTATCAATATTATTATTAATAATACAATAAGTTTCATTATCTCAATTTGGTAGCACCAATTATGTATTGGCTGTATAGTTTTCAAATTTTAGTGTATATGTGTTAGAAGTTCGTCTATTACATACTCTGTGGTATTGTTTTTTAATAATCTCTTGATAAGATGGGTAGTTTTAAAACTTTGGAGACCATTTGTCACTGTCTAATTTATGAGAGGTTTTAGTAGCGAGAGAAAGAGAAGTTAGACAGTGCCTAAGTACCTATTATTCCCCAATTAAAAAGTGCATTTTTGTAACATGTGATAAATGAATGTAATGTAACAGCAATATTAAATTGTGCCTTAAATTCTGTTGTTCGTTAGTAGTCTTTAGAGAATGTAAGCTTGTTTTGTTGGACAAGTCGTTTGGTAATATATAAGTAAGTCAGCAAATGGCTAATTTTGAAATTCAAAAATCAGATGTTTCATATTTTAGGTCAATTGTATTTGGAGTTTTGTATGAAACAACTGTTATTTTGTTTTCGCCATTACCAAAACAATAAATACCTACCTATCATAATATACTTACCTGTAGTGTACATTAAGAATGTTAAATTGAAGGTTTTCAAAATTTTTACCAGTATGTAGGTAGATAAAGTCTGGCCAACGAAAGCTGAACCAGGAAAAACTCGGCAATTTCAAAAAAATCATAACTGGGTAACACAGGATCACTCACACAGCTGCAATTTTCTCAGAAAAAAATCAATTTGACATACGACATGACACCTCAGATAGACACACAAGAGACAAAGTGTTGCCAATCAAATAACTACGAGGTTCAGCGTTCGTTAGCCAGACTTTATCTTAATTTTTTTTATAAATAATAAATACGTTCTTACATTTTTTTTTAATTGCAGTGAATCTTATTTTTTAAATTGTTAGCTTTAGCTGTTGTAGATTTCTATTGGAACCCAGAAACTAGCAATTAGCATGCAACGTCTTGACAGTTTTGTGCGATCTTTGAAAACCATAAATAATTCTTTGTAGTTTTTAGTGTAGGTAACTCAAGTTATTTTGCTCATATCAACACAATTTTAAAGATGGTAGCTCAATTTTGGACTACATTTATTTATAAAGTACGTAGCTAAAATATTTAATAAGCTTATAAAAAAAATAATTGTATTTTAATGAACAATTATTACGATATAAGGATTTATTCAGTATTTTGAAAATGCATTCATTATATTACTATTTCATTGTATAGGTACGACAAAATTATACTTTAGTTAAAACATGTAATTACTTACTTTATTTTATTTATTAACTTTAATAATAAATTTTTGCGAAGTTCAATAAAATGTTGTTCAAATAATGATAATTGTTAGTTAATAATTAAGTATATTGTTTTATAGGTAAGCGATTTGTATTATAGTAAAACTATACGATGTTCAAATGTTTGTAAACAATATAATTAAATTGGAATAAATTGTTCAATTATAGAATTGTATGGTTTTTATTTTATTATTATCCAACTTTTGTGGCCTAGTGGTTAAACCACCGGTCTCAAACTTAAATGTAGCGGGTTTGATTCTCAGCGGTGACATACAGGGTTATTTTTGGACTTCCCGCCAAATTTTTTCACGTAATCCAATAAGAGCAGTACAACCAAATATTAATATAAAATTTTTTTTATAAATTTTTATCTCAACCTTTCCATAAGAAAATTAAAATTATTGTCACCTAGCGCGCGGCCGCCTCGTTACCAAAGCGCATGCGCGTGATCGCTATTATTCACCCCTTGCACCAATGACAAATATAGGATTAAAAAGCGGGCAAATAATTGAAGACGTGAGTGAGAGTTGATGAAGGCGATATGTCGCATTTTCGGATATTGGTGTTTTTTTGCTTAGATAAAGGTTATAATTAAGTCTATACAAATGGCTACAGACCTTAAAACTGTCGATACAAAACAAAAACAAAAAAAAGGTTCTACAACACTCGATTTTTCAAGCTTATGCATACCTCGAAACTCGAAATACGTTTGTACGGAATATTAAATTGATTAGTAGTACCACGAGTAATGTAAAATCTCCCGTGGTACTACCAGACAGGCTAGTAGTACCACGGGCCAAAACAATCTCCCGTGGTCCTACCAGTAGGACCACCGGTAGTACCACGCACGGGTAAGTACTGGACTTAAGGCACATTTTGAAAAATAGAAAGTTGAAAAAGATGTTATGTACAGTTTATTTTAAAAATGGCTCTGGATGTAAGAAGTATGGGCCCATATCACCAATTTCCAAAATAAATAAACAATAAAAATGTTTTTGTAGGATCGAAGGATGTACGGACATAACACCTTCTTCCACTCAGCTTAAGATGCTCAAATGACGCGATGTCAGTTTTCAGTGAATGAAGGTTCTATGTAACATAAATATCACCTTCACCTTTACCCCACTTGTACCAGTGGGGTGCTGCAGTTTAGGTACGTTCGGCCGGCGTGTCTCCCAGGAAGGCCGCCTAGGCGTATGACAGTAAAGGTTGCCGCTCGGCTCGCACGCTCCACGTCGCGCGTCGTCGCTTAAGGCCAGGTATTTCTCTCTCGCGGCTTCTCTCGCTCTCTCGATGGTACGGGACAGGTACGAGGGGCGTTCAAAATATTCTCGGTATGTGGATAAAAACAAACAAGTACGAAAAGTTTGATATTTTTATTTTTCAATATACTCCCCCCCCTATGTTCATACATCATATGTATGTATTTTCTTTAAATAACTTGCAGCTATTATAATATTATTCTTGTTAATATTTCACTACATCCACTCCGACCGCGCGTACGTGCAGAATAGTCAGACAACTTCGTGCGCGACTGTCCCGTGTGGTGACTAGGGTTGCCAACCTATACTGTTAAAAACAGTACTTACGAGGGGCGTTCAAAATATTCTCGGTATGTGGATAAAAACAAACAAGTACGAAAAGTTTGATATTTTTATTTTTCAATATACTCCCCCCCTATGTTCATACACTTATAAGATCGATCAATTATTTTTTTTAATCCCTCATAAAAATATTTTTTATCTTTGGTGTAAAAATGCTCCTCCACGGCCGTCTTCAACGCTTCATCGTCAGAAAATTTATTTCCACGCAGATCCTTTTTAAGATTGGGGAACAAAAAGAAGTCGCTTGGGGCTAAGTCCGGACTATAGGGTGGATGAGTAACAGTTTCAAACCCACATTCAACAATAGCTGCCTTGGCAATATGAGCAGTATGGACAGGGGCGTTGTCATGCAGAAGCAGAACACCTTTGGTTAACTTTCCTCGCCTCTTTTCTTTGATCGCATCTCTTAATTGACGTATAACGTTAGCGTAGTACTGCCCTGTGATATTTACACCTTTTTCTTTATAATCGATATGCAAAACTCCTTCACAATCCCAAAATATTGTGGCCATGACCTTGCCAGCTGACGGGATTACCTTGAACTTCTTGGGATGAGCTGAACCCTTAATGTGCCACTGCATGGACTCCTGTTTGCTCTCTGGGTCATAATGATGAACCCAGGTTTCATCTCCAGTAACTATTTTTTGCAGCACCTCATCGGGATTTTCACCACACAGGTCGATAAAATCTGAACAACAAGCCACACGCATATCCTTTTGAAGAAGCGTCAGCATTCGCGGAACCCATCTTGCACTTACTTTTGACATATTAAGATGGTCATGTATAATGTCATGTACGGTACCAATAGAGAGATTGGTTACTTGAGCTATAAGATTTTACCTTCACTCGGCCGTCTTCCAATATAAGTTTTTCCACTTTATCAATATTTTCTTGTGAGGTAGCCACTACAGGCCGGCCAGGTCTAGGGTCATCTTCAATACTCTCCCTTCCACGCTTAAATTCGCTTGACCATTTTTGAATAGTAGATAAAGAAGGAGCAGACTCACGGTAAACACAATCCATTTCTTCTTTTATGGTTTTTAGATTTTTACCCTGTTTTGTCAAGAATTTTATGACGGATCGGTGCTCTAATTTCGTTAAAATTGTTAATTCGCTCATGGTGTTCATGTTTGTTCGGCAATTGCAGAAAAACAAAAGAACATCTCGGTTCCAATTTTACTTTTTTTTAATGTCAATGGATGAATCTTAGCGGCCAGTAACAAATATATATATAAAAGAGGTCGTAACGTATCAATACCGAGAATATTTTGAACGCCCCTCGTATAACAGCGAAGCGGCGCGTTTGATAGGTTTTATTGCCTTTAGGTATAGACTTTATAGGATTCTCTGCAAATTTATCTGCGAATTGTTTGACTTTCGTTGAGTACAAAAATTAAATGTTAAGTATCAGTAGTTTAGTCATAATATTGAAAAACATTACAAAAAGGGGTAATTTTGGGATATTTTTTTTTTACAAAAAGGGGTTATTTTGGTTTTTTTTTTTAAGCTTTATATTTACGAGTATAATTACATCCAATCCGTTTTTGTCCAGTATAATTTTTAGATAAGTACAATTAAAGAACCAATATAAATGAAATAAATCTTTAATTCTTGGAAATATATGGGGTGACTGCTAGGGACCGCGGGGGGCTTCGGGGGCTGGTCGGGTCGGGTGTTTTGAACATGACATAGATGACAAAAAAGGAATTCGTGTTTTTTTTTTTCATTTTTAATTAAATAATTCTTTTTGTGAATTTTAATTGGATAGTCTTTGTATTTATTTGAGTATCTAATTTATTTAAAAGCAATAACTTATGAAAACTAAATGAAAAACAATTATTTACAACGCGCGGGCAACGGCCGGCCGGTCGACCGTCTGTTGACTCGTTCGCGTCAGCTGGGCGATAAGTACCTACGTTAATCTGCAATGAGACCATTTTTGTCATGTTTAAGACGCTTGACCTGCCCCCTTACTCTCGAAACCGATCGCTATTGGATCGAATTGGTATTGTGAATTTTCGTACTCTTGAGTTTCGACACTAGCGATAAAATGGATTCTTGTCGCGCGGATATTGCGTGAACTAAATGACATTAAGTTTTGTTGAAATTCGTACCCTGGACGCTATTTTGACAGTTAAATTTGGTATTCTGATGGTGTTTATATACATTGTCACAATAACTAAAGTGGTACTTTATGTGTATTGAATTTACGTATTTTTCGGTAAATAGGTACCTACTCATTTTTAAGCAGCTGTGTCGCGTAGCGGTGTAAGAATACTACCACCCCGTCTCTTCCCTTGGGTGTCGTAAAAGGCGACTAACTGACTAAAGATTATTAATGTGTGAAATGTGATAAGACTTGATACCTACTTAAATAAATGATTTATAAGACTGCACATCTTAGATTAATACAATGTTTTAATCTAAGCTGCACATAAGTACATCAAACAGCATAGAGCGGCGATGGGCTTACCACCTGTCACGCTGACCACATGTGCAGTCGCTATTTGGTGAAAAGTGGACTATGGTAGAGGACTGCTTTTGCGGTCCTCATTGCCTAGTCTCTGAAGTCTCTGACTAATCTTTCGGAGATAATAGTCGTGATTCAATGTATGTATATACGAGTATGTACCTACTTATTTGTAAGTACTATGATGGCGCGTTTGGCTCTTTCTTTTCTTATTTTAAGAAACGCTCTAAGAACCGAGCTAAAATTAAGCAGGAACCTTAACGTTGCTTAGGTATTGGGGAACTGGGTGCCTCATATGATTTATAATAAATTTTAAATAAAGATATTTGGTAAATTAAGTAAGGTTATATTCAGTTTCTTTAACTCTCAGTATCTTTACAAAACAAATAAGTACTCTTTTAATAAAACAATAATACTATTCAGCAAAATTTATTGCCTAACACACAATTGTATACCTACTGCTTGCTTACAATTATTTAATCAAGATAACAAAAAAATACACATGTCTTCATTAGCTTCATTATTTATTTATTTGCTGCTTGTTGGAGAGCATTGGCAACCTCACGTCCGTGCCTCAAAAATATCTTGTGCTGGATGCTCTACTGCATCAGAGACGGTCCAACCACTTTCCTTACTGCCTCTACCCGTTTGCCTCATTCATCAAAACCGAATACTGAGCTTTTATTGGTCTTTTTTGAGCTCAATACTATAAAATAAAGGTGAACAATGAATTTTATGATATTTGATTCGATAATCCCTAATATTTTTCAAGACGTTACGAAAGTTTGAAACGTTCACTGTCACTTGAATTGACTATTGGTGAAATAAGTAAAACTAAGGTCGTCGGTCAATTATAGCAAGTGTAATATTAATCTTTACTTTCACAACAAACAAATTTATTAGATCTTACATCGCAGAAAATTAATAGGTACCTAGGTAATAATTTATTGTCCTTCATGACAGAAAGTGATGTTGTCAAATCAGAGACAGACAGACAACGCCCCAGACAGATTTTTTACTTTTTAAAGCATTTCAAGGCGAAGGTAGCGCTTCATACGTCCTAAAATGTTGATGTCGCTTTAAATAATGCAATATTGTTTTGTAAATTCTGCTTAACATTGAGAATTTATTGATATAAAATGAGTTATAACTTCATTAATTAGATACAGCTATAATTTTAGATATTAAAGTGGATTTTTATTACGCATTACATTTATCGATACGTCAAAAACACAAAAGGTTCTCACTATCGATGACATTATTGGCAGCAAACTTCATACTTATCTTTCCGATATGAACATGATTTCGATTTCAATCTGATCCTGAATTTAAGCGCGTCAAGAGTACGCACTTATTATTGTATTGTTATTTGACGGCTTTGATATCGACATTGAGATTGGATTCGAGAGTAAGGGATCGGCCCTTGAAGTTTCTTGCGGTTTCTGGCAGTCACCTTATATAATATAAACTTTCTTTGTTTGCTTTTCTTTTCTTAAAATATTCGGCCACTTTAAGAATGACTGTCTTGATTATCTCGTGATAATGCACGACCCATTTTTGGATATTTTATCTCTTGTGCGTCTGACACACTAGTTGCCGCCGTGAGCGATGACGGCAGAATAACTAAATGGAGCAACTGTTTCGCCCCCCCGCCTCGCCGCTCGCGTGCCCGGGGCGCGGTGCGGCGGTGGCGGTCAGACTATAATACCTTTGAAAAACTCAAAGCGCGACCTATCTAGCCTTAACTCGTAAACCCTACGCGCGCGCGTAAACCCTGCGCTCCTGACGGACGTCAAATCGATATCAAGTCGGCTTTGCTTAACGGAATATGAACGCTCGGGTCACGCGATGAGTTTCGGTTTCGCGTGGGGGTCGTTGGAGGGTGAACCTTCTGTACGGAAGTAATATTAGTTATTCTGTGCTTGTACCAAGACGAAAAACGAAACAATTTTAAAACACACAAATTTATGCTTATTAATTTTTGACGTTTTCTATGCTTAAGTTTTTATAAAAAAAGATATTTTAATGATTAAAATGTCAACCTTATTGGTTAGGTACTAATGTTTTCCAAAACGCATTTCAACCGTTACTTTATTTTACTTTAAAAACTCAGTTATTTCCAATTTCTATTACTTACCACAATATCAATACGATAATTGGAAATCACATTTAATTTTATTCCTTAAAGTAATAACTTAAGTTAACAATTAATTGTGATTTATCATTCTTCACCTTTCATCCTAAAAAAAAACGATAAATTGCCTATAAATATTAGCCGTTTGCGTCGCTAGGGGAGAGACACTTGCCCGCTATTTTTGTCTCGTACCAGGATACGTTTGTTTACACAATCGGCGTGCAGTGGTACTGGGGGTAGCGATGCGCATTTTGTCTGGCACAGACTATAGCTCGTTAGATTAGTTGTTAAGTCTTAACTATAAGTTAGTTAACTGTTTTTTTATTATTATTATTATTGACGTCAATAAGTGCCTGTAAAGGTTTACATTGAATAAATAATTTGACTTTGACTTCATTCATTCTCGACATTCAATTGTTTTGATTTTCATTCTGTCAAAAATCTGGTATATTTTGTGTAGTAACGATGTTGCAATATATTGATCTCAGCACAGCCGGAGAAATCTCCTTGAGAGCCAAGCCGTTCTCTCCCGTGTCCAGAAGTGGGGCGTGTCGAACAAACTAAACTTCGCGCCTCAGAAAACGAAGGCAATGGTTATTACCATAAAGTTGAAGTTCGACACGCCTCGTCTGGTTATGGGGGGAACGGATATTGAAATTGTCGATGAATAATAAAATATTAGGTGTTATTTTTGACCACAAACTCCTTTTTAATAAGCACATCCAATATATTTGTAAAAAATCAATAGGGATATACAAAGGAATATGCAGAGCGACGAGGGCTACCTGGGGACTGCATCCTGAGATAATCAGGACAATTTATAAAGCAGTAATCGAACCTGTGATCTTGTACACAGCAAGCGTCTGGTCCGCGGAAGCGAAAAAGGCATTCTCCCGGGAGGTCCTCGATGTAGTACTGAGAGGTTTTGCGCAGAAAATTACAAAAAGTAACAGAATGGTTTCTCTTAACGCTGCTTTAATACTGTCGGGGCTGCTTCTGCTGGATCTCCGGATCCAAGAAGCATCGTCCAAGCGACTGAAATTATCATTGGCAAAAAATTTAAAGATGAAGCGAAGAAGCGGCTATCCTGAGCGACTCGAGGTCGGCTCTCCAGACGCTGACTGATCCAGATTCCTTGCACCCAATCACGAAGGCGATACAGGGTAACCTAGAATTCCTGAGAGACAACCACCAACTAGTCTCTCTCTATTGGATACGGGCCCACGTCGGAGTGAGAGGGAACGAGAGAGCGGATGAGTTAGCGAAGGAAGCCGCCCTCAAACTGAAGACCAGAGCGGACTATGACTGCAGCCCCATCTCGTTCGTTAAACGTCATTTACGGGCGAAAACGATCGAGCAGTGGGACTGCAGGTATAGAACCTAAGCCACAGCCGCGACCACCAAGGTCTTTTTCCCTAATGGGGTGGAGGCATATAACACGGTGAGGAAGATGTCTATCGACCGGACTGCGTCGCAAGTTCTCACGACCACGGAGGATATAGATTTAAGCGCAGGGACAGCCCCTCGTGTGTCTGCAATCGACACAAAACTAAGCAAAGATACCCTTAAGGAGATTATGAAAAAAAAAGAGAGGATACTACTAATGGAATTTGCCAAGAATATCGTTTTAATTGTTAATAAAAGAAATAGGGACAATTAGAGCAAATAAATGTGATAGATTATGTAAGCAAGACCACATTGTGGCAGGATTAAAATAGGGAAAGAAGTAAAATGTAAGAAATTAATTAGATACAGTAAATATGTAAAATAAAAATAATAACACATACATGTATAAATAAAGAAAGGAAATGAATAAGGAAATAATTTTAAGATGTTATAATATTAGATAATTAAGAAATGTACAATATTAGAATTTAAGATAAAAGAAAATAATGTTGTTAAGTAATAAATAAATGTATTAGAAAATAAGAAAAATTGTAAAATAATATAAGCAAAAAATGTAATATAAGTAGTATTAAGAAATGTATGTAAAAATATAAAAGAGACATAAAAAAAAGAAAAGATTAAAGAAAGAAATAGAGTAGAGCTCTTAAAGCTCAAGTTCACTTAATCCCATAAAAAAGATAAAAAATCTTAGGCGGGCTAACCATGCCCGAGTGGAAGGGACGCGTGCCTCTCACTCGCTCTCATTGTGAGCGCATAACGTGAGCGGAGCGTAACGCAGTTTCTTGAAGTGTCACCCGGCAAACCAATTTATAAGACGTTGTCACGTCAAAAAGAAAACGCAAAAAACTGAAAATAAAAACCTGCCAAAAAGCGGGAGCAGCCAACAAAAAAAAATACATATTGATCTCTACCGAACTCAAGGCATATCAAAATGTTTTTGTAAAGCCTTTGGTCGTAATGCAGCAAATCTAAACGCAACTATACAGATATTAGCTGTTTTTAGTGCATTTGTATATACAATAGCATTGTACTCGCGGGTCAGGAGACACCGCCGAATACAGCAGAGTAAAGAAGGCAGAGTAAAGATTGTTAGGCGGGAGGTGGAAAGGAACTTACCGGGGTGATGAGTCAGGAACCGGTGGACGAGCTGACCACGGGCGGCGAGGCTTGAGGGCGGCGATGTTGGTTGGTTTCCTGGCGCACAGTCACTACACGAAACTATTCACTAGGGGCGGTTCGTTAGGCGTAACCTTACACATATGCTATGTACTATGTACTGCTTATTTCGAAGGCTGTGTTCAATGGCGCGCGACGCGTAATCTCGTCTTGAGCTGTCAAGGGCTACTGACCCTGGCGCGACGCCGGCCGTCAACATGGCGGCTTAGTGCATTCTAATATGTACTCTATTCCGTTGCGCGATGGCGCAAACATCTTCCCGGGGCCTAGGGGTGGTCTCATCCAGAGGGAGCCTGGCAATCTTGAACACAGGCCTCCGGAGGTGTCCATTGGCGGTGTCCAGGTCCACCACCCGCACGACGCCATCCTTCCCAGGCAGGGTGCGAGTAATGCGCCCCAGTCTCCATTAAAGGGCAGGCAGGTTGTCCTCCTTGATGAGGACGAGCTCGCCGACTCGGGGAGGGGAGGATGGGGACAACCATTTGGAGCGGGTTTGAAGGGTATGCAGGTAGGACTGGGTCCACAGCGTCCAGAAGCGCTGGGATAGGGCCTGTACCATCTGGAATCGCCTACGTGTGGAGATCGGCCTATCTTCCACGGATAGTTCGGGAAGGGCCGTTAGTGGGCGGCCTATAAGGAAATGTCCGGCTGTAAGCGGCTCAAAGTCTGAAGGATCAGACGAAAGTGGGCAGAGAGGTCTTGAGTTGAGGACCGCTTCAATTCGAGCTAAAAGTGTGGAGAATTCCTCGAATGTGAGGTGCTGTTCGCCAATTACGCGATATAAAAGTTGCTTTGTTGATTTTACGTTGATCTCATGTAACGCACCGAACCATGGTCCCTTAGGGACGTTTAACAACCAAGTAATGTGCTGACCAGCGAGCCTGTGCGCAATCGTGTCATTGTTTAAGGCAAGAAAGTTTTGTACTTCGATGAGCTGATTTTTAGCGCCTACATAATTTGTACCGCAGTCCGAGCGGATGAGAACCGGGGCACCGCGGCGGGCTATAAAACGCTGTAATGCCGCGAGGAACGCTTCCGTGCTGAGGTCCGAGACCGGTTCCAAATGAACCGCCTTAGTCGAGAGGCACACGAATATACAAAAGTACGCTTTTAAGAGTTTAACATTACGTAGGGTACTAGATTTAACGAGGAATGGTCCGGCAAAATCGGTCGTGACTTGACTAAATACTGGCTGAGGCGTAACTCTATCGGCTGGCAGGTCGGCCATGAAGGGCGCTTGCGGCTGGGCCCGGCATCGAAAGCATCTAATGCATTTAAAAACTCGGTGTCTAATAATACGGCGCGCGGACAATATCCAAAATTGTTGGCGTAGGATAGCGTGTAAAGTGTCAGCGCCAGGATGGCAGTGTATTTTGTGGTAGTGGTCAATGATAAGGTCTACAAGTGGGCTAGAGCTGGGAAGTATGAGCGGGTGCTGCGCGTCATATCGGATAGACGCATGGGACAGTCGTCCACCAACTCTAAGGAGCTCATCTTTAATGAGAGGTGACAGCCGCTGGAGTCTGACGGAGCAGATTTTGCCAGTTTGAAGGCGGTGGATGTCCTCCGCAAACTCATTGTGCTGGACACTGCGCACCCAGTAAAGTAGGGCCTCTCTTCGTTCACTGACGTACAAGGGGCCTGAGCGTCGCGAATCTGGGTGGTGTCTGCAGTTGTGCAGAAAGCGTTTTAGACAAGCTGTCACTCCGACGAGCTTGTCTAGTGAACTGAACCGAGTGAGCAGGTCAAAGTCAAGACCGGGCACTGTGACCAGTGACGGGACGTGTTTGGGCTTAAGGCCGGGCAGGGCGTGATGGCCCAGAGCTAAGGGCATCGCAGGCCAAGACTCACAAGGCTGTCCAAGCCACGTGGGAGACCACCATAGGTCGTGGGCTGACAGGGATTGCGCAGACATTCCTCTGCTTGCGCAATCTGCCGGGTTGAGCTCAGAAGGTACGTGTCGCCAGGTACATTCTGGTGAGCCTGAGCTGATTTTGACTACCCTGTTGGCTTCAAAGGGTTGAAGACGGTGAGGCGGTGTATTGAGCCAGGCCAGGACTATCGTACTGTCTGACCAACATATGTGTTGTTGTAGACTGATATGGGCCGATAACTGAACCGATACACGGATCATGAGCTGGGAGAGTAGAGTGGCGGCCGACAACTCTAACTTGGGGATTGTGAGGCGGTTCTTGATTGGTGCGACTCGCGACTTGGCGACAATCAAGTGTACCACAGTATCTCCGGAGGCATCGAGCTCATGGAGGTAAACAACGGCGGCAAACCCGGCTTCAGAGGCATCTGCAAACCCGTGAAGCGAGTATGCAGCTGAGCCTTTGTTTGCACAAATGTGCCGAGGGAAACGAATGCTAGCCAACAGCGGTAGATCCTCTGAGATGTGGTGCCACTCCGTTTGTACTTCAGAGGGAGTGGGCTCATCCCATTCCAGCTTCAGTAGCCACAATTGCTGGAGCAGCAGCTTTGCGCGGAAGATAACGGGCGAAACCCAGCCGTTTGGGTCATAAAGTGAGGCTACGGTGCTTAAAATAGACCGCTTTGTGACATGTGTGATGGGGGGCAGAGAGATGCGGTAAGTGAACTCGTCTGACTGAGGGCTCCACTGTATACCCAAGACCTTAATGGACGTGGATTCTGGGTTCATGTCGAAGTCCTTGGGCATGTCACATTGGTTGTCGGGAAATCTCTCGAGCAGCTTAGGCGAGTTAGATGTCCACTTACTGAGCTGAAAGCCGCCTAGGTCTAGCAGACTTATCAACTCGTCCTGAAGTGCTTGGGCGGATTCAACCGTGTCATGACCACACAAGATGTCATCAACGAAGATAGACTTGCGAAGAACCTGAGCGGCTCCAGGGTAGCGACGGCCTTCATCATCAGCCAGCTGGAGCAGGGTGCGGATTGCATGATATGGGCTTGATCTTAAGCCGTACGTGACTGTATTGAGGGCGTAGGTGAGCAGAGGGTGATCTGGTGAGGACCGCCATAGTATCAGCTGATACCGTCTCTGGTCTGGGGCAACCAGCACATTTCTGAACATCCTCTGGATGTCAGTGCTGAAAACGACTGGATGCGTTCTGAAGGACATGATGATGTCCACAATGTCCTGTTGAAGGGCGGGGCCTGTGTGTAGGCATTCATTTATGCTGACACCATTGGAGCTTTTGCAGCTACCATCAAAAACAATGCGCAGCTTGTCCGACCCTGACTTAAATACGCCATGGTGAGGGATGTAGAAGTGCGGTTTATGGGCGAATGTATTTGGGTGACAGGGAGCCATGTGCCCTAAGTCGATGTATTCGGCCATAAAGTCGACGTATTTTGAACGCAAAGACGGGTTCGCCATTAGCTTCTTCTCAATATTGAGGAATCTGCGTAATGCGATAGGGTGAGTTTTGCCTAGTTGAGGGGCGTCCTTTAGAAAGGGCAGAGCGACCGTATATCTGCCTGAGGGATCGCGTGTAGTGGTAGAGCGGAAGATTTCCTCGCATTGTTCCTCCAGGGGATCATTATGAGTGTGGGATTGAGGGAGGGGCTCCTCAGACTCCCAGAACCTTTCCAGACTCTGACGTATGTCCTGGGCTGATTCAGCTGAGTCTGGTTGTGAGCTGACGACGTGAGCTGAGTTAACCTGCTGCGCCGGCTGCGCATACAAGTCCTCAATGGGTCCTATCAACGCGAAGTCGAAAATCGTGCCGAAGGCTATGGGCTTGCCCGGGCCCAACGAGACCTTAGTCCCGTCCAACACCTGGCCAAGAACGTCCGACCCCAATAAGAGGTCGATCGGGGCTGGTGTGTGGTAAAGCTGGTCAGCCAATGGCACGGGTGGCTGGCCTAGTACGTGGGAAATGTTTGGTACCTTCTCTAAGGGAAGGTAGCCAGTGACGTTTTTTAAAATGTGAGCTGTGGCAGTGATTGTAGGAGTATCATTGTGAGTGGGTCGGCATACTATTGTTATTGCCGCCTTTGACTCATGTTTGTGCTGATTCCCAACTCCTGTAATTTTTAAAGAAGTGGGTTTTGATGGCAGGTTCAAAAGTCGTGCCATGCGTGACGTTATTAACGTCAGCATACTGCCACAGTCCAATAAAGCTCTAGCTGTGTGAAGATGGTCATGTACGTCCGCGACTCTTAGTGAGACGGTTGGCAACAAAATGGGTGTGCTAGTGGGCACAGAAGGTGAGTGAGCTGATTGAGTATCAGCTGAAATTGTATGAGCTGAGTATGTATCAGCTGTGTGGGCATGGGTTGACTGGGCATGGGCTAAATCTACCTCTTCGCTAGGGTGCTCTGTGATAGTAGGGAGTCATAATTGCTGGCGGCGTTCGCGGGGCCTACCTGGCGAACCGGACCTGGGCGGGCTGGCTCTGTGAGCAGAGCTGGGTTGCGCCTGTTTGGCATGTGCGGGTTCGTGCCGCCTGCTGTTTCTGGGACGCTCCCTCGAGTGCTCTGTCAGCTGTGGTGGGGGCCCATGTACAGACGACGAATGAGCTGAGTGCGTTGGGCCGTCTGGTCGATGGAGGGACGTGTGGTGGTTCGTACTCCCACAGTTCTTGCATGCCCCCCTTGACCTGCACTCGCTCTCGTAGTGACGGCCGAGACAACGCTGGCAGCGCTCGCGTGCCTGTACGAAGTCCCAACGGCCCTGTGTTGGCTGGGCATTGTACCAGCTGCACGTCATGAGCGTATGTCCCCTAATGGCACAATAGGGACAGTAGGGCGTCGAGCGTGAGGAAGAGGACGAGGACGATGACGAGGAGCAGCTTTGATGGAAGGCCGAGTAGACGGGGAAGGGCTGACTGCGAGCCGGGGAGGTGGATGGGCGGTGACGCATTTGCTGCGCTGGGCGTGACGGTTGGTGAGTAGGCTGATCGTAGGCGCGGTGAGGCGATGGAGCTGAGGAGCGGCCACGGTAATGGTCGGGTTGTTGCTGAGCCATCTGAGCATAAGTGCGATGGGGCAACTGTGGAGGCGCGCGGCTACGAGAAGGGCCGGGCAGGGCGTGAATGGGCTGCGGCTGGGCTACGTTGGAGAACTCTGTCTCCACACAGCGCGCGTGCTCCTCGAGGTAGGAGATGAGGTCACTCAACGTGGGCAGGGTGCTGCTAGAGCCGTGTCTGCGCTCAAATAACGTGCGGAGCTCACCCTTAAGCTTTCGCACCACTATCGACACAAACACGTAGTCGTCTCCTATGGGCAGATCCAAATTACTAAGAGCACACTGGGCGGATACCAGCGGAGTGAGGAAAAGTGTGCGTATGTTAGAGCGCGTGTGGATGCTCGGCAGCCCCAGGATTATGTCGACGAAACTATCGATGAGAACCCGGCGGTTCTCGTATCGCTTTGTAAGGATGTCCATGGCCACGGCAAAATTTTCATTGGTGACCTTTAAGTGGGACACCATACTTAATGCCTCACCGCTGAGACTTGAGAACAGGTAGTGGAGCTTGACTGCGTCCGACAGGGTCGCCATGTCGTCAGTCAAACTTCTAAACAGCGCAATGAAGGAAGGCCAGTCCTCCACTTTTGAGCTGAACCTGGGCAGCGCTATCTTGGGGAGGACGGCGGTGGGCGTATTGACGCCGAAACTGGGCTGAGCGCTATGGGTTGGGGACGACGTGGAAGAGGGTGAGATTTCCTCCCTAGCCACAAGTATCCCCAGGTATGCTCCGGAGGCTTTTGTGTGGTTCTCAGTGTATGTCCTCTCAACCCCCTCGTCTAAGTTCTCTTCGTCGAGAATGTTGTAGTACACTGAGTCCAGCTTCTCCTTTATACCCTGTATCTGTGCGAAACGCACGTTAAATTCCGTTATGGAATGTTTGGTGTCGCCAGCAATGATCATTGATCCCACCTCTAGGAGCTGGTGTAAAGCTTTGGCGGCCTCCCTAAATATCGCGGCTTGTGACTTGGTCGGCATTGCGATGAATAAAAGGAGACAACAAAAATAATAAAAAAAATAAAAAATTAAACAAATTTAAAGGCAGTAAAAAGAACAACACCCTGTATATATTCTATAGTTGGGCTGGAGGTATTTGTTTACTAAGGTAAGAGCAAATGGGCTAAAATTATCGCAACAATAAAGAAAGCAAAACTAAGTTGGGGCGCCTTGTATATTGCCTACGGGTGGTCAAGCGCGTGTATGTGTATGTATGTCTGTGTATATGTATGTATGCTTATTGAACGCGCGTACGTAACATTAGCCGACCGCAAGCAAAAAACAAACAAAAACAACAAAAACAAAAGAATCACGTTATCCGTAGCCCACTGTTGGGCAAGGCGCTCACAATCGGGCAGACCTGTTGCCGACACTGGCGCGAAGAATGAGTCAGTCGCAAGCAAAAAAAAATAAAAATAAACTAATCATAAAAATTTAATTAAACTTAACGTGTGTAGAAGCGAAGGCGACGCACGCAAATAGCCGTAAGCGATATAAAAAATAACTGATGAAACTAAATGAAACACACTACGGTCATGTGGTGAGCACGCACCACGAATGAGCCGATCGCAAAGGCAAAAATTAAAAAAAAATAAAAAATAGATACAAAATTAACACGGGCGAAAAAATAAAGCACGCTATTTGGCACGCGTGGTGAGCATGCACGAGATCTGAGCCGCTCGCAAAGGCAACAATCAAAACAATAAAATTAAAATTTAACACTCAAAAAAAAAATTAAATCTTGTTGTATTATTATGTAAGAAAAATACACCTGCAGCCGATAAACATGGCATGAAAAATTAAAATAAAGGCCAAATAACTAAGCTGAATTATTTTATGCAGTGTTAAATTAGCTTAGCTGTTGTAATACCAGGCACCATACAATTAACTAAATCTGTAGCCAAACGGTAGCCAAACGTAGCATGAAAAAGGCAAAGGTAAAGTAACTGAGCTGAATTATTATTTCAAGCACGATTTAGGCACGACAACATTGTATGACACAATAGTTCTGTGATCCTGGTTCAGAATACCGGATGCATACACGAAAGCAACATAAAAACAACATGCAGAAATAATTGCGTCAAGATAATTCGGATGTTGTGTGGTCGCAATTCTACCACAAACAAATTACATCTACCTCACCAAATTTTTATTGGGGCAGGGTAAAGTTACGCGAACAAATGAATTCCGAAATGATGGCACGAATTAGATATAAGATTCAGAAATAGAACAAGAATATGGGCGGAAATAATTATCTTTAGCGGACTGTATTAAAATTGAAAATTAAAAGAAAGTTAGGTTCAGATTAGGGCTGAACCTTAGCGGTTATTCCGCGCTCGATTGGACCAAAATGTACTCGCGGGTCAGGAGACACCGCCGAATACAGCAGAGTAAAGAAGGCAGAGTAAAGATTGTTAGGCGGGAGGTGGAAAGGAACTTACCGGGGTGATGAGTCAGGAACCGGTGGACGAGCTGACCACGGGCGGCGAGGCTTGAGGGCGGCGATGTTGGTTGGTTTCCTGGCGCACAGTCACTACACGAAACTATTCACTAGGGGCGGTTCGTTAGGCGTAACCTTACACATATGCTATGTACTATGTACTGCTTATTTCGAAGGCTGTGTTCAATGGCGCGCGACGCGTAATCTCGTCTTGAGCTGTCAAGGGCTACTGACCCTGGCGCGACGCCGGCCGTCAACATGGCGGCTTAGTGCATTCTAATATGTACTCTATTCCGTTGCGCGATGGCGCAAACAAGCATTCTTAAATAATAGATAAATGCGTCATGCTGTTTAATAGCATAATCATGAACTATTATAATGCCACGTAAATACATTATACAGCTTTGAGCTGTTTTTGGCCTTTTGTTGTATAATAGTACTTTTAAGACGAGGTGTTAGTAAAAACTAACATAAAACATTCTTAGAATTAATTTTTGAAATCTGCGAAAATTATGAAATATTGTTGAGGCTTTTTTCTGTGGAATATACCCGATGGAAACACGATTTGATAAAGTTGGCTCGATGGAATAAATTCACAAAGTTACATATTTTTGTGTCATTTTATCTTCTTTTCTAGGTTTTATTCTTAAAATAAGTGATTTGATATTATGAGTTATTTACCAAAATGAAGTTTATAGATAACTTGAGGTATTATAACCGATCGTTTTTTTTATTACATACATCTATCAATTTTTAAAAATAAAAATTGCGATTATTCGTGCCGCTTTGCTGTCCCTTACCGTCGTACCGTCGAGAGAGCGAGAGAGAAGCGCTCGAAATACCCCCCCTTAAGTGGTAAGTAAAAGCCTAGTACAGCTGAACAGCATAAACGTAAATCAATGTAATTCTTGCATTTTTAATGATCAACTGAGTTCTGTTGTACAGCTAACAGCTCTTTGATCAAATGCACGTGACTTATAATAAGTCCTCCATTGTAATGCGTATGGCTGTATACACATTCGTAATTTTTTTAAAAACACTGAAAAAAGACGACAACCGCAGGCGGGAATCGAAACACGCACCTTCCGCATTCCGGGCGGCTGCCTTAACCACTTGGCTACCGAGGTCTGGTTTCCACCCGTCGAAATTTGTCAGTGCTTGATGCTTATATTGTCATTCGGACCTATTCATAAAAGCAATAAACCTATAAAACCTAATTTAATATACTGCCCAACCAATACTTATATGTTAATTATGGAAAATACGTTCTATACTAGAAATCATTTTGACATGTCTTCGTACATTATTATATTGCAGGACAAACTAGTTTAATTACAAATTCAATGTATTATAAAAATTTGTACCGTAGTTTTAGATATGTTTTTGCAATAATGTAGGGTTTATTAAGTTCTATCTGTGAACACATAAATAGCTCGCCTAATGTTTTTGTAATGCAATTAACATCTTCATTACCAAAAATATTGCTAGCTTACTGCTTCTGTAATGCGATGAGCAACTTTATTGACCATAACAATCTTCTTTAATGCAATTGTTCCTTTCCTTGACTACAGCTACTTGCAGACTTTCTAGAAGAGCGGAGGATTTGTGTCCTTTGTGAGGATAGTTCCTCCGCGGTCTACAAAGTCAATGTCGGAGTGTCGCAGGGTTCTGTGCTCTCACCTGCTCTATTTCTTTTGAATATTAATGACAGGTTGTCTCTGGGCAATATTCATTATTATGCGGATGACAGAACGGTGCATGAGCGGTACTTGGGACATCCTGCGGCAAAGTAAGCCAATATCGTGGTGAAAAGGCAAGAACTGGTTGCCAAACTGAACCTGGCTCTCGATCGTGTCTCTAAGTGGGGATCTGAAAACCTGGTAGAGTTTAATGCCAGCAAAACCCAAGTTAGTGTATTCTCATCCAAGGTAACCCCCTTCCTTACTCCTCCCTTTCTTCAGAACTTTCCTTTACCCATTTCGGTGAACCTTAGCATTCTTGGCATGGACATCATCCAGGTGAGGCGGTTTTTCACTCCCGAGCAGCGCTGTCTGCTGTACAACACTCAGGTGCGATCGAGTATGGAGTATTGTTCCCATCTATGGGACGCGGCACCGCTAAATACCTCATCGATGCACTTGATAGAGTGCAAAGGCGAGCAGTACCCATTATTGGAGATGCTGAGGTTACAGCCTTCTTGAGGACCTCCAGCTGCGTAGAGACATTGCTTCTCTCAGTATCTTCTAAGGGAATCACTACGGAGACCGTTCTGAAGAACTTTTTGATATAATCCCACCCTCTCCTTTCCTCTCCCGGACTACACGTGCTAGTCTTAGGAACCACCATCATACTGTACAAAAAAATTGTCTCGTACCAAAAAATTTGGCAAGTTGTTCCTCTGTAAGACTATTCGGCTTTGGAATTCTTTGCCGGCGCAAATGTTTTCCCAGCTTCTATAGTCCCGGGTCTTTTAAGCGGAGCGAAAAAAAAACGGCATTTATGCAGGCCGTCATGAATGGGTGCGCTTGTACCGTGCTTATTCCACGGTGGGGAGCGCTCTCATTATTTTGGGCTGCATCGGCTGCTTACCATCAGGCAGGATGCGATCACTATGACGACGCAATATAAAAAAACCGATAATGCTAATATATTATAGCCTCTGTAATGCGCTTAAACAATTATTGTGAAACT
Source organism: Scoparia ambigualis (assembly GCA_963921215.1). Classification (NCBI taxonomy): domain Eukaryota; kingdom Metazoa; phylum Arthropoda; class Insecta; order Lepidoptera; family Crambidae; genus Scoparia; species Scoparia ambigualis. The sequence continues at coordinate 11,524,530 of OY992525.1, read as the reverse complement.
ATTTAAGATCTAAAGCCGTATAATATTGTGCCCAAATAAGCATTACAGTAGCCGTATAAACGTTTGTAATGCTACTATAAAAGTAAGTCGGCTGTTATACTGCTTTGATGTGTTACTTGGGGCTGTTCTTAGTTTACGTTTTCATTGATATGGTTTAGTTTTAGAAAAAATGAGACAATGTTTACCCACACTCGTACATAACAAATAATTTATAAAGAGAAAAAAATCACTTTTGTTTATGGAAGAAGGAGTTATGTTCAGTTTTTCTTTAAAATATATAATGATATTATAACAAGAGTTTAATTGGTATCATACCCTTAATATTTTAGGTAATTTAAACAAGTTTGCATCATAGTTTGCTACAAAAACCAGTTATGTAGGTACTGACTTATCTCAGAAAATAAAAGTTAAACTTTAACCTCAATGCGCGCGCAATTTTGTATTTTTCACTAGCAATTGTCACAATACACAGCAGTGGTCGATGAATTACGAATAGATAGGGGTGAGTGTTTGCCAGTAGTTTATTTTAGCCTCTCTAGTGAGAAGAATAGACTTTATCATCAGGTGCGATGAAGACAAAGTGCTTAAAGAATAAAATAAAACAACTATAAATATAATGTATGATTTGATTATTTATTCTGTAAAGGCTTCACTAGTTGAAATCAAGTACCTAATCGCTACAATACGGGGGCTTACAAAATCAATAAACGAACGTTTAAGGGCGGTATCTATACATCATTCTGAATACAATGACAAAAAATGGGCTCCAGTTTTATAGTGAATTTTCAAAGTTATGTTTTCTAACAAAGTAAATCAATTAAAATAACGCACATAATGAAACATGCTGCATCTTTACTAACACGCACGCAAGCGTCAATAAAAAGATAGCTCAGTGTCACAGTATAAATATAAGCTAAAGCAGTACGGAAGCTCGGCCTTTTTCTTGTTTTATATACCTACGCGTCAATTGAGCGTTAGGGTTATCCTCTTATTTTTGTAAAATTGATAAAGTTTTTGTTTAGTTAGCGCTGTATCTCAGCTAGTTAGCGCTTTTGTTGGGATAACTAGCAAAGCATAAGGGTTGTCACTTTTAATTAAAAAAAAATTAAAAACTAATAAATTAAATACACATTTAGACGGGGATTAACGCTAACTACACATTATAGGCATACTACGCATACCTTTTTATACCCGACGTTTCGACCGAGTTGCACCGGTCGTGGTCACGGGCGGACTGTATATTTATAATGGAACGCGAAAGTTTAAAAGTGTATAATAAATTAAAGATGGCGGCTACTTTCCACATTCTGTTATCGGATTCATTGTCGGAAACCACACAGATCCCCTGATATTGATTTTTAAAGCAATCGATCGAATAACTAAAAAGTTCAAGAAGAGAGCTTTTTGTCTCATACTAAAAACGGAGTCGTTCTCAGAAACCACACAGATCCCTAGATATCGATTTTCAAAGCAATCGGTTGAATAACTAATAAGTTAAAGATGGCGGCTACTTTCCTCATTCTATTATCAGATACCGATTTTTAAAGCAATCGGTTAAATAACTAAAAAGTTCAAAATGGAGGCCATTTTGTCTCATACTAATAACGGAGTCGTTGTCAGAAACCACACAGATCCCCAGATATCGATTTTCAAAGCAATCGGTTAAATAACTAAAATGTTCATTATGGCGGCTACTTTTTCTCATTCTAATAACGTATTCATTGCCAGAAACCACACAGATCCCCAGATATCGATTTTCAAAGCAAAGTTTAACGATGAAGTTTCGTAGTATCAATTCTTATTATTTTTCACCATTAAAATAACGCGCGCTCAAAAAATATACTAAAGTAGGTACGTACCGCAAATATCACCTAAGCAACCAAACGATTTATTTAAAAGAAAAAGCTTTTTATTTAGTAATAATAAATCATTCTTACCTTTCAACATCAGCAGGAAGTTTAAAAAACGAAAGCTCTGGTTTTGAAGAAGCCGAGTTCAAGCAGCCGTATACTACGCCATACGCAATACACTCGCGGCATTTTTAAAAATCGCGCGCACAGCGCTCACAATACGTCTCGTCTCGACGCGATACGCGCTACTGAGAGCACTGCGATGTCCGCTTAGGGGCCCTGTAAAGACGTGCGTCTGTGGGCGTGCGTCGATTCGAGCGTTTGTACGTAGCTTCCTTACTGCTTTAGCTCATATTTATACTGTGTCAGTGTGCTCCGAGTTTAGTGTGCATGTTCGGCTATCTGTGTGTGCGTGTAGTACAGCTGTACGGGTTAGGAAAGGGTGTATTTTTTGTGAATTATGATAATGTTTTGTTGAGTATCTCGGTAACGAGCCTGTAGTATTGCACCAAATTAGGTGAGCATGCTCAGTGTGATGTATAAATGCTCCCCTTAAACGTTCGCTTATTGATATTTAGACCCTATATATGGGTATTGGCTTCTATCACATAAAATCGAGATGCACAATTTTATTAACGCTCTCAAATCGTACGCACTAAAAGAGTACTTAGCGATATGTTAAAGTAGGCATTACGTATGGTAGTGTGCGAGCCTCAGAATAGTAACTAAAGCATAGAAGGAGTGCTATGACACTTGAGAGGGCACTCCGTTTGGTCACCATTAGAATTATAGAGTCTGGCTAACGAAAGCTGAACCTCGTAGTTATTTGATTGGCAACACTTTGTCTCTATGTGTGTCTAAATTACCTATAAATTTTAGCCGTTTGTGTCGCTTGGGGAGAGACACTTGCCCGCTATTTTTTCTCGTACCAGGATACGTATGTTTACACAATTCTATGACCACGGCTTATATTTCGGTTCGACGCGATTCTGTTTCGGCGTGCAGTGATACTGGGGGTAGCGATGCGCATTTGTCTGGCACAGACTATAATCTCGTTAGATTAGTTGTTAAGTCTTAACTATAAGTTAGTTAACTGTTTTTTTTTATTATTATTTGTATTGACGTCAATAAGTGCCTGTAAAGGTTTACATTGAATAAATAATTTGACTTTGACTTTGTCTATCTAAGGTGTCATGTCTTATGTCAAATTGAAATTTTTCTGAGAAAATTGCAGCTGTGTTAGTGACCCTGTTTTCCCTGTCATGATATTTTTGAAATTGCCGCGTTTTTCCTGGTTTAGCTGTCGTTGACCAGACTCTAGTCATATTGTATAGGTCGCTTTTGAATTCGTATCATAAATGGTGACCGGTTTTTTTTTTCGATGGACATTTGACATTTTTGGCAACTTTTTTTGTCTCTTTTCAATGTTTACGGCCCATTTGAAAAAAATAGGACAACTATACGAGTCTCATTTGGACTCTTATGCTTTAGTTACTATTCTATGGTGCGAGCTAAGTACGAGAGTCAACATGACAAAGAGCTCCTTCAAAAGGACATCAGGCACATTCGACCCGAAAATGTATAAACTTATTTCTATTATCTATATTTATGCACTATGTGTCATTATACACCGAGATTTTTCATTGGTTTTGGAGCCGAAACCCTGTTCATGTTTATCATCAGTAGAAGCTATCTAGCTTATAAAACTAAAGAAATGAGCATAAAAAAATCATTAAAAAAATATCAATAAAAATTTTAAGAACCCTTAGTACCGGACGATCTTATAAAAGTCAACGACCGAGGCGCTTCAAACGCGCCGTCTTACTATGTGAACTAGAACGTTACTATGTATCGACAAAAAGTCACTTTTACAACTTTTTTATCCTTGCTCGTACAGCGGTTATTATTTCTTAAATAGGTACAATACTTTTTTGTATTATAACGTTTTCGGCTTCAAAACCAATGAAAAATCTCGGTGTATACCTAAATCAGTATCAACTTTGTTTTGAAACTCCTTTAATAATAATAATAATAATAAATCGTTTATTTGCACAAAACATGGTATACAATGATAACATTTACAATAAAAGGTGCTCATGTTTCGCTAATAAAATAGCATGCAAATCATTTACAATGTAAATGATATTAATTACATTACATGGAATCAAGATTACAATAATAAATAAATGTCCAGAATCAAAATTTCAATAAATTGTATGTCAGTAAGATCAAACTAGTTGTCAATAAATTCCTTAACACTATAAAAATTTTTGTCCATAAGCCATTCAGTTAGTCTTTTTTTAAATAAGAAGCTATTTAGCACTTTCAATTCATTTGGTATCTTGTTATATATTCTGACGCACAACGCAAGACAATTTTTTGTGTATTTACATGTTTTGGGAACATTTCTTAAGACAAGTTTATGTTTGTCTCTGCGCACTCTAGTACTCTGAGTATCACATGCTTTAGCAAACAGATACCTATGTTGATGGACAAAATGACATACCTCATACAAGTAGAGCGACGGAAAGGGCAGCAGACCTAGGTTTTTAAATATAGGTCTGCATGATTCATCAGGCAAAATTCCACAAATGGCCCTAATGCACTTTTTTTGTGCCACAAACACTATTCCAATCTGTGCTATTACCCCATATCATCAGACCGTACCTCAATACGGATTCTACGTATGCACGATAACATAGGACAGCAGTTTTTTTTTGTCACTTTTGTAACTTGACTTAATGCATACACGAATTTATTTATTTTATTACAAGTGTTTTCAATCTGATGTTTCCAGTTCAAAAATTAGTCTATTGTTACTCCAAGGAACTTTACGTTTTTAACTTCATTGATTTTAGTGACATTTAATTTAAAATTATATTTCTCATGTTTAGATTGATTGAATTGAATAAATACTGATTTATCTAAATTAATTTTTAAATTGTGTGCATCGAGCCATTCAATTAATATGTCAATAGTTTTATTAATGTTAAATTCATGATAAGTTAATGTATTATTTCTCTTTTCAGTCGTCACAATTATGGTAATGTCATCTGCGTACAAAATGCATTTATGATTCGTAATTTCAAATATGTCATTAATATATAATATAAATAAAAGAGGACCTAGAATACTTCCCTGTGGGACACCGGTTTTATTTTCGTGACAACTAGACGAGAACGATATAATTTCACTATTCATTAATTTATCCACTGTTACATATTGCTTACGGTTAGATAGGTATGATGATCACCACTGAAGGGTTATTGCCTCTCACACCTATATTTTCTAACTTCTTTAAAAGTAAATCATGTGAAACATGGTCAAACGCCTTAGATAGGTCAAAAAAGAGTCCTGTTGACCAAAAATTGTTATTAATATTACTCAAAATATTATTCATTAAATCAAAAATAGCTAATGTCGTGGATTTACCGTTCTGAAAGCCATATTGGCTATTATTAATAACGTTATATTTGACGCAAAAATCGACCAGTCTCTTGTGCATGCACCTTTCAAAAATTTTTGACATATAGGGACAAGAGTGATGGGTCGATAGTTATCAACATTATCTTTTTCACCTTTTTTATAAAGTGGTCTAACAACAGACAGCTTTAAAGCTTCAGGAAAAGTTCCTGTGTAAAACGATTGGTTTATGAGGTAGGTGAGAACTGATAGTATTTCGTTAATGCAACTTTTTATCATTTTAGTACTTATACCATCATAGCCTTCCGCATTTGTATTGTTAACAAGGCGCATTGCATCAGATGACAATGACATTGACAGAAGTTGGCTGGATTGGATTTCTCGGAGAATTCCGAAGTTAGTAAAATCTAACTTTTAGATTTTTATTGTTAATATAGCATAGGCAAATACTTGAAAATGGGTATCGCTTTGATTTGAATGCCATGCCATTTTCTATCTGTCAGCCAGCCTATCGGCTGTCACTGACATTGTCAATCACTGTCAACTGAAGCGTTTGGTTACAACCAAATGGAGTTTCTCCCGTATTCTTTTAGCAACAACACGTGCTGTAAGACTCCATTTTATTTCAATCTACCGTACAATAATAAATGTACTTTTAAAATAATATACCACTTGAAATTGGCTTAACGCTAAACGCGAAGCCATTAAATAATTTATAATAATAATAATACAACCACATGATTAAATGAACAGAACAAAATTCCACATGCTCCATCCGTATCGTGTTTGATATTAAAGATCTTACTACTACAGTACGCCCACTTTTAATCAATTTTTTTGAGAACACTATGTTCATTTAGCACATAACGAAACGTTTCGTTTGAGTTACAAGTGCTGCTATACTAGTGTCAGTGTTACCAAAGAAAAATATTTCAGACTTGAATATCTCTTCTAACAAAAATCTTTATTAAACTCTAAATAGTTTCCACGATCCACTATTTACATACCTACATTGTGGTACAAACAGAAATGCTATACATTCTTGGGTCTATTGTCAAAGGGATTTGCCTGATGTCCTTTGCTTTCCTTCTAAAACACATATAAATACGTTAAATGTATAATATGTCAAAACTGTCATAATTCCGCTACGATTCGGGGCCCTGATTCTGTATCGCAATCTATAGATTCCACACCTAAACCTTACCGCGCACAAACGTCAAACGCATACGTTTTTGGGAAGATATCGTAACTTTTTAAGGAATTGACGTGGTTTTGAAACAAGGAATCGTTACAGAATAAGGGCCCAGTATGGGACTGTGTGATCAGAGTAGTTGGCGTAAGACCCACCGCTGCGCTACTGAGGCGTGGGCTCGACGTACTCCATCGCCCGTTTGACCGGGTATATTTTGTGCACCCGTTTCCTGAACAACAAAAAGAAATACAACATTTTAACCAAAATAACATATATTCATTTATGACTATTATCCCCCAAAGAGAGACTAGGCAATGAGAACTGCACATGTGCTCAGCGTAATAGGTGGTGAGCCCATCGCCGCTCTATGCTGTTGGATGTGTGTGCAGTCTCTATTCCAACAGTCATCTTTTAGGACACCCAAGGGAACAGGGGTTGTTAGTATTCCTTTACCCTGTCATTAATAAACGTTGATTCCCCTCAGGCCCCAAGCGGTCGCATGAGACCGCACACAAAAACACACTTGACTTTGTACCGTGTTTTCATAGACTTACAGACTACTTTAGTATGAACAAGTTTGGTTATTTCGGTTCTGTGGTACATCTAATGCATTGTTATCGCAAAATATCGCATAGTCTGTGCTCGATTCTGTCAAATTTGACGTTGACAGTTGCGCCAAAAATTATGTCGAAAAATTTCCAAGACTGAGAACCCCTCAAACCCCAAGCGGTCGCATGATACCGCATCTACAAAAACACACTTGACTTTGTACCGTGTTTTCATAGACTTACAGACTACTTTAGTATGAACAAGTTTGGTTATTTCGGTTCTGTGGTTCATCTTATGTATTTTTATCGCAAAATATTGCATAGTCTATGCTCGATTCTGTCAAATTTGACGTTGACAGTTAGTTAGTCAAAAAACTGTCAAAAAAATCCAAGAGTGAGTGGTAACATTCACGACTGCAACGCGAACACCCAAAAAGCCTCTCACCGTCTCTCATCTCATCTCTCAAAGCAAATTTTAACAATATATCACAATTTATGTTCAAGTAATTTTCAGATCGACGAATTCCCGTGGTCGAGAGGCACGTATTCAATTCCCGGTCGAGTCAATTTAGAAATAACGGCTTTTCTCGAGTCTGGGGACTAATTGTGTAACTTCTACACCGATCGCAATCCCTTTAAGGACAAGTAGTAGTGTACTTTGCTGGTTTGCTTATTTAAAATAAGCAAACCACTTAGATTCCACCTTCCGCGGAAGGTGCGTAGTTCGATTTCCGCCTGAGGTTGTCGTCTTTTTTCAGTGTTTAAAATTTTACTTAAGTATATTTAAGCGTTAATAAAACGCTAAAATATGAAACATTAATATTAGCTTTACTTTATGACCAAATTCTATTGTACGCAAGTTTAGCATTATTTTCTATGGAAAGTGCCGGTTCTCCTTTAATACCTATTGTGGTGACGAAAGGGCCGAGTAACAAAATTAGTTGTGATTATTCTAAAAAAAAATTGTATAATAGAATAATTGGAATCTCTTTTTCAAACGTATTTTATATAGGATAAGATGATCGCTGCGTCTACCCACTGGTTTACTGACCTGTGCGTGTATAGAGCCGACTTCTGTTTGAATGTCCTTTGGCAAATGTCACAGGAGAGGGGACGCTCGCACGAGTGGATCACTTCGTGTTGGTTTAAAGCTCTCTTATCCTAAAGACAAAGAGAAAGTTACTGTAAGTAATAAAGTAAGTAAAAACCACTCTGCCACCGAGGTATTCATTTATTTATTAACGCCCGATATTAATAACCGATCCTGAGATAGAGATAGGATACTTTAGATTTGTTGCCTAGATATTTCTGTTAAATGACGGGAAATAACAACAGTTGCCTAGTAACAAATCCAAAATAGGCATATCTCTATCTCAGGATCGGTTATTAATTTCGGGCGTAAGGCATTACAACAGACATCAATAGAATAACAATTAAAACATTTTTGTGCTAGATTGTAAAGACTGGCCACATTGCTCATGCACACTATGTAAAAATATTATACCCATTTAAATTACATCATATTAAAATTTACAGAGTAATTATCAAAACCAAAATAAATACAATGACAATGTTTTTGAATAATTAATTAACAATCTAATAAATAACAAAGGTATTGGTTAGACCCGTCGAAATTTTCAACGCATTTGACTTCATGGTTATACTTAGAATTTACATCCTGAGAGTGAAGTCAAAAGCGATGAAAAGGAGATTGACCATTTTGGACCAAATGTTGCCCAAGTATGGGAATACTTTTATTTCTTTTCTCACATGAAGAGATATAAAAAAAACATCCACGGGGTTATATTGTACCTAAAAACTTATCTTATAGCTTTATATGATTGATTGATTGAATGATTATCCTTAACTAAATGTTGTTCTATTAATAAAATCCATTGTTTATAATACATACCATATTTTATTTTAAAAATAAGACGTTTGTTATTATTTTTCGTTAATGTAAAACCTATACAACAGATTTTTTTCTCAATACTCCTCGGATAGTTTCTGAAGCGCTTTGGGTTACATACTAGTATTAGTCTAAGGAACATTATGCACTATAGGATAAAATGTTTACTAGAAAAAAAATCAACCAGTCTCAGGAAGCTCGAATGGGATTCGAACCCACGACCTTTGGATTGCCGGTCCACTGCTCTAACCGCTGAGCTACCGAGACCCCATAAGACTCGCTGAATTTTTCCTAGTAGATTGATTTACGCTGCAAGCCAGCGGTATTACGTCACTGTGAAGTCTACCCTAACAGTCGAAAGAAATACTATTGCAAGTATTTAACAATCGATAAAGACGTAATTGCTTCTAAATATCTTTATTGTTGAAATTTTGCATTCACAATGCTATATAAAAATACTATGATTCAATGTTGGGCAGCACTCTTGGTCCAACGTCCATACAAAAATGGTCAATCTCCTTTCAACAGGTCTAACCTTTACCTCGGTGGCGGAATGGTCCAAGGCCGGATTGCGGAGGACGTGGGTTCGATTCCCACCTAAGGTAGTCATTTGTTAGTTTAAATTTTTTTTCTCTATATTTAGTTTGGGGCTTGAGTCTACATGGATATGCCAGCCCCATTGTAAGAAAGGAGAATGACCAAACCAGCCTATTCGATATCTATTGCGTCTCAATCATTCACATATCAAAAGTGTTCTTTTAAGTTATAATGATTACTGTTAAAAAAGGTTTTCTATAGAACGCCGCGTTAAGGGTCAAGTGATAAATAAATGCTGAACTGAACTGATAGTCATATGATAACAGTGCTCATAACCTCAAAATACCTAAAAAGTCTTAAGCTAAAAATGAAGATAGCTTCAAACTCCCGCATGATATTGTAATGTAATTTTTTCTTCATAATTCAGAGCATTGCTGCTATTGATTGATAACTATTTATTTCATTAAAGGGCTGTGATACGCTAGCTACCTAAAAAACTAGCCTAACTCCCATATTAAAATGGTCATTCTCCTTTGAGCGTTATTAACGCAAACAATCAAATATTACGATACAGTTTCGGAGATCACAAAAACCTTTCATACATTAAGTAATTAGTCTTCGATCAACAATACCAATTATATGTCGGGTCGACGCTAAATATATGTCTCGGTAAATAACAGCGCACTTGAGAAGTGAGCTCTTATTTTGTTTAGTTTGCTTGGAACACGGCCTATGTAAACACGTTCACAATGCCGCTGTTTTAGCGTGGACTGTATTTTTAAGGGTTATTTGTTGCTTTATAGTGAAACACTGTAAGTTTAAACCACAATAGCTATTTATTTTCTATTTTTGCACGGAATACAATGCTTGCACACATAAATCGTAAACGTCAAGAAAGCAATCAACAACAAAAGAATAAATTTAGTACAAATGAAATGGCTGTATTGCCAGTTAATAGTGTAGGATTCCTACATGCTCCCGGCCTCAGGACAAGAACATAGAGTTTACATAAAAAAGGACATCTAGTCTAACACGAAACATGGAACTTTTATTATAAAACAAGTAAAATAGTCCTTATTCAAGGGCACGTCACTTACAAATGTTTACAAAAACAATACCATGAAATAGAGCCTAACTAAATACCTACTTCTTAATTGGCTTAACTAAAGACTTACCTATTTATTAGCTAAGTACAATCAATGGGGAGCAAGCATATTTTACCTACTGCCCTTCTATGTGTTTTTCCATTTGAAGTTCTCAACTCTGCAGTTCTGACTCTGTTATCAGAACCTGGAAATACATTTACAACTCGAGCCATCGGCCAATGAAGGGGTGGAGAGTTATCCTCCTTTAAAATTACTAAAGACCCTACTTTAATATTGTCTGAACTATTTCTCCATTTGGGTCTGCATTGAAGAACATTGAGATAGTGCTTACTCCATATTTTCCAGAAACTCTGAAACATATTACAACAAATATTCCAAAAATTCAACCTATTTATAGGCGCGTCTACTACATTCTTGTCTGGAAACGCGTTCAATGCACAACCAATTAGGAAATGTCCTGGAGTAAGATAAGAGTAGTCATTAATGTCGGTAGACAGAGGAGTTAAAGGCCTACTATTTAGAATTGACTCTATTTGACATAATACAGTACATAGTTCCTCAAAAGTTAACAAGGCTTTTTGAGTAACTCTTCTAAGATGAAATTTGGTGCTCTTTACTGCAGCCTCCCATAAACCCCCGAAGACAGGCGAGTAGCTGGGTATGAAGTGGAAGTTGATACCTTGCTCAGCTGTTTGTGACTGCACCTGTCGTCGGTGGTCTGCAGAATTCTGCATTTTGTAGAGCTCATCCAATTGATTCCTCGCCCCCTTGAAATTGGAGGCATTGTCGCAGTAGACATCACTAGGCAAACCACGACGCGATACAAAACGCTTTAAACAGGCTAAAAATGCCGCAGTCGTTAAATTTGAGGCAACTTCGAGATGCACTGCCTTCGTCGTAAAACACACGAAGACACAGATGTATCCCTTTGACACTACGGCTCGCCTGATGCGCGACTGTTTAATAGAGATCGGCCCAGCGAAATCTACGCCTACTTTTTGAAATGTTCTGCTTATATTCACTCTATCTGGGGGCAAGGAACCCATTAGCTGATTAGCAACTTGAGCCTTAAGTCTAAAGCAAATAATGCATGAATGGATGATTTTTTTAATCTCCTTTATACCATTGATAAGCCAGAATCGCTGATTAAGTGAAGACAAAATAAGTTTTTGACCTGCGTGTAGATTTTTCACATGTTCATTAGTAACAATCAATTTTGTAACTTGTGATTTGTTGGGCAAGATTACAGGGTGTTTTTGGGAGTTAGGTATTGTGGCACTATCTAAACGACCACCTACTCTCAACATACCATTACCATCTATAAAAGGATTAAGTGGTTTTAGGTTGCCTGTGACAGGTTTATTTTGACTTAATAAATTTATTTCGTTTGAGAAGTGATTCTGCTGCTCATACTTGACAATCAATAACAAAGAATCATTTAACTCAGCGCTAGTTAAATAATTAAGTTTGTTTTTTGTTGACCGTGGGTTCAAATAATTACAAAAACGACGCACATAGGTAAATACACGTTGCATTTTAGTAATAGTAGAGAATTTGTTTAAAAACTCTAGATTTAGAGAATTAACATTATCCACACTACACACCATAGCACTCGAGCATGGGAGTCCAGCATTACCAGTCTTCAACTCAGGTAAATCTTTTATTATTTTAATATTTGTTTCAGGTGTAGTATACTTACTGTTATGCAAGTAACTTGGGCCCTGCCACCATAGCATGTTTTGTTCGAGCTCGCCAGGCTGCACACCGCGGCTTAGACAATCTGCAGGGTTATCGCCTGTCCTTACATAATACCATGAAAAGTTTTCAGTGTATTCGGAAACCATCTTTACCCTGTTCGCTACATAGGTATTTAATTTGGTAATATCTATTTTCAGCCACGCCAGTACTATTTGCGAGTCTGAGAAAAGAAGTACGTCCTTAAATTGCAATTTGAGAGATAATAATGAATGTACTCTGTGGACAAGTTTTGCTAGCAATAGTACTGCATTTAGCTCTAGTCTGGGCGTGGTAAGTTTTTGGCTCAGTGGGGCCAGCCTAGATTTTGAACAGAGTAAAGTGACTTTGACATTACCTGTTTGGTCGACTTCTCGAAGATATAAACAGCAGCCATATGCTGTATTACTGGCATCTGCATACCCTACCAGTTGAGTTGTAATAGGGTCTGGTAAGGTGACATTCCTAATAATGCGTATTGGAGACATAATGAGAAGACTATTGTAAAATTCTAGCCAAGTGTTTTTTAGATCGTCAGGTAATGAAGAGTCCCAGTTAATATGGTCTGCCCACATTTTTTGTATAATAATTTTGGCAGACACTGTGACCGGACCAGCTAGACCTAATGGATCGTAAAACCGAGCGACATAACTGAGAATTTCGCGTTTTGTGAGTGGCGTAATGTTCTCTTGACTTGGACTCGAAATTTTAAATGTGTCTGTCTTCGTATTGTATGTGACACCTAATGTCTTTAAGTAGTAATTTTCTTTTTGTATGTCAAAGTCATCAAAGTGTTGTTTTTCTTTAGGTATGTCCTGTAAGATCTCAGCAGCATTTGAAGACCATTTATGAGCCTGGAATCCACCCAGAGACAAGAGCCTTATCAATTGGTCTTTCATACGAGATAGAGACTCTAAAGAGTTGCTGGAGACTAAAATGTCATCACAGTATGTTTGGTTTTTCAGAATGAAAGATGCTGCAGGAAACTCGGTCATGTACCTACTCGCTAGTTCTATGAGACATCTAGTAGCCAGAAATGTTGAACACTTGAATCCATACGTGACTGTATTAAGTTCTATACACTTTATGCTTTCGCTTGGTGACTTCCGCCACAAAATAAGTTGAAGTGGGCGGTGTTTTGGATCTAAAAGAACATTTCTGAACATTTGTTTTAAATCTGTGCTGAAAACATAGGCACCTAGTCGAAATAGTAATAAAATGTCAAACAGTTCTTTTTGGACTGTTGGACCGTTCAATAATAAATCATTGAGAGATCTTCGCAGACTTGTTAACATTGATGCATCGAATACTACTCTACACTTGGTGGTCTTTTTGTCCGGCCGTAATACAGCGTGATGCGGCAAAAAATATATTGGGTCACTAGTGAGGTTATATTTATCAATATCAGAATACGTGCCATGACCTAAAGCAATATATTCGTCAATAAAAGATTTATATTGGTTATACAAATCAGAATCTTTTTGTAGCCTTTTTTCTAAGCTCTGAAACCTTTTTAAAGCTAGATGAAGTGAATCACCAAGCATTTCATTAACTTCACTGAGCGGCACTTTTAAGGGTAAACTAACCTGAAACTGATTCTTATTAAATTTAACAGTTTCCTGAAAATGTTTTTCAGTTTGCTCAAACTCTGGTATTTTTTCTGGGAAGATTTCAGGCACTGATTCAGATCTCCAAAAACCTTTGATAGTCTCATTTATATCATTGTTACAAGATTGACAAAACAACGAAATTGATTCTTTTTGCGCTTGTTGATTGTTACATAAATTAAGAATAGTACCTGCAACTACTACACCAAACCTTGTGTTTAAAAGATATGGAGTTGCAGACTGGTGCTCAGGCTTGACTGGACTACATGGTGCTGATGGCTCGTTCTTGTGTTGTTCAGACTGGGGTAGCAATGCCTGAAAGAATACATCAGCGGCCATGAGTATTTGTATATTGCTGGGCGTGTCAAAGTTGGCATCAGCAAGTGATAATTGAGAGGGTATTTTAATTGCTCTCATATTAATTTGGGTTTGTGGAATCTTAGATGTTATTTGCTCAATTACATAGCAATTTATTGACATCTGATAAGAAGACACCACTGATTGGACATCCAACTGTACTCTCTCTTTAATTGTGCTTGAAGCATTCCCAATGCCGATCACCCTTGCGCTAGTTACCTTTGGCTTAAGGCCCAGCCGCCTTACCAAGTCAGCAGTTACAAAAGAATTTTGAGACCCGCTATCAAGCAGGGCCTTGGCTCGCATCTCCGTTCCATCTGCTGCTATAAGTTTTACCTGTACAGTAGGCAACAAGACTTGTGTGTTAGAGGCCCCTGATACCATTGACACAGTGGACTGCACATGCTCATCTTCATGCAATAATGTGTTATGCTTACCCTTACATGTATCACACTTAAAATAAAAGCGGCATTTCTTAGCATGTTTGTTTAGGCATAAATTGCACAGCTGATTGTCCACCGCAAACTTGTTCCTTTCAGAAGAAGTACATAATTTGAATTTAGGGCAATTATAAAGTTTATGTTCACACTTACAGTAGGTGCATGCAGCAGGGCGTTTGATAGCTATATTGCTCACACTTGCGGATGCAAAAGACTTCTTTGGAGCTGGTACTGACTCGATGCGCTGTGTACTAGAAGCACTGTGACCACTTCTACCTGCTGACTCCGCATTCTCGAGTGCTAAGGCGCGTTTTTCTAAGAAATCAATTAATTGTTTAACTGTAGGTTCTACATTAAAGTCGCGATTTAATTGATATTCCCTGTTGGAATACAGATCGAGCTTCCTAGTTAAAATGCAAACAATAATTTGATCCCACGCATCAACACCTTGATCAAGATTTTTGAGCGCAGCCAGCTGCTGCTTAACTGTGCAGACAAATTCCCTGATATTAACAGCAGTAGACTTTGTTATAGGTTGCAAATCAAGTAAGCTGTTTACATGATCATTTATTATCTTATACTTATTATCATATCTTTCTTTTAAGATATTCAGTGCTTCAGAATAGCTTTCTCCTACTAAAGGTAAGTTCATTATAAGGTTATAAGGTTCATCTTTAACAAAATTACGCAAATAGTAGAACTTTTTAATGTTATCTAATGATTTATCATTGTGGATCAATGATTCAAATAAACCAATGAATGGTTTGTATTCACTTGACTTACCGTTAAAAACAGGCATGGTAATCATTGGTAGTTTAGTTTTTGTTTCAGAATTGCGGTCGTGTGAGCAACTTGGCTGAGTTTTCTTATGTATGAGCTCGCGCAACATGGTAAGATTTTTTAAATAATTGTCTTCACACACCTCTGCAGCGGATGTGTCAGTATCGCCAAGAGCATACACCTCAATACACAGGTTTTCATACTCGGAAAATAGAGTTTTTAAACGATTTTCCTTTACAGAAAGCGCCTGGATTGACAAAGTGCCACAATCCATTAAGGCCATACTATTGAACAGTTTTGTCAAAGATTGTTGTTTATAGCCTCTTTTTAATTTAATCGACTTTAACTTTTCTTCGTCGGGCTCCATATTGACTCTCAAATAGGATATTTGCGTTTAAGTTTAAAAACCCAAACCAAAAAATAATAAAATTAATAAAATTAATGAGTGTCAAAATGACAGCAATCAAACGAATTTAACAGATTATACCAAAGAGTCTAAGAATTACTATGGAATACACAAACAACAAAAAAAATAATATCGTGTCGGGCAACAGGAGCAGTCTCTCGACGAACTCTTTTTCTTTCTTGCTCACTCGCTCACCGTACAGATGCGTGTCTCG
Organism: Scoparia ambigualis; assembly: GCA_963921215.1. Classification (NCBI taxonomy): domain Eukaryota; kingdom Metazoa; phylum Arthropoda; class Insecta; order Lepidoptera; family Crambidae; genus Scoparia; species Scoparia ambigualis. The sequence continues at coordinate 11,508,427 of OY992525.1, read as the reverse complement.
TGCGAGCGAAACTGAGAGATGATGCCGCTAACTCCAACACGTTGGATGAATGAGGAATTCTGTTCCGTGAAATTGGCTCTTGATCGAATGAGCGGATTTGTGAATGAAACCCGCCGATTGATTCGATGTTCTGCCACGTTCACCAGCGCCACCAAAACACAAAGATGGATGGCTGAATTGGCTGGAAAAACAAATGGCCGCGATTTGGCTTCTTCTTTTGGTATGCTTGCAGGATGATATTTGATGGCGTCGAGACTGCTCATCAAATACGGAATCGTTGCACTCCGTGGTTCCTGGTTTCTCGCGAAGATGGACGCACTGCAGTTCGATTGCAATTGTATTTATATTTCAACAATGCTCGTAATCGTCGCACACACCACGCTTCACGCTTACAGTTTTCTTTTTTGTCACTATAAATTTCGGATCGTTGGGACCATGTTTTAGCGTGGACTGTATTTTTAAGGGTTATTTGTTGCTTTATAGTGAAACACTGTAAGTTTAAACCACAATAGCTATTTATTTTCTATTTTTGCACGGAATACAATGCTTGCACACATAAATCGTAAACGTCAAGAAAGCAATCAACAACAAAAGAATAAATTTAGTACAAATGAAATGGCTGTATTGCCAGTTAATAGTGTAGGATTCCTACAGCCGCAATGTGTATATAATGCCCGAAAAAGCAATTTAACGGCCGGAGTGTCTTACTTTCGGTAAGTACATGTAAAATAAATTATATAAGCTTTAAACTAACAAATAATATATATTTTTTAGTTTAAAGCGGGCGGGCGGGCGGGCGGGCGGGCGGGCGTGCGTGCGTGCGTGCGTGCGTGCGTGCGTGCGTATTTGTGTGCGTGGCAAGTTTATTGATATTCTGTTTTATATCTTTTGTCTCAGTTCGTTAGTAAAGAAATGTAGCTGTATAGTATATGTATATATTCACGTGGACAGAATTTAGCTTTGATTTTGTACGTGACGCATTATGTAGTTGGTATTGTTGATCGAAGACTATTACCTAATGTTTTAAAGGTTTTTGTGATATTTGATTGTTTGCGTGAGAAAGAGGAAAATGTGTGTGTGTGTGTGTGTGTTTGTTTGTGTGCGTGCGTGTGTGTGCGCGTGCGTATTTGTGTGCGTGGGTGTGGCAAAGTTTATTGGCATTTGGACAGGACTTCTGTGGCGGGTCGGGTAGTATTTATAAGCTAAAAAGATAGCATTAAGATAAAACAAGAGAATCAACTCACGGGGAACCCTTTGCCGCAGTGATGGCAAATCTTGACGTTGATCTTGCGATTGTGAACGTTCCTTACATGCTGGTCGGCTCCCACGCGGTTCTTGAACGGCTGGAAACAAGGTATTGTAAATTAAAAAAAAATATATAAGGCGACTGCTAGAAACCGCAAGAAACGTCAAGGGCGGGTCAGGTCAAGTGTTTTAAACATGACAAAAATGGAATTCGTGTTTTTTCATTTTTAATTGAATAATTCATTTTGTTAATTTTAATTGAGTATCTTATTTATTTTAAAGCAACAACATAAGAAAAATAAGATGATAAACAATTAAAAATAACGATTATTTACAACGCTCGGGCAACGGCCGGCCGGCCGGCCGTCTGTTGACCCGTTCGCGTCAGCTGGGCGATAAGTACCTACGTTAGTCTGCAATGAGACTATTTTTGTCATGTCTAAAACACTTGACCTGACCAGCCCTTGAAGTTTCTTGCGGTTTCTAGCAGTCACCTTATATAAGGGTAGATGTCATAGGCATTCATGTGCTTGTGGATTTTTTTAAATCTTGTTACTTACCTTCATACATATGTGGCAATGGTACGTCTTGTGCAAGTGTTTCTCTTCTATGTGATCTCTCAGTTTGGTTTTGTCGGCGAACCGACGATTGCAGTGGTCACATTCCAACCTATAAAGGTAAGTAAGTAAGTAAATAAAAATAGCAAAATTGTGTATGTTTCTTATTGATGTTTGCATATGCAAGTATACACAGAGATTTTTCATTGGTATTGGAGCCGAAAACGTTATAATACAAAAAAAGTGTTGTACCTATTTATGAAATAATAATTGCTTTACGAGCAAAGAAAATAAAGTTGTAAAAGTGACTTTTGGTGGAAAACACGTAGTAACGTTCTCCTTATCAAGTCGTACACCGTGACCCCTATGAACTTTCCCGGCCGGCCGCCTGCGCCGGCGGCGGGGCGGGGGGTAGGCGGAGCGTTTGAAGCGCCTCGGTCATTGACTTTCATAAGATCGTCCGGTACTAAGGGTTCGTACACTTTTTATTGATATTTTTTATGATTTTTTTATGCTCATATTTTTAGTTTCACAAGCTAAATAGCTTCTACTGATGATAAACATGCACAGGGTTTCGGCTCCAAAACCAATAAAAAATCTCGGTGTATAATGTATTGTGGTTTTATTATAATAGATGTGCAGTGTCTAGGCAAACTCTAACCGGGTTTTTCGACATTAAGCAATTGTGAATTTGTATTATCTTTGTTATTAACAGCGATGTATACGTTACACTAGATAGGGCGTTCCGATCACGCACTATTTTGAACTCATCTGCGGAGTCGACTCGGCACCTTACTTTGACATTCACACGGCTTAGGCGCGTGCGGAGCGGCGAAAATAATGATTTATTTCTTATCAAAATGTATACCTAGACGTGTGTAGTACATGTTGTATAGTAAGTGAAATTAATTGTTATTCAAGTCATTATTAGGTTGTTAAATCGTAATAATATAATAGAAAAGATATTTTCTAATTTCTGTGGCACGGCTTCTACAATACGCCATGTTGAAACACACTACGTTGTCTTTGACCGATCGGCGATCTGACGCTGCGATGTCTGTCAGTTGATTAGACGACATAAATGTTTAAGGATGTCATAACGTAATTCCGTATCATGATTGATCGATCAAATCGTTCACAGAATGCATAGTTGACAGAAATATCTATTCCCAGAAATCACGTTTCGCCGAAGCTTCAGTTCGCAGAATTCACGGCTCGCCGAAAATCGGTTTGCAGGAAACATTATTAATAGAAAGCTTTATTGTTAGAAAGCCCTTTAACCGACACATTGGTTAGCCGATGCAACTATTCAAGAATACATACACACATTAATTATGAGAACCTACAAACCTATTTAGGTACCATCAATTTGTTACAGTAATCTATTTTATGTATAAATCACACCGTTTAAGTCTTTTCTGAACTTTCACAAATATTTCAAGATCAAAATTAGCCAAATCGGTTCGGCCATTCTCGAGTTTTTGAGCAGAATGTTTTCATTACCTTGTAGTGACATCTGCCAACCATGTTTATGTACCTTATGTATGTATTCTTGAATAGTTGCAACGGCTAACCAATGTGTCAGTTAAAAGTGCTTTGTAACAATAAAGCTTTCTAATGCTTTCTGCAAACCGATTTTCGGCGAGCCGTGAATTCTGCGAATTGAAGGTTCGGCGAAACGTGATATCTGGGAATAGATATTTCTGTCAACTATGCATTCTGTGAACGATTTGATCGATCAACCATGATACGGAATTACGTTATGACATCATGTTTAAGCTCTGCAGCGGCTGCAGCGAACTTTAGGTATCTCATTCCAGAATATGAACAAATGGTTTGTATAAACGTTCTTGTCTATCTCCTCTAGGTCAATGGTTATTTATAAATAAACTAGCGGCATCTCGCGGCTTCACCCGCGTGGATCCCGTTCCCGTGGGAATATCGGGATAAAAGGTATCCTATGTGAACGGTTTACCGAACATTAAGTAGGTCATCGCGTCAGCATTTTCATATTCATTCATAATATCGTCACATTTGCTATGAAGGCATGGTCTGTAGCAAGTGCATATCAAGTAATTAATTTGTACTCAAGTTTACGTAATAAAAATCGCTTTACTATAAACAAAGACTCTTTATTTATCAAGATCAATCAAGATAGTTTGTGTAGCAAGATCAAGACGCGAACATTGGTCCTTCGAGCCGGATCAGTCCTACTTAATGTGCGGTAAACCGTACACTATGTGCAAATCCAGGTTATAAACTATCTGTAAGTAAGCCGAATTTCATCCAAATCCATTAAGTCGTTTTTACGTGAAAGAGTAACAAAAATCCATCCATATTTACAAACTTTCAGCGTTTATAATATTAGTAGGATGCTCACTTGAGCTGCTCGGGCGTGATGTGTCTCAGGCTGTTCTTCATGTGCTTTTGATACGCGCACATAGATGAGAAAGTCACACAGCAGGTCGCACAGTACGCTGCCGTGCTAGGCTCGTCCTGCAAACGTTATACAATGTGATAGGGGCGGTACTTCTAACCTGTTAAGGCTAAGTACTACATCTAAATTCATCGACCAAAAAAATAATATGACAATAAAAAAAAGTGATTTTAAATCACAAAATAAGTAATGATTTTTTTTCTCACCGAAATAATCTCAAACATACGAAACAAAGTAATTTATTAGTTAGCCAGTTTCATTAGCTACCGTTTGCCATTTTTTTCATGTTTCTCCGACGTATGAAACCTTTGATATCGCATAAAGTAAAAATGGTCATAAATTATAGGGGGAGGGGGTTGGACCCCCCATATTATTTTTTATTGTCAATGAATTTAGATGTAGTACTTAGCCTTAACGGGTTAGAAGTACCGCCCCTATCACATTGTATAGGTTGCTTCACACATATCAGTGAAGCCGCATGCAGTTCCGACACAGTACCGGCACAGTGTTTTTCATACATTCTCTATGAACGCATCCCCACTAGTCAATGATAATGCTCTCAGTGTCAGTGCCGCCACCGGCAAATCACGGACGTATTCATTTTGACAAAATTCATAGAGAATGTATAAAAGAATATTTTTCACTGTGCCGGAATCGTGATTTCACTGATGTGTGAAGATAAATCATTATAATACATACATACATTTATAATCACGACTATTACCCCCTAAGAGTTAGTCAGAGGCTAAGCACCGACTCTTAACCGCCTCTGTGGTCTAGTGGCTAAGCCACCGGTTTCATACCCAGAGGTCCCGGGTTCGATTCCCAGCGGGGAGTACATCTTTGTCTGCTCGGTTTGGATGGTGGTAGGGCTGTTAAGTCCGCCTGTTGTTTAAAGCATTGTTCTGTTCCGACAGTTTTAGATAAGATAGCCAGTTCCTCAGTGGTTGAGGATTCCGGGTGAGGCGCGCTTCCACCTTCGGCCTTATCATCACTTACCATCAGGTGAGATAAAGGCAAGCGCTTTCCCGTTGCCAAATAAAAAATAAAAACAAAGCAATGAGGACTGCAAAAGCAGTCCTCTACCATAGTCCACTTTTCACCAAATAGCGACCGCACATGTGCTCAGCGTGACAGGTGGAGAGCCCATCGCCGCTCTATGCAGTTGGATGTATGTGCAGTCTTTAGTCCGTTAGTTGCCTTTTACGACACCCAAGGGAAGAGAGGGGGTGGCAGTATTCTTTCACCGCTGTGTTTTTTTTTATACAAATTTGTTGATAGTTTATACTAAATGGCTGAAGTATGACGGGTGTTTCACAGTTGGCATGGACGAAGGCGCAGACGCCGCTAGTAATAATAATAATAATAAGAGAGAGAGAGAGAGGCTCTCGCTAATAGGTTGGGTCAAGAGTAGTGATGGGCGATTGTGAATGACATTATTCGAATTATTCGACTGTAGAAGTCACTCGAATTATTCGAATAACCTTACAAATCATTCGAATTTGAATAAAAGCGAGAAGCGAATAATAATATATAGCGTCGTCTCATTACTTTCGATTCGAATGTAATTAATACTAGTTTATCTAGTCGAATATTCAAACCATTGAACTAACTTATACGAGGGAATAAAAAGATAAAAGAAACAAGTGTGTGCAAGCGAGAAAGAAAGAAGTATAAACAATCATGGCGTTCGCTCTTTTTCCATTCCCGCCAATCCCGCCATTTCACATTCGATCGTTCCTTCGAATATCAATTATAAGTACCTAGACTTTATTTTATGATAAAAAAGACCAATTTTGTATGGCAAAGTGAATTATTGATTTAGCGGTTTCATTCGAATTTCCGAACTAGTAATCGATAGTTTTTATATTCGATTGCTAATATTGTAGTATCAAACCATTCGATTGTTCGAATCAGTAACAATCACCTATCTTTGGTCAAGGGTCCGATGCAAAAGGCAGTACTCCTTGAGACGGCACGTATTGTCACGGCACGGTTCCTCACTCTGCAGCCCTAACCACCGATAGCTTGGGTCTATCCCCGCTGCCGGTGGCAACCTAGGTTAAGTTTTTTATAATATTTTATATTTCAAATAAGTTTTTCTTTTATACAAAAATCTGTAAAAAAATATACTAAAGATATATGTTAAATAAAGAGAATAATAATAATAAGGGGCAATTACCTTGACTTCGTGTCTGTCGAGGTGTCTCTTCAGCGTGAGTTTCCACCGGAACACCTTGTCGCACTTGGTACAAGGGAATTTGTTGTTTTCCTCGTGCACTGTGCTGTATGGAGAAATGTACATTCACATTTATTTATATATGGACCATCAACAGAGTTACATGACAAATACATACATACGAGGGTGGTTTGATAAGTCCATGACTTTGGAAAGAAGAAACACTCTTTTTACATAAACTCTACGCACTTAGTTCAGCGATGTTCCAACCTCTTCAACCCATCAAATAAAATATTTTTTGTCAAACCCTGAAAAATGGGCCTCAGTTTCGGCTACCACCTCTTCGTTTGACGAAAATCTTTGCCCGCCAAGCCATTTCTTCATGTTTGGGAAGAGGAAAAAGTCTTTGTATTTCGCGCCATATTCTGAGCTAATGCATTGGCCAGTTCATTTATTTAGATAATAAATAATAGTGGTCCTAGTACGCTTCCCTGAGGAACGCCATATTTTATATGTCGTTTCCTAGATTTAAATGTAACCTCACATTTGGTTTTATAATTTGATCTTGTACATAAATAATGTTACTTTTTGACGATCTGTTAGATATGAACGGATTAGATTAAAACTTTACCCCTAATCCCATAAGTTTCAAATTTACTAATTAAAATATTGTGATTAACATAGTCAAATGCCTGTGTCATATCATAAAATATATAGCAAATGGGAATTCTTTTATCAACCTGAGAAATAACGTTCATGAAAAAATCATATATTGCCATGTTGATTGTTTTATTTTGGCGAAAACCTTTTTGCTCATGATATAAAATACTATTTTTTTCTAGATAAGAATTAATTTCACCATAAAAGTACTTTTCTAATATCTTTGAGAATATTGATATCAGAGCTATAGGTCTGTAATATTCTACTAATTCTTTGTTTTTTTTAATAAAGGTTTTACTATTGTCATCTTCAGATCTTCTGGAAACGTGCCTGTCGTTATGCTAAGATTAATTAAGTAACTAAGATGAGTGCATGTGTAATTAATTGTTAGCAGACTATGATTATTATTGTACTTACTCCACCATATCCTGTACTTTTGTATCATTAAGGTTATTTATAATTTTATTTATATGGTGAGGCAAACAAGGTGACATAAACATTGATTTTCCACGCTGAGATATATTTGCCGTGACTTTTTTACCAGTGTCTCGAACTGGCTTTACTTTGTCGACTAAGTAATCATTAAATAAATTTGCAATATCCTTAGGATCTGTTATATATTTGTTATTATTATTTTTTATTTTATGTATAAAATAAATAATAATAATAATTATATCTTCGTCTTTGGGAAGATTGTATTGCGTTTTATTAATTACTTCCCATCTTGTTTTAGCTTTATTACTACATGTTTTTATTTTAGTTATTTTGAACGTTTTGTTAACAAAATATATTTTTTTAATTGTTTAGTATACGAGTCATATCTAGCTTTATTTGTACAGTCAGGTTTATCTCGAAAACTCCAAAACAAGTCTTTTTTCTTTTGCTACAGATCTTTATGCCTCGCGATATCCATTTTGGTTTATTAATGGTCTTTATTATGATTTGCCTTGTAGGGAAACAAAAGTTCTTAAATGTTCGGCAAAAATGAATACGCTAGTGAGGAGTCCAAACCCATATAACTACATGTCGGAAAAAGATAGATTTTTTAATACACATTTTAAATTTAGTCACGTGATTCTTTGCGCCAATATTTAAGTTTTAATGTTTTTTTGACTGGTAGTTTTATAATCTGGGATGTGTGATCTGATAGACCTATTCGAACACTTCAGTCTTACAGTGACTTTTATAATTATGTGCAAATGTGCTTTAATGCTAGTTTCAAATTGTAACTTAGTAATAGACATTCAAAATCTAATGGCACATTATTGCTTTTTAACATATCGATGTTGAAATCTCCGGCTATATAATAACAGATAAAAAGTAAAAACATCTCACAAATCATAAAACTACAAAAAGAATTCATACTTCTCGCAAAACGTTTTATACAATTTGTTCCATTCATCTGCATCTCAGAATAATATGCTTTAGTTAATATTCTATGATCCGCATACACATTACATTCAGAATTTTGTAAATACATATTATATGACAGATTATACTCACTGTTTGTGGTTCATGAGAGCTACTCTATGCATAAAAGTCTTGTCGCACTCGTCGCACTCTATTCTAGTTCTGTGCGTCTCTTTGTGCTGTCTGTGATCATCTATGTTGCTGAAAAAAAAACGTGATATTTTTATACTTACCTAGTATAAAAAAATCTGACCAGCTCTGAGAAATTCGAAGAGTTAGTCAGAGACTAGGCAACGAGGACCGCAAAGGCAGTCCCCTGCCATAGTCCACTTTTCACCAAATAGCTACTGCACATGTATTATAGATAGATGGCGTTCTATGCTGTTGGATGTATGTGCAGTATTTAGTCCGTTAGTCGTGTTTTACAACAACCAAGGGAAGACAGGGGGTGGTAGTATTCTATCACCGCTACGAGACGCGGTTACAACAATATTTATTATTCGAATTTGCAATTTATAAAGATTACTTTCTCGACCATATAAACAATAGATACAAGATTGCTGCTTGAAAAACGGCACCTAGAAACAAGGCATATGCCTTGTTTTGCTTTGCACACATCTCTTTTTAATCTATCGCTTATAATCAAAGCGAAATCAAAGGACATTGGGCAGATCTGAAAATATGACCAATAATCCCTAAATAAGGTGACTGCTAGAAACCGCAAGAAACTTCAAGGGCTAGTCAGGTCAAGTGTTAAATATACATGAGAAAAATGTCAAAAAGGAATATGGGTTTTTTTTTTCAATATCATTTCATATTCAATAGCAATTACATAAGAAAAATAAACTAAAAACAATTAAAAGTAACGATTATTTACAACGCGCGGGCGAGGGGTTGACCCGTACGCGTACCTACGTTGACGGGGCAACAGCCGGCCGGCCAATCGTTATTTTTAATTGTTTTTAGTTTATTTTTCTTATGTAATTGCTTTTAAATAAATTAGTTACTCAAAGACTATCCAATTAAAATTCACAAAACGAATTATTTAATTAAAAAAACAAAATTCTTTTTTGTCATTTTTGTCATGTTTAAAACACTTGACCTGACCAGCCCTTCAAGTTTCTTGCGGTTTCTAGCAGTCATCTTTATATAAATAAAGGTGACACAATGCAAAGTATTACAATTTTCTTAACTGTTTGATAAATGTACAAACTTTTAAGAACACGTTTGGCCCAAGCGAGAAAAAAGGATACAGGCACTATCTAAACTACACCCGATAAAGTGTTCCGAAACAAAGACTCAAGTTCATAATATTCGTCTACTAATGTTATCAGTAAGTTTTTCTAATATCTTACTCTCAAATAGTTTAATAAAAAACACTAATGTTGTATAATAACGCCATCTGGCGCAGACAAAGGGATTTAGTAACTCTTGTCTCATACATTTATAGATAGATGACACTAGAATCACTGTTTGCATAATGTGTTGAGTTGTGTTTCTGTGTATGATGCCTTGAAGTAATTATTTATAAAACTGCGAGTTATACCAAGAGATAGTTTAACTGCAAAAATACCAAGAGCTCAGTGCATTTAATCAACCTAAAACCAGTAGATACTCATAAACAAAGATCATAAAAAGAGGGTATGTTTCTTATTCAAATTCGGGGGTTTTCAGCTCAGACGGTACGGATTTTATTGAAATAAAAAATCCCTTAAAGCACGTTAAATTAGCAATGTTTTAATGCTTATTTGTTCGATGTACAAAAAAGATTTTTGTAAAAAGCTCGTCCCCGAGCGCCATACAAAAATGCGCAATCTCCTTTCTAATTTAGAACAGAGTTGCTTGAATCCTAGTTCCAAAGTGATATAACTCCAATAATATTTTTAAGAATTTATACTTTGGCGCCTAAAGTTTAAGGTTTAATTAATCAATGTTTATCTATAAATCACAATTAATTTCAAGGTAATTTTTATTTTAATTCTTCATGTTACTGTCGGCGTCATAATGCAATAAGTAAAGTAGGACTGAACTATAACTACACAATGAGATGTATAGTACGCTATGGAGCGGCGGTGGGGCTCATAAATTGCACAAGACTTCTTATGTATCATGCTATTGTTATAAATAATAATACCTGCAAGCTAAGCTATCATCTGATTATCTTTACCCTATCTGTAACCAAATAAAAAATGCTTTATTAAAGCATTTTTTAATAATAAGGTGTATATTTCAAGAAATCTTAAATTATCAAAGGATTAATAATATTTAGCTACTTATGTTGATCTATGGATATGTATGTACTTACGCGGGGACATTATTTGAGTTTGATTTTGCATGAGACCGTGCATCTATTGTTTATATGATCGAAGGATTAATTTATGTAAGTAACTGGTACTAAAAGCATGCTAATTATATAAATAAACTAGCAGACCGCCCGCCGGCGACTTCATTTGCGTGGACCCTGAACCCCGTGACGAATTTTCAAAATGACTCCCCTTCCAAGAACACTTATTGTGACGTAACTATAATAGTTAGACATATGCTATCGCGACACTTTTTGTAGATAATGGTGTGTTCTGCAAAGCCATAGTACATTATTTTATTCTATCATCAATAGTTTTCTTAGCGCACGCGATTTAAGGAATTTATTTGAGTTTTAGTAAGGATCCCTAATTTTTTTGAAAATATAATACAGCCTATGTGAACCGGAGATAGTGAAGCTTCTCAACGATGAAAGAATTTTTTAAATCGGTCTAGTTTTGGAGCCTATTCAATACAAACAAACAATCAAATGTTTCTTCTTTATAATATTAGTAATTATAGATAAATACTGCCACTGACTTGGATATTTTCCCGCACACCTGGCACTTGTACTGCTTGAGCGATATCTCGTGGGTGGTGAAGTAGTGCTGTTGCATCACCTTCATGTCGAGGGTTCGGGTCTGGCAGATGCTGCATTCGTACCTTGACAATAAATATATGAACATAAAAATACATATAATGGCGACTATTAACCCCGAAGAGTTAGTCAGATACTATAGTCCCAGTACTATAGACTCAATTACTCTACGAAGGCAGAGGAGATCGTAGAGTATAATACGGATCAAAAGAAAACTCACTGTAAGGGTCGAGCGGTTGGAGTACCGCCACAATGTGAATTTTAATTCATTTGTGGTGAGAATACCGACCGACCATCTATTGGCCTTTATAAAAGAGGAGTTTTGGCCTAAAGGTGTCCTGTTCCGGCGGTTCCGTGGACGGCTACCGGACACCACGCTGCGTCACACGTCGCCGTGTCATAGTGATAAGGTTTGTATAATATAAATTATATGTATGTTAGTCTGTAAGGTATTGATCTATGGGCCTGCGTTGCCTGAATATAAATAAATAAATAAAAATAAATAAATAAATAGAGCAATTAATCTAATAGGTGCATTTGGACAGATGAACTAGTCATAGAACGTAACATTGCACGATTTGAATGAAATATACGAGGGGCGTTCAAAATATTCTCGGTATGTGGATAAAAACAAACAAGTACGAAAAGTTTGATATTTTTATTTTTCAATATACTCCCCCCCTATGTTCATACACTTATAAGATCGATCAATTATTTTTTTTAATCCCTCATAAAAATATTTTTTATCTTTGGTGTAAAAATGCTCCTCCACGGCCGTCTTCAACGCTTCATCGTCAGAAAATTTATTTCCACGCAGATCCTTTTTAAGATTGGGGAACAAAAAGAAGTCGCTTGGGGCTAAGTCCGGACTATAGGGTGGATGAGTAACAGTTTCAAACCCACATTCAACAATAGCTGCCTTGGCAATATGAGCAGTATGGACAGGGGCGTTGTCATGCAGAAGCAGAACACCTTTGGTTAACTTTCCTCGCCTCTTTTCTTTGATCGCATCTCTTAATTGACGTATAACGTTAGCGTAGTACTGCCCTGTGATATTTACACCTTTTTCTTTATAATCGATAAGCAAAACTCCTTCACAATCCCAAAATATTGTGGCCATGACCTTGCCAGCTGACGGGATTACCTTGAACTTCTTGGGATGAGCTGAACCCTTAATGTGCCACTGCATGGACTCCTGTTTGCTCTCTGGGTCATAATGATGAACCCAGGTTTCATCTCCAGTAACTATTTTTTGCAGCACCTCATCGGGATTTTCACCACACAGGTCGATAAAATCTGAACAGCAAGCCACACGCATATCCTTTTGAAGAAGCGTCAGCATTCGCGGAACCCATCTTGCACTTACTTTTGACATATTAAGATGGTCATGTATAATGTCATGTACGGTACCAATAGAGAGATTGGTTACTTGAGCTATAGATTTTACCTTCACTCGGCCGTCTTCCAATATAAGTTTTTCCACTTTATCAATATTTTCTTATGAGGTAGCCACTACAGGCCGGCCAGGTCTAGGGTCATCTTCAATACTCTCCCTTCCACGCTTAAATTCGCTTGACCATTTTTGAATAGTAGATAAAGAAGGAGCAGACTCACGGTAAACACAATCCATTTCCTCTTTTATGGTTTTTTGATTTTTACCCTGTTTTGTCAAGAATTTTATGACGGATCGGTGCTCTAATTTCGTTAAAATTGTTAATTCGCTCATGGTGTTCATGTTTGTTCGGCAATTGCAGAAAAACAAAAGAACATCTCGGTTCCAATTTTACTTTTTTTTAATGTCAATGGATGAATCTTAGCGGCCAGTAACAAATATATATATAAAAGAGGTTGTAACGTATCAATACCGAGAATATTTTGAACGCCCCTCGTAAATTCATTCTAATTTAATTAAAACAATTTATGATTAAGTAACAATTTATAGTAATAAGTTGACAGAATTTAATGCGACATGTTTCATCTTAAATTTCTACAGGTAATCTAAATTATGGCGTGATTCTTTGTTTCTGCGAGATCTCGTAAAACAGTCACGTTCTATTGTTTATAATTTTTTAATTTTAGTGATGTTACGGAAGTAAAGATTAATGATTCCAATTATAAATATTCAATTAGCACGGGGCTTGCTAAACCAGTGATCGTTATTTTTTATTCGTGGCAATCAGGCATTTGATCGCAATTACATTAGATAATAGATTCGCATATAGATTTTGAGTCTGTATTCTTAGATATATTTGTGGAATACAGCATACACTTCATTCTTAAGAAAACCGACTAAATAAATAGTCTTAAGTAAAACTATTTTAAAACGATTAACGATGTTTCAATCGTTAATCCGTTTGGCATGAGAATCGATTATTCTCACAATTGTTTTGTAGACATCCCATCCCAGCCCTAGATTACATCTGTCCAAATGCACCTATTACATTAATAGCACTATAGGCAATGAGGACCGCAAAAGCAGTCCTCTGCCATAGCCCACTTTTCACCAAATAGCGACTGCACAATCTTTAGTCCGTTAGTCGCCTTTTATGACACCTAAGGGAAGAGAGGGGGTGGTAGTATTATTTCATCGCTACACGACGCGGTTTATAAATTCATACCTTCTTAAATGTCTCTTGTAATGTGCTGTCAACGCTTGCACTGAAGATATCATAGTTTTGCAGATTGGACATACGTAATCGCCTTTAGCCTGAAACGAGAAATATTCTTCAACAAAAACTAAGACAAAATAGGGCAAAAGTAAGTGTTGAAACGTAAAAATGAAACATTATTTTTCAATAATACGAGGACTAACAAGGGAATTCGAAAACTTCGATACCGCCTTTTGGAGATCGCGAGTCTTATCCGCAGGAAATTGAAGTCACAATAATTTAGTTAACTCTTTTATAATAACAACTAGCGGTCCGCCCGCGCCTTCGTCCACGCTAACTTAGATAGACCGTCATAGTTCAGCCATTTAATAAAATATATCTACAAAATATAAACAAAAACCATCCTCAGCTATATCTTTTAGTAAAAACCGCAAAAAATCCATTGCGTGGTTTAGGAGAATAGTGCGGTGCCACAGACAAAGGAAAACGGCGACTTTACTGTACTATCTTACTAATATTATAAACGCGAAAGTTTGTAAGTATGGATGGATGTTTGTGACTCTTTCACGTAAAAACTACTGAATGAATTTGGATGAAATTCGGCATACAGATATCCCCACTTCTTACATCACTAAGTTTTATTTGTACTGGCACCTCGAGACCAACCGTTAGATTATGCATAAGTGCCAGACGTCCATGCGCCAGTAAAATACTCGCGCAGGAGACCATCTGCGTTAGGTCTTGACGCCAAATCAGTGCCCGCCGAAGCGCGCCCTTCATTCGGTACTCATAAGACTAGTGTCTCGGGAGAGTATCCCCGTGAACACGTGTAGTTCACTGCCTATTGTCCAGATAGGTAACCGGAGCTGTCAAGCTCGCTCACTTCTCGTTGCACGACGGGCACAACTCGCAGTTCGGCATACAGATAGTTTATAACCTGGATTAACACATAAGATACTTTTTATCCCGATATTCCCACAGGAACGGGAACCACGCGGGTGAAACCGCGAGCGGCCGCTAGTGTAATGATATGTTGGGGTGTCTGAGGTTTTGTGATTTTTTATTAAAACGTTGTATATTGTATATGTGCGTGCGTGCGTGCGTGCGTGCGTGTGTGTATGTGTGTGTGCGTGTTATGTGTGTAAACTAAGAGTACAAACGGACTCACCGGTGAATGTTTGGCGGCCACGTGCGCTTTATAAGAGTTCTTATAGTTGAACCCGATGATGCACCACTCGCACTTGTGCAACGCTTTCACGTAGCTCTCTCTTTCAAGCTCTCTTTCCCTCTCGAACAACATCTCTTCGTAAGACATCTCAACGGTGGCTACTTTGGGGTATTCCGCGTTCTTATCGAACTTCGTTGCCTGTGAGAAAACTAATGACTTAAACGCAAATTTTGTTACAAATTAAAATTTGGAAAATATTGCAAAAAAATCTACGACCACAATTCGAACCTGCACCCTTCCGTCACAACACAATGAAAGCAGTCCTCTACCATAAGGCACAGGTGCTCGGCGTGACAAGTGGTGAGCCCACCGCCGCTCTATGCTGTTGGAAGTATGTGCAGTCTTTATTTGTCTTTCGCTCCACAAATCCGTATGGGGGTAAATTTTCGGAGTTCGGACTCCTCAGTCTTGGAAATTTTTTGACACAAAAATTGGCGCAACTGTCAACGTCAAATTTGACAGAATCGAGCATAGACTATGCGATATTTTGCGATCACGATGCATAAGTTGTATCACAGAACCGAAATAATCAAACTCGTTCATACTAAAGTAGTCTGTAAGTCTATGAAAACACGGTACAAAGTTAAGTGTGTTTTTGTAGGAGCGGTCTCATGCGACCGCTTGGGACCTGAGGGGTTTAATGAGGTTCTGCTGTATTAAATTGTAACTTTTGTTACTAAGATGGTGAAAGAAAAGCCTCCTGAGTTTCTTGCCAACTCTGCTCAGGTGAAGGCTCTCCCTGGAAACTTGTGGTAGTTTCAGTAGTTTAATTAAGCTTACTGTTATTTTATTCGTTCTAAATCAATAAGCCGTCTGTCGAATTTTTTCAACGTTTGTTAAGACACTGTTACTATAAAAAAATAAGTCTAAAAGCATACATACACACATATAATTACGACCATTATCCCCGAAGGGTTAGTCAGAGACTAGGCAATGAGGACAGCAAAAGCGGTCCTCTACCATAGTCCACTTTTCACCAAATGGCGACTGCACATGTGCTCAGCGTGACAGGTGATGAGCCTATCGCCGCTCTATGCTGTTGGAAGTATTTGCAGTCTTTAGTCCGCTAGTCGCCTTTTACGACACCCAAGGGAAGAGAGGGGGTGGTAGTATTCTATCACCTCTACGCGACACGGTTCAAAAAAAAGAAGAAGAAGCGGCAGACAATTTCGAAGATGGGAGGATGACTTAAGGCTGTGTGCGGGAGAAGAATGGTCTAGGAGAGCGAAAGATAGGTCCGAATGGAAGATCTTGGGGGAAGCCTATGTCGAAGAACAAGCTGAGTTACGTTGCGTTGCTGAGTTTGACGACCTCCTTGGTCGAGTGGTTTGTACACCGGTTTTCATGGTGTCGCCATCTCTGAGGTCCCGGGTTCGATCCCCGGTCGGGTCAATTTAGAAATAATGGTATTCTAAATTGTCTCGGGTCTGGGTGTTTTCTAATACAATAAGTATGTATTTAAGTATTTTATGTATGTTTATCCGTTGTCTAGTAACCATTTAACGAGTTTCATAACGAAGCTTCTCTTGGGCTAGATAAATTGGTGTGAGTGTAGGAAAGTTTATTTAAGTTTTGAGTATACTAATAAATAATTAAGCAATAGTAATAAAATAACCGCCTCTGTGGTGTAGTGGCTAAGCAACCGGTTTCAGACCAAGAGGTCCCGGGTTCGATTCCCAGCGGGGGGTACATCTTTGTGTGCTCGGTTTGGTTGGTGGTAGGGCTGTTAAGTCCGCCTGGCTAGTTACCACCATCTTATCTAACTCAGTCGCCATAACAACGACGTTTATAGTTATTGTTGTGTTCCGACAGTTTCAGATAAGATAACCAGTTCCTCAGTGGTTGAGGATTCCGGGTGAAGCGCGCTTCAACCTTCGGCCTTATCGTCACTTACCAGCAGGTGAGATGAAGGCCAAGTGCTTACCCGTTTCCGAATAAAAAAATAATATTTTTCTCAACGTTTTGTTATCTTTGAGTTTATTCGAGCGATTTTTAACGCAAAAAAGCAAATATTTTGAATAGTAAACTTGTTTTTAAGAATATAATGTAAATCTTAGCAATAACATACATACATACACACATAGGATCACGACTATTATCCCCGAAGGGTTAGTCAGAGACTAGACAATAAGGATCGCAAAAGCAGTCCTCTGCCATAGTCCACTTTTCACCAAATAGCGACTGCACATGTGCTCAGCGTGACAGGTGGTGAGCCCATCGCCACTCTATGCTGCTGGATGTATGTGCAGTGTTTTTTTTTATATCAGTAGGAGGCAATCGAGCAAGCGGGTCACCTGATGGAAAGTAATCACCGCCGCCCATGGACACCCGCAAAACCAGAGGAATCGCAGACGCGTTGCCGGCCTTTAAGGAAGGAATAGGCTCGTTTCTTGAAGAGCGTTTCTCGTTTAGTCCGTTAGTCGCCTTTTACGACACCGCTACGCGACACAGTTAGCAATAAAGGCATTCTTTATCTTTAAAATAACCTACCTTCGTTTTCTGCAATCGTTTCACCGTCTTCTTAGGCTTCTTAATTTGGCTGACAATCTTACTCTTGTTTTTGCTGTCCGCAATGAGTTGTTCAATCTCTTCGTCTAAAGCCATATCTGCATTACTATCTGATTGGAGACTATCTGACAGATAGGATGTCTCGTTTTTAATAGCAGACGTGTCTAAAAGAAAAGTTAGGTAAGTACAGAATGTAAACTGCCCACTGCTGAGCAAAGTCCTCCATCATTGCAATGAAGCCAACGCTACGACTATTGGCTATTTGACAGTTGTAACAATAAAATATGAAATATTTCGGAAATGGTAGTTTGTGATTTAACGCTAATTATCCAATAGTTATTTTTATTAAGATAAGGGGTTCGAACATTTTTGTATGGAAGCATATGTGAGTGACATCCACATGCCGCCATATTGATTTTTTCCCGCGCACGGTGAAAGTGGTATTTATGGATATAGGATACTATAACAAATAAAAAATGTCAAGTAATATGGTACCCTTAGAATAATAACGCTATAGAAACCAAGTTCGCGCGCCTATTTTGCAGCACATTAATTGGAGCCAGAAATGGCACCAAACGCCGGACCGCTCCGTAGTGTTCAATGTCACAGCGCGCCGAACGTGTCTCGCGAAAACAAAAAAAAATGACGGTTTGTGCAGTTAAATTGTGTCACAACACATCTGAAAAACAAAAGAAGTGTAATAACATCACTTTTCACAGGTAAGCTTTCAGTATTTCATAGTATCTTGTAGTTAATTAGGTCAAAATATAAACGTACTGCAGTGTGATTCTCTAAGTTAAAGCCTCGGTAGCAGCGGCCTGCGCAGTGCTGTCTCTTTCATATTCATAGAATTGGAAAGAGACAGCAGATCACGGCCATGCGCGCACGTCACGCGTCTGTGAATCGGTTTAGTGCTTCATTTTTGACAGAGCGCTTGTATGAAGACTATCTTTCTATAGCGTTATTATTCTAAGATGGTACCCTTAAGTGTCTCGTTCCCGAGATATTTGAAGGTAATGATCGCCATACAAATTAATTTATTGAAGTGTGACGTCACCAAATGTTTAAAAAAAAGTACGAAAAATTTTGAAAATTTGGATTAAAAAATCTCCATATAAAATGACTGAGTGAGAGACATAGAAGCAAAGATATTGTTTGAATTGACAGCTTGACGTTATTGTTCAGTTTCTTTCATTGTTTAGTTTTTTTCGCCTACTTCATCTTTTTTGGTGGTACATGTATATACTTATTTTAACAAAAAGTTGACACGACATCCATTGATTGTTAGGCAATACTAAGTTCGCCGGGACCGCTCGCAGGATATAATGTAAGTCTATAAAACATATCATTAGCATCAGCAGCACAGGCCTCCCACATGGACAATAGCACGTGGGGATATTGGGCCATAACCCACCACGCTGGCCCAATGCGGGTTGGTGGGTTTTAACGACTGTCATCTTTCGACGACAACCGGGACCAACGGCTTTACGTTTACAGCTTATAAATATATGTTTAATTATACAATGTGATAGGAGTGGTACTTCTAACCTGTTAAGGCTAAGTACTACATGTAATTCATCGACAAAAAAAAAAATATGGACTTTAAAAAGAGATATTAAATCACAAAATAATTAAGTAATGATTTTTTTTTCTCTTTGTGGATGGATTTAGATGTAGTACTTAGCCTTTACTGTTCCAGCGCACCACGCTTTTACAATCAAATATTATAATTAAAAGCACATAGTTTTCACATAGGTTACACTTCAGCCCAGAAATAGAGACAACTTGAACGATCCATAATTTATTTTTTGTTTTACGTGCATTTATAAAAACGTGTTTTTCTAGTGTTTTTACTATTAATTTAAATATATAAAATAAATTAATGTTTAAACTATTAATTTATTTTATACTTTTTGGTCTAACCTTGAAACCTGATCGTGTTCAAAGTCCATTACGTGGCCTTTCTCACAAGTGCAAACACGACAATGATACGATACTCTATCATGGAATGGCAGTGCCTATCTTCCGGCTTCATCATCAGACCTTGAAAGCTAATCGTGGTCAAAGTTCATTACAAGACTATTAGTAAGTTAACAGGTTAGAAGTTTTTTTTTTTTTTTTTCAATTGTTTACGCTCACACCAATTATCAAGACCAAGATGAGTATTCTTGTGAAACTCGTTTATATGGTAAGATAACGGATAAATATACATAAACATAGAAAGAACACCCAGACCCGAAATCAATTTAGAAAAACAGTTTTTCTCTAAATTGACCCGACCGGGGATCGAACCCGGGACCTCAGAGATGGAGACACCATGAAAACCGGTGTACAAACCACTCGACCAAGGAGGTCGTCAAAGTACCAACCCTATCACATTGTATAGCATATAAATGTATGTATAAAGACTCACCCTTCTCAAATTCAATTTTCAACTCTTCCTTGACCATTCCAGTACGTTCCACCGTTGCAAATGTACCAAAATCAGACATCTCCGTATCATCATTGCGTGGTGAGGAGTCACTACTGTTCTCTGACTTAGGTATCGCGTGTGAGATTGGACGGCGTTCAACACTCTGTAACAAATAAAACATTCATAAATATATAATCTGCCACAAAGTTTTTTATTAGACAACAGAAATACTAGCTGCTAGTGTTGCCGCTCGATAGTCCACTGCCGATAGTCTATCGATAGTTGAGCAAAAGATTGAGAAAACGATTCTATCATCACAGCCTAATATCAATGGCGCAAACATATCGATAGTATCGATTGTTGTTAAAATAGTCATAGCTGATACTATCGATAGTAATTACGATATTGAGCTTCAATAGTATCGATAGTATTGCAATATACCGATACTATTGTACCAAACTGAGCTATCGATACAATCGATTTTATAGATGATTTCCGAGGTCAACTATCGATAGTTCGGCAACAGTACTAGCTGCCCTACTCCTGTAGGTCACGTGATAGGTTAGAAATTTAAGACAATCGCGAAGCGCAGCGTAGCGTTTGTCTTGAATTTCGAGGTTATATTTTTTTTATTAGACAACAGCAATCTAACTCCATACAAATATATCTTCAGAACATTATGGCAAATAAAAAATATGTTACGGTTCCCGAACCGATTGAGATACAATGCCGCTTGTGGCAGTCTGTACACTTTGTACTAGGATGCCGTAATTACGGCATCGAAACTGATCATACTATGTTGCCGCTTGTGGCACTCTATACACTGCCTACACTGCGTACTAGGATGCCGTAATTACGGCATCGTAACCTATCGTACTAGAAGCCGCTTGTGGCACTCTATCCACAGCCTTTAAATAATATACCTACATACATTTAAGACTATTATCCCCAAAAGGTTAGTCAGAGACTAAGCAATGAAGACCGCAGAAGGCTATAGCCACTTTATGCTGATGGATGTATGAGCAGTCTTTAGTCAGTTAGCCTCCTTTAGAGGAAAATTAGATCCATCAAAGTCAAAGTCAAAATATATTTATTCAGTAAACTCAATTAATAAGTACTTTGAATCGTCCAAATCTTTTTAACCTACCACCCATTCAGGAAGTAATTTTTTAACTGTGGCAAAGAACAGGCGCAAGAAACCACAGCGCACAGAAGCAACGACATTTACAAAAAGAAAAGAATAGGTATGTCGTTACCAGGTCATAAAAACAAAATATGAATTTATAAAATAATAAATTATGCAATACAAAACTACAACACAATGTAAGTATCAATTAATTATAGACAATTAGAAATAGCTGTTGGAGTAATTGGAGCATTTCAGATCCAAGCTGTTTTTTATCTTCTGTGTAATCTGACACTTTATAATAAGCTTTTTTATAAAGCTTTTATTTGATTTTGATTTTAAATTTATTAAGATCTAGTTTCTGAATACCATTTGGTACTTTGTTATAAAATCTTACACACAGACCATTAAAAGAATTATTTATTTTATGGAGCCTAGTATAAGGTACTGCTAATTTGTTCTTACTTCTAGTGCCTTACAAATAAACAAAGAATAAGGTCGGAATAGTTATTCCGTGTTTTGTTCCTGTCATGTAAACGTAATTTGAAATTAGAGTAAAAGAGACAAAACACGGAATAACTATTCCGACATTATTCTCTGTTTATTAGTAAGGCACCTAGTGTTTACATTGTGAATATCACTGTTTTTTGAAAACATTTCATTATTTTTATGAACATAAATCAAATTTTCATAAATGTATTGTGATGCAACAGTCATTATATTTATATCCTTAAATCTCTCTCTGAGAGAGTCACTCGATTAGCACAACATCCCTAATGTCACCGTACTCCAGCACTAGTTACCAAAGTTTGAAACTTGATTTATGCATATTAACACTACTATTATCCGAAGGGTTAGTCAGAGACTAGGCAATGAGGACAGCTAAAGCAGTCCTCTACCATAGTCCTCTTTTCACCAAAATTTCACATGTGCTCAGCGTGACAGGTGGCGAGCCCATCGCCGCTCTAAGCTGTTGGATGTATGTGCAGTTTTTGGTCGTACTTACGCCTTTTACGACACCCAAGGGAAGAGAGGGGGTGGTAGTATTCTTTCACCGCTACCCGACACTTGATTTAAATTTTTTATTCTTATTTTTATCATTCCTATTAGTATGCATGTATGTTGTTATGTGCTCGTTGTCTTTTACCTTTTTGCCGTTTTGGGGTCTTTTAGCTTTGAGAGTCTTTCTAACTTTGCTGGTGACCTTGCTCTTCTTCTTCTTTTTGACGTTAGACACCATAGACTCAAAATCTACATCGACAAAGTCGTCAAAGTCTGACGGTAAACTATCATCTGTGTCATCAGAGGGTGAAGAATCTGTAACAAAGAGTAGATATATTTAGGGTGTCTCAACAAATAGGGTCAAGCAGAAGCCTTGAGATAGAGAAGCCTAGGGGTGAAAGAGCGTTGGCTAGTTCATGTGGGTGGTGCTCTAGCCGAGTCCTGTAGCTTGAAGCAGACGGCTTTATCTCCTCCTTCACTGTTGCAATGTTCAGTGTCTCGTGAGTTCAGCTTTGGTAACGAACCAGGGTGAATCAGATATGGAGCTTTAGATGATTGACAAGCTTGTGGTGCAGGCGCTTCCGCACAATTGAATTCCATACATCCATGTTGGTTTCAGAACGACTTTGTAGATGAGAAGTTTGTTGTCTATAGAAAGTTTCGAGTTTCGTGCCATCAGCCAGTACAAAAAATATGCCTATTTTTAAGGCTGCCTCAGGCAGCGTTCCTTCTGTCCCGAAAGAGACCCAGGCGTGCCACACTCCTTCGGGGGCAGGCGCGTGTATGGCGGGGTCTACCGCGCGACATAGTGCGGATGGACACCTTCGGGGACCAACCCTATCAACTGGACGTGGTAGGCACCGCGGGGGCAAACGCTCGGCTTCGGGTGCACCGGCACGGCATCCGCTGCAGTCGGGACCCATGCAGGGTCCTTGTGTGAGTGGTTACCTTATGGGGCCCAACCCGCCGGGAACCGAGCGCGTCAACCAAGCGGTCAGAGGTCTGCTGCTCGGTAGGGACCACCCCCTGCGTCAGCACCTGCCCAGCAACCCCATGTGGAGGACCGTGGAAGGTTGGAGCTACGGGATCTGGGTCCTGCTGGAATCCGTCCCGTCGCCATCGCCGGACCATCGCGGCCGCAGGAACTGGGTTCTCATAGGAACCAACCTGCCGGCCCCAGGTCTGATACAGAAGGGGCGTGGGCAAGAAGCCAAGGCAAGGTTCGGGCCACGGTGCATACGGCATTGGACGGCAAAGTCCGCTCAGGGGACTGGCGCTAGGCAGCTTTAAAGAGCTGAGGTGCGTACAAATCAATTTACATCATTGCAAGGCCGCAACTGCCCTTCTGGCATGCGAGCTTGCAATGAATAAATTCGGCATTGCCTTGATCCAGGAACCTTATCTTTATAGGGGCCAGATTAAAGGTATAGGTGGAACTCCTGTTACATTATTCTACAATTGTTCTACTAATGACACGAGGACTTGCGTCTATGTAAAAATGACCTACACGCAATGCCTTTAATGAAGTTCTGTTACAGGGATCTGACGGCTGTCAAGGTCCTTACGGGGGAGGGGGATGATAGGCGGAGAGTAATTTTATCATCAGCTTACCTCCCCTCCCAAAAAGGCGGATCCAGATCAAAAGGAGATGCGGGAACTGGTAACCTGCATTGGCCGTAAAAACTAAGATGTCATCATCGGTTGCGACGCCAACGCGCATCATGTGATCTGGGGTAGTTTAGACACTAATGAGAGAGGGGATAGTCTGCTGGAGTATCTAGTGAGTTCACCCATGCAAATTCTTAATAAAGGAAATAAGGACACCTTTTTCAATGCCCGGAGGGCTCAGGTGATTGATATAACCATTGCTAGTAACAGAGCGGTAAGTAACATCACAAACTGGCATGTGTCGGACGAGGTATCACTTTCCGACCACAACTACATACGCTTTAGGTACAGACTAGGTAAGATCATAGGAACTGTGCAAAGGAAGAACCCTCGAAACACCAACTGGGAGGGCTTCAGGAAGGATCTCACGAGGGATCTAGATGGTCAAAGTGACAAACTCAACTCAGCTGTAGACAGAGTTTGAAGCTGACAGACTTACAGAAGCACTGATGACGGCCTGACAAAACAATTGCCCAGAAAAGAAATTAGTGGCAATGAAACTACCATAGCGGACTTCAGAGATTGCTCAAATCAGAAGAGGGACACGTTAGGCGTTCAATGAAGCGAAGGCTAAAAACGATTTTAGTGAATACAATAAGGCTTTAACTCGCTACAGCAGTGCGGTTCGTAAAGCAAAGAGATCGGCTTGGAGAAGACATTGTGAACAGATACAATCTGTTCCTGAAGCAATGAGACTAAGTGCTCGGCCAGACTGGACGCGCGGGCACGGCGTACAAATGTATGCCCCGCGCCCCGTGCCCACTATGGAAACTCAAATGAGAATACATATGTTTGAGTACGCCGCGCCGCGCCCGCACCCGCGCCCGCGCGGGCAGTCTGGCCGAGGCCTAACCAAGGCAATTTCTACAACAAAGGTGATTCTATTGTCTACAGTTACGAGGGCCAATGGAACTCGGACAGAAACTGGTGGTGATACACTAAAGGTTATGTTTGATACTCACTTCCCTGGATCGAGTATCATCCAGGACGAACATGACCCAATCAGCTGGAAGGACCAGCATAGTAGGACTTCCAAGTATGATTGGACAATAGCTAAAAAGGTAGTAGATGAATCTAAAGTTAAAAAGCGATTGGGTCGCCGGGTTCCTGCATGAGCGCATGAGCGCAGCATTCGCGTACTCTGCGAAAGCAGTGCCTCACAGTCTCTGCAGGTGAACGCCGGAGTGCCGCAGGGTTCTATAATATCGCCCACGCTGTTCCTTCTGCATATTAATGATATGTTTATATGTTTTGGGGGTCAAAGTTGCTCGCGTCCGTAGGTTTACCCTTGAGACCCTACACGTGATCCCTGGGTGGTGCTAAATGAGTGACACCAACTGAGTGGTAGAGCCACGCTGCGTTGCAGCACACATTGGGCCGGCTCGCCCGGCGTAATACCACCCTCTCACTAATATTCGGCGTGAAATAATGGCACTTGGTGCTGTTGTGTTTCGTCCGACCAGTGAGGGTTCCGGAGGCCCCTTCCCCCCCCCCCCCCCTCCTTCCAATTC
This sequence comes from Scoparia ambigualis, assembly GCA_963921215.1. Taxonomy (NCBI): domain Eukaryota; kingdom Metazoa; phylum Arthropoda; class Insecta; order Lepidoptera; family Crambidae; genus Scoparia; species Scoparia ambigualis. Next base: position 11,482,975 of record OY992525.1, on the reverse strand, counting down.
CTATTCCTTCCTTAAACCTATTCCTCCCTTAAAGGCCGGCAACGCGTCTGGGATTCCTCTGGTTTTGCGGGTGTCCATGGGCGGCGGTGATTACTCTCCATCAGGTGACCCGCCTGCTCGTTTGCCTCCCTCTTTTATAAAAAAAAAAAAAAATGTTATCCTTGGGTAACATTCATTGCTATGCAGACGACAGTACAGTACATCGGCGTTATTTGGGTCACCCTGCGGCAAAGCAGGCCGATGTAGTGGAGTCGAGACGGAAGGTTGTCATTGAGCTGGACGAGGAGTTAGACCGCATTTATAAATGGGGCTCTGATAACCTGGTCCAGTTCAATGCCAAAAAAACACAGGTCTGGCGCTGTCACTGCTAAAAAGTCCGCATTTCTCCCCCAACCCTCCTTCCAGAGCAACCTATTACTCATCCAGACTGGTCTCAGTCTCTTAGGTATGGACATACACAGCGACCTCAACCCGAAGAGCTATATTGAGAGCATTATAACCACAGCCTCACGTAAACTCGGAATCCTGAACAAGGTGAAGCGGTTCTTCACGCCGGAGCAACGTTGTCTTTTGTATAAGACTCAGGTGCGCTCCTGCGTGAAGTATTGCTCTCATCTTTGGGACAGATCCGCCAAGTACTTGCTCGAAGCTCTTGACAGGTTGCAAAGACGTGCTGTCCGTATTATCGGTAACGATGACGTTACGACCAGTCTGGAGCCGTTACAGCTACGTAGGGACATTGCTTCCCTTAGTGCTTTCTACCGCCTTTACCACGGTGAATGCTCTGAGGAGCTCTTTGACCTCATCCCTCCCTCTCCTTTCCTATCCAGATCGACAGGTCGCAGGATCGCAGGTCTTAGAAGCCACCCTCATACCGTGCTGACCATCAAGACACGTACCAAAAAGTTTGGACAGTCGTTCTTTTGCCGAACTGCCCGTATGTGGAATGCGCTTCCCGCACACGTGTTTCCTTCCTCTTTCTCTCCCGGGTTATTTAAGCGGGGCGTGAAAAAGCATTTATGCAGGCCGCCATAGTGAGAGCGTTCGGCATAGCGTGGTAGCGCTGTGATGAACGCTTTCACTTCTTGTCCTTTACCGGCTGCTTTTCATCAGGCAGAGTGAAGCCATTATGGCGTGCCACAATAAAAAAAAAAGGCACTGGGGAGCTTTCAACCATTTAAAGCTGGTGCTTTAAATGGTTGATAACATTTACCCCATCCTACTACAGCAGGGCGCCTCCATACTGGGCCCCCACCTCTGCAGACTGTACAAAGCCTGCATTGCGTTCGGCTATATACCCCGAATATGGAGGCTTGTTAGGGTAATTTATATACCAAAAACGGGTAAACCGGATTAAGAATAACCCAAAGCTTTTAGGCCAATAAGTCTTCAATCTTTTCTCCTCAAGGCCTTGAAAAAGTTGGTTGACAAATGTTGTTGTGTTGAAACCTGTATGTTTCCAGGTGAGTTTCACATGAACACGCCAAGGCCTATAGGGTCTTTGGTATGTGCCGGTCCACTTATGGCAAAATGTGGGGACTCAACTCAACCCCAAAACCATAAGGTGGATCTACATGATGATGGTGCAGCCGATTCTCACATACGGCAGCATCATCTGGTGGCCCAGGACCAAGCTGAAGAACTATAAGAATGCTCTGAGCAAACTACAGAGAACAGTATGCCTGGCGATTACCGGGGCAAATGCCCCGGTAATTCTAAATAGAACCACACCGACAGCAGCGCTGGAGGTCCTCACAGACCTCCCACCCCTGCAGTGTCATAGAGACGGAGGCAAGGAAAGCGCTACACAGACTAAAGGTAGCCGGGCTCTGGGACGCATCTTTACCTCTGACCAGACACACAAAATGGAAACCCAATGATACCCTTGCTAGGATCATAGAAATGAGGTGCGACAAGATTGCCCCCAAGTACATGTTCGAAAAGAAATTCAGTATACATGTCCCAACTCGGGACCAATGGAAACAGCCACCGTCTTCAGAGAAAGACAGCCTGATCTGGTACACCGACGGATCCAAAATGAAGTCGGGCACTGGAGCTGGAGGTATCTTTAGCAATGACTTAAGCACAGTCAGAGTATGGGAAAGTTCGCTACTGTTTTTCAGGCAGAAACTTTCGCAATTCTCCTGTGCGCTAAAAATAATCTAGAACTCGCTCCCAAGAAGCGTAACATATTCATTCATCCTGAGTGACAGCCAAGCCGCGCTCAAGTCACTTATATCGTCTCGAATCGACTCCAGCCTTGTGCTTGAAACCACGAAAGCCTTAACGAAGCTAAGTAGGCACAACAGGGTGAGGTTGATCTGGGTACCAGGCCACATGGGAATCCAAGACAATGAAATGGTCGATGCACTTGCTAGGGAGGGCTCGGAGACCCCATATATTGGTCCTGAGCCGTTTGTGGCACTAGCATCGAGTACCATCAACAAACCCTTCAAGGACCACATCCAAAACAGGCATAGAACCAAATGGCTACCCGGCATAAGACACTCAAAATCCTTCATAGGCGAAGGCTCCCTAGGACGAAGTAAGATCATATGCGGAGGTAGCAGAAGGCAGGCCCGATTAATCACCGGTGCCCTGACTGGGCACTATGCCACATAACAAATGCTCCACAAAATGCAACTAGCAACAGACAACCTGTGCAGGGCATGTGGAGGGGAAACGGAGTCATGCAGCACCTACTGTGTGACTGCGACTCTTTTGCCAGGAAAAGAATGAATCTTCTGGGATCGGCCTACCCGAAACCAGAAGATTTTAGGGTCTTCGCCTTCAAGGACATTGCCAAGCTTATGGCAATTATCTTCACTGAAGAGGCAGAGTGATAGGACGGGGTTGCACAAAAGATTCCAATGGGTCGACGTGCTGCTGCGAGGGGGAGACTTCTGCAGGCTCCACTAGATAAGATAAGATATCGGAATGTTTCATAGTGGGGCAGGATGTTGTTTCCTAGGGTCACTGGTGGGCAATTCACTCGCCTTGATTCACCATATCTGGAGCCAGTCATCCACCTTACGCAGGCTGATTTGCAGGTTGTTAGAAGCCACTAGTCACTAGAGGATCTGTGTTGCTAGACAATAGTGCAATATCGTCAGCAAACGTAGCTGTTGTTACCCCGTCTACTTCGGGAAGATCCGCAGATCTTCCCGAAGTTAATAATATGGAAAAAGACAAGAAGTAAATCACAACTGTTCGCATCTCACCTCGTTCCCCACGCTCGATCTTCACATTTTTGTAACTCCCATCGGATCCATCTGAGTGTATTCTGACTTTTGCAGGTATATATGACACCGGCGAGAGTTCCCGCTGACGCAAACGCGGTGGTCGCGCAACATCTGTGAGGAGGCACTCGGGGAGATTCTGAGAAAGAATTGAAGATCATATACCCTTATCTATTGTTTTCTAATGTTTAAGCGAACACTTTTACGGATCAATTCAAAACTCGCGTTTAATTTACTACATTACACAGTCTCCTTGTAATCATGGACCCAGTAAATGGTTTGAAACGTCAGGAAAATAAAAAACTATGTAATTAAACGCGAGTTTTGATCCGTAAAATGTTTTTTATTTCAATATGCTTATCTTCGAAGAAAAAATAAATGACTACCTCCTATCTTATCTTAGTGGAGCCTGCAGACGCCTCCCTCTCGCAGCAGCACGTCGATCATTGGGATCTTTGGTGCTACCCCTCAAATGACTACCTCAGGTAGGAATCGAACCCACGTAACGTAACCCGCAATCCGGGCGGCTGCGTTAACCACAACGCCACCAAGGTATTTGTGAAACCTGTCGATTAGCGCTTTTTAACCGTGTAGCGGTAAAAAAAATACTACCACCCCCTCTCTTTCCTTGGTTGGGTGTCGTAAAAGTCGCCACTAACGGACTAAAGACTGCACATACATCCAACTACATAGTGCGGCGATGGGCTCACCACCTGTCACGCTGAGCACATGTGCAGTCGCTATTTCGTGAATAGTGGTATGTATGTAAGCTTTTTGACTTATATTTTTATGGCAACAGTGTCTTATTAAACATTGAATTTCGACAGATGACTTATTGACGTCAAAATGAATAAAATAATAGTAAGCTAAATTAAATTACTGAAACTACCACAAGTTTCCAGGGAGAGCCTTCACCTGAGCAGAGTTGGCAAGAAACACAGGCTTTTCTTTTACCATCTTAGTAACAAAAGTTACAATGTATTACAGCAGGACCTCTTTAATCCGAACATCGAAAAGGGGTTCGAACATTTTAGTATGGAAGCTGGCATATCCACATGCCGCCATTTTAATTTTTTTCTGAAGTTTCCGCGCACGGTGAAAGCGGTATATATGGATAGAGGGAACTTTAACAAAAAAAAAATGTCAAGTAACATGTTAACCCTAAAGTGTCATGTTCCCAAGATAGTTGGAGGTAAAGATCGCCATGTGAAAAAATAACAATCATTATAAACCCTTCCACTGCATTCAAATGATAGTTCCCAGGTTGATTTAAGTATTTATTAGACATTACCACCTAGCAGCACGAAAAAACGGACTTCTTGGCGGGAAAGTGAACCGTAATGTCTGTAGTTTTGTCTTATTTTCTAAAATTTGTGTTTTGTCGAATATTAATGTGAAATAATGGAGGATTATTAACCGTTAAGTGTTCGTGAACGTGCATGAGTGTTGGCAAATAAAACAAAACAGTGCAACATCACTTTTTAAATTCTCTCAAGAAGTCCGTGTGAGATTTCAGTAAAGTCCCACATCTTTACTGGAACTCAAGGGATTTGGGGGGAATATCATTCATCACTCATTATCATCATAAAAGCTTTTAAATGAACTCTATTATTTCGACTGAAGGACTAGTATCCATGGTCAAGAATCAAATAATAATAATAAAGCACGAAAAAACGCTATTTTGACAAAGTAGGTAACTCGAACCGCGGTGGTTGGCTTGTTTTCTATCCAGTGATCCCATCGCCGCCACGGTAGTTTTATACCTAGTATTGAAGTTTTTTGCAATAATAATAAATTATTGTTACATTACATCTACATTATGTGTTTTGTTTTATTTGTAACTGGTTATGGAATGGATGATAAGCCAACCACCGTGGTTCGAGTTACCTACTTTGACAAAATAGCGTTTAATTGCGATATGATGCGATTTAGTAGGCAAGTAATTAATTAAAGTGCTTTGTCGTGCTACTAGGTTGTGCTGCCTTCTAATAAATAGTTAAATTAACTTGGGAATTATTATTTGAATGCAATGGAATGCGTAAATATACGTAATTATTAGGTTTTTAATGATTGTTATTTTTTTCGTATGGCAATCTTTACCTTCAAATATCTCGGGAACGTGACACTTTAGGGTACCATATTACTTTTTTTGTTTGTTAAAGTATCCTCTATCCATATATACCACTTTTATCGTGCGCGGAAACATTAGGAAAAACTCAAAATGGTGGCAATGTGGATACGCCACAAAGGTTCTATCCCCTTTACTCTCCATTCGGATTCGTAGAGCGTTCGGATTATAGTAAAAAAAAACCAATATTTTAGTTTGTCGGGAGGTATTTAATGACAAATAAAAAGTCTCGCAATTAACGTAAAAGCATTTTTTCTGGCACAGGAATGCCCACATAGTCAGCTCATTCAAGACATGTATTTAACGCAGACACCGCACTTGAATAATTGGAAACGCTTGCTACTGGTTCAACGTGAAACATTTCATCATTTTCGTTGTCACATTCTTGTGTTACTTGCCTTATTATTTCATCATCAGTAATAGGTTCAGATGCATTTAGATCATCATTGCTTAGTAAGTAGTCATTAATTTCAGCCTCAGAAAAGCCTCTAATAACGAAAAATGCTAAAAAAATGTCATCATCGGGTTCAATCGGATGGGGGTGGAGCATTTGGATTAAAGAGGTTCTGCTGTATTACATTACAAATCAAAAAAGTTTATTAACAATATAACTAACCTCCCTTGGATAGGTCAAGAGGATCCTGTAAGAGTCCTGGACTTGCTGCTTAAAGGCCACAACCTTCTTGATAATACTCTCACACTCCCAACATAAGTAAGGATTTTTAACAGGTACATTGTTAAGCTGTAAAAGAAACATGCTTTTAGTCCAATAATCAATACTCTTTTACACAACCTCTTTATTTTTCTTAAATTATTCTATTGTTCTAAATGGTATATTAATAAATTTACAAAACATTGTGTCACAAAAAGATTTTAGAGATATGCTGGAACATGTAAAGAGAACCTAGTAGGGCCAAATTCATAGAGAATGTTTTCAAAGAAATTTGTCACTGGACTTTGTTTACAAACATTCTTTACTGAATTTGCCCTAGGTATAATCATATCTATTTTGCTTAGACAAGTAATGTTTGTGAATACGAGTGAAAGACTCCAAGTTGTTACTAACAATTGGATTTCTATTGTGTCCCTTTATACCACAGCTAAGTTCTTAAAAGAGGAGGCCGGCCACAAATATTTTTAAAACAAATCTTTTTATAAAAATAAAAAAGTAATAAGTAAATCTTTATATAGTAACAGCAAAAGCAAAACTGTGCTGAATAATTGGATAGGTACTCAAACACTCAAAGTAATAACCCTCTTAATAATAAGATAATTATTTTTCTATCTTTTTTATTACAGAAAATACATGTTTTGTTTAAGTAATTTAATGTTACTTACCGGTATTTCGTTAATAGTGTCCAAGTAGAAACGTTTCAATTTCTCATTGGTTATCACGCGTAGGTTGCGACCAACGCACAGACACGACATACACAGTAGTTTTAGAGGAATTTCATCTTTTTCATCCATTTTTGTTTACATTCATAAAATTCTATTGTAATTAAAACACAAGAGTATTGTCGTTAAGATAAGCCAGTAGAACTGTAGATAATAACTAGGTTGAATTGTTTTAAATATGTAAAAAGCTTTATTTAATATAAAAATAAATAAAACTTTTACAAAAAAGTCTTCCTCGTAGGTAACAGGTTCTGCACTGCAGCACACTCTACTTTGAAATTAATTTACTGATAATTCGTGAATACGGCGAAACGTGTATATTGTATTAAACAAGTAATAAATAAAATTTACACAACATTCTCTATTCATTTTGAATACCCTTTCGTCGGCGTTACAACATGACATGAGATGAGATTGAAATTTTCTATTAACAAAATGACCAACCAACCATTGTTGTGTTGAGTGATGGTGATGGCATAGTGATAGTGATGTCATAAACTCGATTGCAACGGTTGACAGTACCGGCAATGTACCGGTTCATGTTTTTTAATACCTACCTATTTCAAACTGCGAAACTACGAAGAAATAAGAAATTACGATCTATCGTTGCTAGCATTGAGCTTAGCTCAATGATTATTCTACTAACCTATTAAACCTTGAAAACCTACTGTTTTTTATTTTTTAAAACTAATTAAATAGATAATATACAATAAATAATAAATAACTTTCTACGATCACACCAATTATCTAGCCCAAGATAAGCTACTTTTGAAATTCGTTAATATGGTTCATCAATGATCATCATTATCATCATTTGCCTTTGCGTCTATTACAGACGATTAATTAATTTATGGTGCAATGCTGGGCAATCCACAGACATCTAATAAGAAGGGGGTTTTTGGTGGCTGAAAAGACCGATGCGAGAGCGACATGATCTGCCGCTGGCCTGACAATAGAAGTTAATATGGTTAGATAGGTAACGGATAAATATACATAAACAAAGAAAACACCCAGACCCGAAATCAATTTTGAAAAACAGTTCTTTCTAAATTGACCCGACCGGGAATTGAACCCGGGAACTCAGAGATGTCGCGACGCCATAACCGGCGTGCTAACTACTTGTCAAGGAGGTCGTCAGTATAATTAATAAGTAGTAAAGTTTATTTTCTTAAATTTTATTAACAGGACAATAAATAATAGGTAGTGACTCACTACAGTGAGTGATTGATAGAATAGCACCCTAGTACCCTGGTGTTAGTGAAAGTCAGTTTTATTGGTTTTATTAAAAACAATGTTTGGCGAAATCTATAAAGAAAACGCCATTGAATAAAGAAGAAGAAGAAGAAAAACAGTGTTATAAAATATGTAACTAACTGAACTGAACTAAACTGATACCTATCTATAATAATTTGTATTACATTATCACTTAACAATTACTTTCTAACTTATCAACTAAAATCTACTATTAAAAAGTGTTTTTGAGCATGGCAGCACCGGGTAAAGCAGCCATTTTGTGGTGTCGTTTAACAAGTCGTATTTTCTTCATCAAATTTCGTCTATTTTACATGGAAGTGTTACTTTTTGTTGTGATTTGAACATTACCAAAACAAAATTATCGCTTCATCAAACTTTTTTATTTTGGTAAAACAACAGTGCAATGGTGTTTTGTAACATAACAGTTATGTACCAATTAATTTTTTCTAATACTATTTTCTTGGTTTTAACATAGAGTTTAGTCATTTTTAACATATTTGTCTTGTTAATTATGTTGATTTTGTGAGTTTTAAAGTTATTTCTATTTCTACAATGGAGTTGGAGCAAAATGATCATACAGTCTGTAGCGCTTGTTTAAGTAGCGACAGAGATTTGTTCTCCTTGAATGGGTTGCATTCGTTGTACCAAACATTTCGTCTGTTATTGCACGACTTCACAGGAGGAGTAAGTACTTAAAGTAGCTCTAAACTATTTAAAAATATATTTACTGACCACCCAACAATAAAGTTAAATGTTAAAGTTTTTATGAATGGTTACATAAGCCTATAATTATTTGTATAATATTAAAATAAGTATTTTTTAATTTTCAAACCCATTATCTTGCATTGGGCCAGAGTGTTGGGTTATGGCCAAATGACCTCATGTACATACCATGTGGAAGGCCTGTGTTACACCCGTAGCTAGATTAAATTAGGATTTATCATTGCAAAGCCCGGGTTCATGATTACCAATCTACACTTTTAAAGTGTATTGATTTTAACCCCTTGATGATCGTAAGACCAGAGACAATTGAAAATCAATTGTTTCGCGACCGCCGGCGGTCTTATGTTCCTTGACCTATTAACAGATAACTATCAATTATTATAGTGTTAGTTTAATTGCAATGATAATAGTAAAAAACGATAGGCTGGCAAATGCAGACAGTTCCATGGTCTGCGGGACGGTTGCGGGGCGGGGACAAAGAGTGCAGACGGCGGGGCCACGTAGTAGGAATGTCAGTTGTGTGTAGATGTCACCACTCCCCTGTCGGCCGCACACCATGGAACTCCTATAGTACTAGAAGAACATACATGATACATGATGTTTAATATATTTTTACATTGCAATTTATAAATTAACCGCTAAGAGTGTCACGTAGTTGTGAAAGAATACTACCAGCCCCTCTCCTCCCTTGGGCGTCGTAAAAGGCGACTAACAGACTAAAGACGGCACATACATCCAACATCATAGAGCGGCGATGGGCTCACTACTTGTCACGGGCTACGTGTCTATGGCAGAGGACTGCTGCTGCTGTCCTCATTGCCTAGCCTCTTAGTAACCATTTGAGGATAGTAGTTGTGATTATGTGTACATGTATGTAATTTATAAATTACTTTCAGTATGGTGATACGGCATTAGAAATTGAGTACTTGGTATGCTGGGAGTGCCTTGCTATAATGAAACGGTTTCACCGCTTTAGGAGCCAAGTGCAAAATGCACAAGAGCATTTGCGCATATTGGCAATAAGCAGGACACAAGAGGTAAAGAAATTGTTAATTGTTGCAATAAACATCCCAATAGGTCGGATGTATGTCATCCCTTAGAACGGAAGTTAACCTTCATCACTATAGATTTATAAATGTTATCTTTTAGCTGTGGCCTGAGAGTTTGAGAGAACTGTTATACTATTTAAAAGGAACCTGCTCAAAAATCGTCCCATCATTATTTCCAACTCATCTCTTCCCAAGGGAATCCAAGGGTGCCGTAAAAGGCGAGTACCGTAGACTGCACGCACATCCAATACCATAGAGCAGCGATGGGCTCACTACCTGGCACGCTGAGCATTTGTTTGTTTGGTGAAACGTAGACTGCATTTGCGGTCATAGACTAGTTTATAACTGACCCTTCGGGGATAATTAAAAACTGTAGTAGTTTATGTATGTTTTTTCTATATTTTCAGAGCGAAGCTCACACGTTCATGTCACAATCTTTATCATCGCTAGAAGCGTCAACTAAGACAGATTACGATAAAATATACCTGTACTACACACAAGACGAATGGCCACAATCCTTCATAGTAGACTCTGAAGATGTCAAAAGCGAAGAGTTTGACGTTAGTCAGACAGTCAGGGAAAATATACAACTGGATATTGACGAACACATGTTGGAAGGTAAATTGTTATGCATAGTCGTCTCCTATAGTAATGTTTGATATTTTTTGCATTTATAACATTCAAATAATATAGTTTATGTTAATAAAACGTTGAAACACCACCTGAGGCTGTCCTTAGTTTATCAGAAATACAGTAATAGACACAACCTGGGTTCCTTACAAGTTACTTTGCTAGTTTTCTTATTTAAAACTAATTTTAAAATAATTATGTTTATTATTTCTGTTTTCAGTGCCAGAAATGGTTTTAGGCAATCCTGAGACGGGGGTTATGTCCCACATAGTAGTTGGTACAGATGCTTTAGTCTCCCCAGCGGAGACTTACAAAGGAGACTTGAATGTCACGTAAGTTGCTACAACCAGCGATATATGTACTGTATGTTAAACAAGATAGGCCGTTCCGAACACGCACTATGTTCTACTCATCTGCGGAGTCGACTCGGCACCTTGCTTTAGTGTGGCTTTGACAGTCGCGCGTGCGGAGCGGCGAAAATAATTATTTATTTCTTTTCAAAGTGTACACCTAGACGTTTACTACAATTCAGTTGTCAAGTAAGTGAAATTAATTGTTATTCAAGTCATTATTATTATTATTATTATTTATTATTCAGGCAGGCAGTTGAGACAACTGATAAATGCCTGTATCCCATTACATTGTAAAATTTTATATTTTATTTTTGAGATATGCATCTAGTCTGTTCTTAAATTGGTTTGTATTTTTGGCTGTCACTATTTCTTCAGGCAACTTATTCCACATTTCCACCACTCGGTTACAGAAGAAATGCTTGTGAGGGTTATTATAAGATCTCGTTTTTGCTAGCTTAAAGCTGTGCCCTCGTAAGTGTGGATTCTTGTTGCGGATGAGCATCTTATCAAAGTCATGTATGTCATAATGGCCAGTTAACATTTTATATGCTTCAATCAAGTCCCCTCGCTCTCTTCGATCTTTTAGACTGGTTAATCCTAGAATCCTTAACCTTTCCTCGTAATCAAGGTTCTTTAGTCTTCTTGGAATTTTGGTGATCCTTCTTTGATCTTTTTCAAGTAAATCGATGTCTTTTATGAAGTACGGGTTCCACACTTGGAAGCCATATTCCAAGATGGGTCTGATGAAGGTCTTGTAGATCTTGGTGACCATTTCTGGTGTAAGTACGCCGAATGCCTTTCTGACGAGATAGACGAGACTGTTAGTCTTCTTGGTTATTATGTGGATATGGCTGGCCCATTTGAGATCATCTGCGATGATGACACCTAAATCTGTTTGTGTTTTTACAGGCTGTAACTGACTGCTGCCCAGCATATAGGTTGCCTGTGGGTTGTTTTTACCTATATGGAGCACAGAACACTTGGAACTGTTTAAGCTAAGTAGCCACTCCCCAGACCAGCTCGCAATCTTGTCTAGGTCACTTTGTAGGCGATCAAAGTCTGTGGCGAAATGTCTGGGATTTCCAAATATTTTTGTGTCGTCTGCAAAGATACTGCATTTACATTCCAGACAGCGTGGCAAGTCGAAGATGTACATTATGTAAAGAACCGGTCCAAGAACTGACCCTTGTGGAACGCCGCTGTGTATCTCTCTCTCTCTTCTGATAGACTGTTGCCAACTCTGACACGGAAGCTTCGCTCACGCAAGAAGTTACCAACCCAATTGAGGAGCTTTCCACGAATTCCAATAAATTCCAATTTCTGTACTAGCCGGTTTGTAGGGACTTTGTCGAACGCTTTTTTGTAGTCCAGATAGATAACATCGATTGGTTCTCGATTGTTGAAGCTGTGCGTCCATGCAGATAGACACTGTAGTAGGTTTGAGACAGTCGAGCGGCGCGGGCAAAAACCATGTTGCTGGTGACCGATGATGTGATGTTGCTCCAAGAAATCCCTTATGTGTTTGACAATGATCTTCTCCATGAGTTTGCATACAATGCATGTTAAGCTTATGGGTCTGTAGTTTGACGCTTCCAATTTGTTACCTTTCTTGTATATTGGAGTAACGGTAGCTGTTTTCCATTGCGTGGGTATAGAGCCATTATCATAGGAAGTTTGCATTATGCGTGCCAGAGGTTCTGAGAGGTCACATTTGTGTAGTATTGCAACAGGAATTCCATCCGGCCCAGGTGAGGAGTCTGTTTTTAATTGCCTGGTATATTTCCTTACAATATCTTCCGTAAATGACAAGTCGTCTATTGAGTCATCAACTCGCTGTGTTGTGTCTAGCACAGGCAAGTTTCCAGTTGGCTCTTCCTGGAAAACTCCAGCAAACTGATCTGCGAAGATATCAGCTACTTCTTTTGGATCAGTAGCTTCTTGTCCCTGATTGTTTGTCAGCGCTATCGGCACTCCGCATTTGGAAGACATTTGTTGTCTAACGTACGAATAAAATTTTTTTGGAGTTGATTGTAGAATATTAGCTTCATATTTCAATCGCGATTGTCTACATAGGTTCACTAACTTATTGTTTAGTTCCCGATATTTTTTGTAATCGTCATGAAGTCCAGTCAGTACATACTTATTCCATAGTGTTGCTTTTTGATCGACTATCTTTTTAATATCCTTGCGTATCCACGGTTTATTTGCTGTCGGGTTGCGAACTTCGGCTAGTGGGACGTAAAGTTCAATTGCTTCAGTAATGTACCGATGGAATGCGTTAAACTGTTCTTGTGTACACTTGTTCTGATCGACAAGATCAGAAATGTTGACTAAGTGTTGTTTTATTTTTGAGTAGTCGGCCTTGTTATAGCAACGTCTAAAAGTTTTGTGTTTATTCCTTTTATTATCTAAGGTCAGTTGTACAGTTACCAGTAGGCAACTGTGATCGCTCTTTCCTATTGGGGCTTGGTATTCTACCTGTGTTATCAAGTTTTCGTCATTGGTCATTATTAGGTCAAGAGAAGATGGTTGGTTACCATGACGAAATCTCGTGGGCTTTACCACAAGCTGTTCCAAATTCGTGTTTTTGAACCATTGCACGAAGTTGTCTTCATGGGGCAGAAGGTAACCGCAATTTTCTAATGGCTACTTGACACCCGCGAAGTTCATGTCTCCCAATATTATTTATGTGTTTGACTCAGCTGAAAGCTGATATATTTTAAACAACTCGTTGTCTTGTTCTAATGTTGAACTGAAACCTCTGTAAAGGCCGCATAAATTTATCCTGTGTGGTCCTACGAGCAAATCCATCCATAAGCATTCTGATGCTGCATGCTTCCGGTTGTATTGTGTATTTAATTTTGCGGTTAGGTAACTTAGGTTGTTTGTGACATATATCGCCACTCCACCACTACGTCTGTCCAGCCTATCATCTCTGAATAAGTCGTAGCCGGGAAGTTTAATTATAGAGTTTGAGATATTGGGTTTAAGCCATGTTTCTGATATGACTATTATCGCGGGTTTTGTGGCTTTTACACGGTTGATAAAAAGGTCTAGTTTAGAAGTAATTGATTGGATGTTTGTATATAAAATTTTTAGAGAGACAATCGCCTGGGTAGGTTTTTTAGTTTTGAGCGGTCCAGAGTTTAGGGTGGTTTGCCTTAGTAGTTTTTTTGGGAGTTTAATAGTGTGGTTTTCATAATCTTGGGCTGACCCTGGATGTATTTGATAGTCAGGTCTTTTTCTCCACTAGTTGTACGCTTATCAAGTTCTTCCCGTAAATGTTTCAAGTATTCGCGTTGAAGCGGTGTGAGATCAGCTTTGATGGATGCCGGTTTTGAAAGCTTTCCTTTGTTGCGTAAGACTAATATTGCCTCGCTCTTTCTCTTGAGAACAACCTTCAATGGGCGGGGAGGGGCGTTGGCGTCTGACCTGGGTGCACCTAGACGAAACATCTTTGCTTCAGAACAGTCGATATTGGTGATCCCTCGTATTAGTTTTGCACACTCCTGGCTGTCATGCCTCTTCTTTTCATCTACACGGTCGGAGGTTGACTCGGGTATATCGTATACAATTAAGTTGCGAGCTCTATTTTCCCGTTCCGTTATTTCCTGGACAGCAGCTTCAGTCGCCAGCATATTCTGTCGCACACGTAGTTGTTGAACCTCCTCTGTAAGGTATTTGAGCTTCTTTAATATCAGTGGTAGTTGAGTTATTGCTGACTTGCAATCTTCACACAGAAACGTGACAACCCGAGCCACTGTCTTGAGCTCGAACACACGGATCTCAGTTGGTGATAGACCATGACAATCGCCACACACAATACGTTTGCAAGAATCGCAAGTGACGGACAATTTCTTATCAGCTGGATTTCCTGCTTTGTTGCATTTGGAGCATTTTTCCATTGTTGGAGACTTGGCTTTAGCTTTCAAACTCATTGCAGATAGGTCTTTATTCTCTTCCAGAAATCTACTACAGCAGTAGTTTATTTATGTTGCTGGCAACACTGAACTTGTTATACGCTCTGATTTCGATCAGTGGACGCGCACCTTTAGACTTTAGTGAAATAGTCTGTGGTATTTTCCAACACAAATTTGCGGGTATGCGAAAAACTTTTTAAATAGTCCACTGTCAATATTGTATTTACTGGATTGGTTTTAGGCAATAATATTGAGTATTTTGTTATGATAACACTTGTGCAGCGAACTTGGATGGTAAGTTGCGAAATTGTAACGTTTATTTGTATGGATACACAGTTTACACTTAAAAATCACCAAAACTTATGGAGACACTTGTTAGCACTGGCACCAATGACAGCCGAAAAAGAGTTATTTCGTATTATTAGATTAGAAAAGATATTTTTTCAATTATTGTTATTGACAATCTATTTAGGACGTGTGTAGCATTCCCCAAAAGATGGGTATTGGCTTAACCACCACGCTTGCCAAATGCCGGATGGTGATCATAAACCCCATCGATAAATCCGATAACACTGCCCAACCTGGGAATTGAACCCGGGACCTCCGGAATACTCCGGATATCTAGCCGAGCGCTCGACCACTCGACTACCAATACGTTAATAATTCATTCAATCGTATAGTTACGACTATTATCCCCTAAGGGTTAGAGACTAGGCAATGAGGACAGCAAAAGCAGTCCTCTACCGTAGTCCACTTTTCACTAAATAGCGACTGCACATGTGCTCAGCGTGACAGGTGGTGAGCCCATCGCCGCTATACGCTGTTGTATGTATGTGCAGTCTTTAGGTCGTTAGTCGTCTTTTACGATATCTAAGGGAAGAGAGGGGGTGGTAGTATTCTTTCACCGCCACGCGACGCGGTTATATTGAGTTGTAATAAATAAACTGTTTTTGTCTTATCTTATCTTATGTTTCTTTTTCAGATTGTTGGACGAAACTAAGATTGAGACGTTTAGTCACAAGAAAACGAAAAGTATAGTCCCCAACATAACGGAATTTGTCACAGACTATGTCGCCGACAAAGATATCATCATGGAAATGGATGTCAAGTGAGTATTTATGCCATAAAATATCTGTTTAATCAAAAAAATCAATTGCTTTACGTACGACTGCACCTGCATATTTGGCTAATTCTTTCTTTGTTGTGTTTGTAATAAAATTGTCGTAAAAACATTATTTCGTACAAACCTTTTGTACATACAAAATAATATTTTGTGAAATTTTTGAACACTGGATCGACACCCCGTGTGTTCACGCGGACGTAGTCGCGGGCGGGCCGCTAGTAGAAACAAGTATTTAATTTAATATTATTATTTAAATTTTTTAATTATAACAATTTCCAAATAAATTTTCTTTCAGCAATATCAATGAGAAATTGGAAATGAAATTCTGTGTAAAACCTAGTGATACGAACAAGCCTAACCCTACTGCTAACAAGAATGTGGGGTACATTACAGATTATATGACGGAAAGCGATCTAACGGCGTACAGGTGCGTTTTATCGTGTGTTTATAGTGTTTATATCGTTGAAGTATTATATAAGTCGCCGCCACAGTCGAAAATATCTGACAAAGATGTGAGTGTCAATGTCAAGCTGTCAAGAAATAGCCGCAGTCGTGAAAATCCGACAAAATTTTTAGTGTTTGTCTAGTAAATAAATGACTACAGACGTATAAATTCCGCTGAAGTGAGTCTAGTATACAAATAGCCGCAGTCGTAAAAGTCACACTTAAGTGTGTAGTAAACAAATACCTACAGTCGTTTTAATTCGACAAAAGTAGAATGTAGTGTAGTATGTATCTAGTTATAGTCTGTTCAATATAGCTTGATACTTATGACAGGTGTCATCAAAACGACGACGTGGCTTTGTAAAAGCGTATGAAATTATTTGACAACATTTAAATGATATTATTTTTTATAATCCATCACTTAACATACTACAATTACTTTTTGTGACTATTTATTATACGTTAGATTAGGTTTTATCCGAATAAACTCACATAACACACATTTAACACAATTTTTAAACATTACAATAAAAAACGTACCCCTTCACTAGGTCATTTCAATACAAAAAAATACTTGTGTTGGGATAGTAAATCAATTTAAGTTCAATTGATGCTCAATAATCAATCGATTGACTTTAATTTTGTATTTATAATTCTAGCTATATTAATTGATTTGTTAGTCTTTACTTATTTATCTTGAGTTTAATGACGATTATATTGAAGTTAAAATAGTACATTGTTAGGGAAGGGAAGAAAGGGGTTGTTTGTATTATTTTGATGAGCCCATCGCCGCTCTATGCTGTTGGATGTATGTGCACTCTTTAGTCCGTTAGTCGCCTTTTATGACACCGAAGAGAAGAAAGGGGTTGGTAGTCTTATTTGATGAGCCCATCGCCGCTCTATGCTGTTGGATGTATGTGCACTCTTTAGTCCGTTAGTCGCCTTTTATGACACCGAAGAGAAGAAAGGGGTTGGTAGTCTTATTTGATGTGCCCATCGCCGCTCTATGCTGTTGGATGTATGTGCAGTCTATAGTCCGTTAATCGCCTTTTATGACACCGAAGAGAAGAGAGGAGTTGGTAGTATTATTTGATGTGCCCATCGCCGCTCTATGCTGTTGGATGTGTGTGCAGTGTTTAGTCCGTTAGTCGCCTTTTACGACACCGAAGAGAAGAGAGGGGTTGGTAGTATTATATTGATGTGCCCATCGCCGCTCTATGCTGTTGGTCGTATGTGCAGTTTTTAGTCCGTTAGTCGCCTTTTGCGACACCAAAGAGAAGAGAGAGGTTGGAAGTATTATATTGATGAGCCCATCGCCGCTCTATGCTGTTGGTTGTATGTGCAGTCTTAATTCCGTTAGTCGCCTTTTACGACATCGATAGTACTACTTTCCACCCGCTCCTCTTGCAACTTTAGACCTATTTTCCGAGTATGAGGAATGAAAAATTGTTATTTTATTTGTTATTTTTATTCGTTTGTAAAGTTTTGTTCTGTTATAACTGTTCGTAAAGTTTGTTGTTTTAACTGATACAATGCCTAAATGGTTAAAAAAGACTGTTTTGAACAGCGAAAGTCGTGAGTTTGTAGTACGCTTGCGTAATTATTTCGAGCGTGAGAGCCCAAACAAAGGTCCTCTACTACCCTTAAAGCAAGTGGTTGATCGCGTTGCGGATGCTCTTGGTATAGGGCGTGCTACAGTGTCTCGCATCTCGAAAGAATTATCATATTTGATGATGCATCTACAAGTACGGCAACCACCGAAGAAAATAAATTATCGACACCAAACAAAAAAAGGAATGTTACAAAAATAGACTACTTTGATACTGCAGCTATACTCGTACGTAGCCATATTTATTCGTACTATTCACAAGGTACTCTCACTCATAGTCACTCATACTCATACTCACTCTAGTAATTACAGTGATGATTTAGGTTGTACACCAATACATAATTAACAATTTGTTAATTATTAAAACATTCAAAATCTATTCACGAATTTTATTTACATATTATTATTATGTATTTCTAAAAATTAAGTGATCTAAATAGCATCCAAAATTATGATTTGAAGCAAAAAACGATTAACGACAGATAATGATATTCAATTTATAACTTCAATTATCATTTGATTCAATTACGTCTGTAATGTCGCAACACTAGGCATGACAATTTGACACCTGCCATACGTATCAAGCTAAAATGAACAGACTATAGTAAAAAATTAATCTAAATAGCTGCAGTCGTAAAAATCCGGAAAAACTTTTGAGTAAGTATTTGACTAGTAAATAAATAGCCGTAGTCGTATAAATCCGACAAAATAATTCTGCTTGTGTGTATACAAATGATAATTTTATATAGTATATAATGAAAAGTTTTTAGTAGCTCATAGCTATTTAAGTTTGATTAGAGCAAATGTTGGAATAGCTTTTTTATATAATAAATGGACTTGCTCTTGGCCACATTCTTATCCGTAGGATTAATAAGTGGCCGACGATGGAGCGAGCTTGCCCAGAAGCAGCCTATTCACTCGGGCTTTAAAGATGTTGGGGCTATATGCACTGGGGAACAGACGCCGGCAGGGAATTCTATACCTTGGCTGTACGCATTATGAATGAAGATGAATAGCGCTTGGTGCGTATGAGTGGAATATCAACCAAGTAAGGGTGGTAAACCAAGTAAAGGTGGTAACCCGCCGTACGTCTGGACTCCCGATGGTAGAAAGGGGACGGTGGAATAAGCTCGTGTCTAGCTCAACAGCAGTACAGTACACTCTCCGAAGTACAACCTGTAAAATACCGACAAGCAAGCAACTGAGCGACGGTGAGCGAGACTGTGAAGCTTGGTTTTAACGAGCTTATCGTCACCTATAAGTTTCCTGGCTCTGCGTTCCATCGAATCAAGCGCGGCAAGTTGATATTTTGCTGAGCCGTCCCAAAGGTCAATACTCCACGCACGCCTTGTGCTCTTTATAAAGTTAGAAGCTGTCCCGGCGTGAAATATCGCTTTACTTTATTTAGAACACCCAGCTTTTTGGCCGCAGAGCGTTTTGAGCCTTAATTTCGATGTTGTCGGCGAAGTTAAGATTTTAGGTCAACATAATGCCGAGGAGATCGAGGTTTTCGGTAATTGTTACATCTACACCCCGGAAAGTAAGAGCCAGGTTAAAAGGACTCCTTTTGGCCGAGAACAAACACGCCTGCGTTTTGGTGTCACAATTGTTGTTACCCCATTGGGAGACAAGACTCAAAGACAAGTTTGTCCGCTCAACCATGGCCTCTCTTAAGGAACGAACTTCCTCTCTGCCGACCCTTGCGTTAACAGATACCTTTCTGTGACCGTGCTGTCGTCTGCATATCCAATAGTTCCGGGCTTGAGCAGATCGTTAATATGCAACAGGAAAATGGTAGCAGAGAGTACGGAACCCTGATGAACCCCGGCATCAATAGCCATGAGGTTAGGGAACAGCCATCAATGACTACTCTTATTGACCGTTCACTCGGGAAGTCCAAAACTCAGGCACAAAAATCAGCAGAGATGCCATACGCTGGAAGCTTGCTCAGCAGGCTAGCGTGCCAGACCCGGTCAAAGACTTTCGAGATGTCAAGCGACACGGCAAGCGCTTCGCCATGCTTCTCGATTGCCTCGCCCTAGCAATGTGTAACGTACACCAAAAGGTCCCCCGTTGAACGGCCACGCCGAAAGCCATATTGGCAGTTGCTGAAAAAGTCTTTGGATTCCAGATACGACAAAAGATTTCTATTCAGTACCCTTTCTTTCATATTTTATCAGTGATGGCAATTGGTCTGTAGTTGGTGGGGTCGGCACGATCGCCCTTCTTGGGCACTGGCTGTACATTTGCAAGCTTCCAGTACTGAGGAACCGTTCTAGTAAGAAGAGAAAGGCGGTACAGACGCGTTAGAACCGGAGACAATTCAGGCGCACAGACCCTAAGTAGTCTGGCTCGAATGCCATCCGGCCCGCTGGCCTTATTCACGTCCAGATTCAGCAATGCTTTTCTTACCTCTTTGGTGTGAATGGTGATACTTGGCATGGAAGCACCACAGTGAGGCAAGTTGGTGGATTTGCACGGCCTGCGTCTAGTCGCGAATTGCCCGCGAACAGAGATGCAAAAACATTTGCTTTATCCGTTGCAGTGTGGGCCAACGTCTAGTCGGGTCGCGGCAGGGGGGGCAAAGTAGGCCGGCAGAAATTGAACTCGACCGACTTGGACAGGGACCAGAACTACTTACTACCAACAGGGTAAGATGCTAGTCTGGCTACTATGCGGCTTACGTGGCCGAATCGCGCCTTGCGAATTACTCTTTTGAACGCCTTAGCTGCAGAGTTGAAGGCCTTCTTCGTACGAAATCTCCGAGCCCGTTCTTTACAGTCACGAGCGCGTACCCAGGCTTGGTAAGCGGATTCTTTAAGTGCTTCTGCGCTTGCACAGTCCGCATTAAATCAAGGTCGGGCATTGTGACCGTGAGGAACGTCGGAGAACGGAATAAAGACGAATCCATTCCCTGACGAATCACTTCCACTATCGCTACTGCAGAACTGGAGGGATCGTTTGAAGAAAAACACTTGGCGCCAAGGGTATGATGCAAAGAAGTGCCGTATCTCGTCCCAATCAGCTGACTCGTAACGCCAGACACGCTCGTGCTCCTACCCTAGGGCTGACATCAGGAGGCGAGCAGACTCATACGGATTTCACCACACAATAATTGGACGTCCCAGGGGAGCTGAGGCTCATACTGAGTGTATGTTTGGGTTCGTCGTCAGTAAATGATCGAGACAGTTTGGCGTATGGCCATCAGCATCGGTACCCGCGTTGCCACATTCACCATGTGGGTGAGATCCAGCGATGATGCAAACTTGCGCGTTTCTCGTCCAGCATGGTCAGTTTTCTCGTACGGGAACAGCCACTCATTCCGCTGCAGAGTACCTTTGATTGGCTAGATCTGCCGTCTCCGATAAATATTCCATAAGCCTGGTCGTCTCCTGGACCGCGCTGTGTGAGCGGAAAACACCGACGTAGATGAATTTTTCCACTCCGGTGTCGACCAAAATCCATAAAGCAGAAAACCCTGGACGGAGCCACGGAGACGCTTACAGCAAACGTCATCGCTCACAAACACAGACGCCAGCGTACTTCTTAAACTTGTGTTCAAGAGTAGTTGAGGTACGATACGTCCGACGGTGTTGCTATCTGCGTCTCCGTCAAAAAGAATAAGTGCGGTTTGTCGGTTTCAAGATGGTGGTGGACCTGTTCGAGATTGGAGTGCAAACCACGGATGTTAGTGAGGTGCACTTTTTTGGGAGGAAGTGCAGCCGTTGTTTAAACCTTTTTCCTTTCGATGACTTGCTTTGCATGAGTGGGGGAGTGAAGTTCAGGATGTGCAATACAGCTGAGACACTGCTCAGCGAACCAACCGGTTACTCCGACTAAACCGTCACGTGGGCGTGGGAAACTCGATCTGGAGACTGCGGGGATGCCCGAACCCCCCCAAGAATGTCCACCGGGTCCTCCCATCCAGTCGCCAACTGGCACGGTGAAGCATTTATGGGATTTTTCGCAAGTTGGCGGGGCAGCCTTTTGCACGTGGCTAGCGCACTACTTGGGCCCCCTACTAACTGCGGTCGTCCAACGGCAAGACCGTGCTTCGGATCCGGTTAACCTCCAGGTCGAGCTGCTCTGTACGAAATAGTCGTAAAACCAGCACCGCTCGCTTCCAAACAGTTCGACTCGCCGCTTCCCATCTCGAATGGCACTGGTACTCCTGCACTCCAACAGAACGCAGTGAGACTACTTGGCGTTGGACACCGGCAAGAGAGTGGTTGCATACCAGGCGTCTCCTTGCGGAGCCTGCCACCGCAGAGAGAACATTCAGCCGTCACCACAGATTAGGGACCCTATGATGCCGTTGCCCGGGGTGGACCACTAGGAGGTAGTTCTCGCCCACCCCCGCAAGTTTTCCTGTAAAATAAAAATAAATAAAATAACTGTTTTCAGAGAGGAATTGAAAGAGAAGGTGCAATACGCCAGCTCCGTATACAAATGCGAGTTATGCATAATAGGCTTCTATACGCAGCAGCAGGTCGAAGATCACTTCCTGTCCGAACACCGCGCGGTGAGTGACTGTTGAATTCATTCGCCACTATTTAAATCGTAGAAAGTTATTGTTTTCCCAGGGTTACGCGATCACTACACATTGAAAGGAAACACTTTTTACGGATCTAACTCGCGTTCAAGACCAACACCACCACCGTACAGAAGGTTCACTCTAACGACTTTCACGCGAAATTAAAACTTATCGTGTGATCCGAGCGTTCATATTCCGTTAAGCAACAGTGACTCGATATCGATTTAGTCATGATGTCAAAGAGCGTAAGGGTTTACGCGCGCGTGCAGGGATTACGAGTTAAGCGACGATGCGCGACGTGGAGCGTGCGAGCCGAGCGGCAACCTTTACTGCCATACGCCTAGGCGGCCTGTCTGGGAGGCGCGCCACACGAACGTACATAAACTGCGGAGTGACACCCCCATGTCAACACCTCAGTCTCCCTGTGACCGTCAGGAAACGTCAGGAATTAAAAACTGTAGTAATAGTAAATTAAACGCGTGTTTGATTCGTATCAAGTAAAGTCAATCGTAGAAAGTTATTATTATTAAAATTAAAGTGTTCCAAAGTTATTATCAAAATTTAATGGTAGTTTGATCTCTTGTTTTCTGTTCTGTGTTATTCTGTGCCTCTTTCATTTTTCATTTTTAATAAATATTAATCTATTCCACCTACACAGAAACCGGGCCGCATCGCCTGCCATATATGCTACGTCTACATAGACGATTTCAAGCATTCTGGTCACATCGACTCCCACTACCTCCGGCACACGTGCAAGCTCTGCGGCCACCGCGAGCACAACGCGCATCTCATGGCGGTGCACTGCCGCACCCACCTCAGCGCGCCGCACCCCGTCAGCCTCATCCGCATCGGCGCAGGCGGCCACAGCAAGGTAGGGGACTGATGCTAGCTGACTGTGTCATTGAGATAGACAATGCACGGGAAAGGTAAGTAGATGCAGGAACATCTTTGATGACGACATTCTGATACTATTATTGTACCAAACATGACTCTTAGGTGTGTCCTAAAAATTAAACTCTTTTTTAGGTTTTCCCAAAAGAGCTACACACTTTACAGTGACTACCAAAAATTAACTTTATATAGGTTGGTCCAAAAATGACACTTTTTTTTCTGGGTGTCCCAAAAATGCCACTTTGTACAGGGGTGTCCTTAAAATAACACTTTTACAAAGTGTCCTTAAAATGACACTTTCTACAAGGTCTCCTAAAAATATCACTAATTATACAGGTTTAATAATTACACTCTACAGGTTGTCTCCAAAAAGTTACACATAATGCATTTGCCCCAAAAATAAATCAGAGGATATCCTAAAAATGCCATTGCATAGTATTACGCTATTAAACACTCCCGGCACACCTCATCTCATTACCTCTGGCTCCGGTACAACGCGTATCTCGAGATAGACGCGACACGGGCGCATGGGGAAGGTAAGAAATTATGACTTTATAGGTCGATCTTCTCATACTGTTACTATACCAAACATGACTCTTAGGTGTGTCCTAAAAATTACACTATTTTATAGGTTGTCCCAAAAGTTAAACCCTATATAGGGACTACCAAAAATGTCACTTCATAAAGGTTCGTCCAAAAAAACACTTTTTTTTACTAGGTGTCCCAAAAATGACACTAATTATGCAGGTTGTTCTAAAAATACACTCTCTACAGGTTGTCTCCTAAAAATAACACATGATTCACATTATACATTTGTCCCAAAAACAAATCAGAGGATGTTCTAAAAATGACATAACGTAGTATGACGATATCAAACACTCCCGCCACACCTCATTCCACTACCTCCGGCACACGTGCAAGCTCTGCGGCCACCGCGAGCACAACGCGCATCTCATAGCGGCGCACTGCCGCGCCCACCTCAGCGCGCCGCCGCTCGCCAGCCTCATCCGCATCGGCGCAGGCGGCCACAGCAAGGTAGGGGACTGATGCTAGCTGACTGTGTCATCGAGATAGACAAGGGCATCCAGGAGAGTGAGTAAGGAACAAAAATGATGACTATGAGTCGCTATTCTCATACTATTACCATACCAAAAATTATTCTTATGTGAAAGGACACTTTTTATAGGTTGTCCCAAAAGTAAACGTGTCTACCAAAAATACACTTTATACAGGTTGGTCCAAAAATTACACTTTTTATAGGTGTCTCAAAAGTTACTCACTATACAGTGACTACAAAAAATGATACTTTATGCAGGTTGTCCCAAAAATGACACTTTTTACAGCGTGTCCCAGACATTATAATTTGTGCAGAGGGTTCCAAAAATGACACTACATTATACAGGTGTTTTAAAAGAGCCACATGATTCATAATTTTTGTCATCAGACACAATTGTACCAATTATTTATTTATTTATTATCTAGCATCTAGCTGAATTAGTAATACAGATTTATTATTAATCTGAAAACTTGTTAACAGAGTAAAAAGAAATCTGAAAAGTCGACAACTAAGGCGCCCCCCAAGACTGGCAATTTACGGAAACTGCTGTCCAAGACTACCATAGAAGGATACCAGTGTCTCGAGTGCGATATGTTCTTCAAGTAAGTACTTACATATTATAAATTTTAACTTTTTTTTTTATAATCACGACTTTTATCCCCGAAGGGTTAGTCAGAGACCAGGCAATGAGGACCGCAATAGCAGTCAACTGCCACACTCCACGTTTCACCAAATGATAACTGCACATGTGCTCAGCGTGACAGGTGGTAAGCCCATCGCCGCTCTATATTGTTGGATGTATGTGCAGTCTGTGGTCCGTTATATGCCCGATATTCATTAGGCAACATTTGTTAACAAACACTGTTTATAAACAGTGTTCACAATGTTTATTCATCTCTGTAAAAACAGTTTATAAACAAAGATGATGAGACTTTGTTTATGAAACATGTGGCCGTGCAAACATTTAGTTTAAAAACAAAAGTCTACAGGTGTAGACGTGTGTTGCGCGAGTTTATAAACATGGAAGTAGTGTGGTCTAACAACGAGATTTCGATGCTCATAGAGCTTTATCAACAGCATAATATACTTTGGGATGCCTCAATTAAAGATTATAAGAATAAATTTAAAAAAAATGATGCTTGGGCCGACATTGCTGCAGAATTGAATATTAAGTCGCAAAAAGAAGTGGAAACAAAGATGCATAATCTACGCTCACAATTTAGTCGTGAAAAGAAAAAGCTTAAATTATCAAAAAGGACTGGAAGTTGTGCCGAGGAAGTGATTAAAAGCAAATGGCAGTGGTATGAACCGCTGCTATTTGTATTGTGTGGTGCAATAAAGGTTGGATCATCGGATACAATGGGAACAGTGAGTAAATTTTTATATTATTTGTAAATTTGATAATATTAATATATCTTCTGAACACTTCTTAAATAACTCTTGAGTATATGAGATATCTATTTTGTAAAAGTATCATTTTTTTTTTAAATTTACTACCTACTACGGGTTTGTTATTTAAATGAAACAATAATTATAATAATCAAAATTCCATTAAAAAAAATTTGGTACGTACATTTAGGAACTATTTTATTATGCATAAGAATTTTGACATGGCACACTACCTTCTGGACTACGACCATAGCAGCTAGTGGTGGATGTCTTGCAATAGTTTGTAAATTTAACATGCTGCTGTGAGCGCCGATATCTCTTCGCCAAGAACCTTCTATAATGAACCTTATATTCTGAGTCAAATTTTAAACACTGAAAAAAGACGACAACCTCAGGCGTGAATCGAACCACGCACCTTCCGCATTCCGGGCGGCTGCCTTAACCACTTGGCTACCGAGGTCTGGCTTTCAACCGTCGAAATTTGTCAGTGCTTGATGCTTATGTTTTTAGTCATCATTGCTTCATCAAATCTTAGAAGGTTGTCGTCTTTTTTCAGTGTTTAAAATTTTACTTAAGTATATTTAAGCGTTAATAAAACGCTAAAATATAAAACATTAATTAAAATTTAGTCACCTTACAAATTTTATTTCATGATTTGATACATGTGAACAATGAAATCGTAGAAAGGTTTGGTACCTGACATGCTTCCATGCAGTTTTGACTTTGAAATGCTTACCCAGTTACGCATTTCAACGCGCTGGTAACCAGTTGCCAGCGCGTTATATTAAAAAAGGGACATCCCCTCTCCTTATACACTAAGTTTTATTTATACTGGCACCTCGAGACCAACCGTTAGGTTATTGCAAGAAGTGCCAGACGTCCCTGCGCCAGTAGAACACTCGCGCAGGAGACCATCTGCGTTAGGTCTTGACGCCAAATCAGTGCCCGCCGCAGCGCGCTCTTTATTCGGTACTCATAAGACTAGTGTCTCGGGAGAGTTTCCCCGTGAACACGTGTAGTTCACTGCCTATTGTCCAGGACCGGACAATAGGCAGTGAACTACACGTGTAGGTAACCTGAGCTGTCAAGCTCGCTCACTTCTCGTTGCACGAAGGGCACAACTCGCAGTTGCCACTGCTTAAATAAGGGACAGAGTTTAAAGACAATAATAAAGAGAGAAACAGGGAGCTGTTTGTATTTTCGCTAGCTGGCAAGTTTTATTAGTATCCTTCTTGACGCTGCTCAGTTGTGGACGCGCTTTAATTACTCGTATTTTTATGCTCTGAAATAGGACTTGTTTTTCTTTGTGACTTTAACTTTAATATTGGTGACGGCTGCCCAGCATACTACGCCCGAGTAATCCAATTTCAGAGCACAAAACATTAGAAGGCACCGCATTCCAGAATGCGGTAGGACATGATGTGACTCAACCAGGGTTGATATGATTTTAATCAAGTGATTTAAAAAAAATCAATTATTTATATCATAAAATTATTACTACAACCAAATCGGCCAAAAATTGTTTAGGAACTTCCCCCGACATAGAAGAATATTTTCGGCATTCAATTTAGTGCACACCAAAATAAGAAACAGATTAGGCACCGACACGGCAGCAAAATTAGTATTCCTCGTGAGGGAACTGAATTCTAAAAAATAAAAAGGTTTATTTCTAGATACTAAAAGTTCAATAATGGTACTTACCATAAGTACTAGTTTATAAATTAATATTTTATATTTTAGCGTTTTATTAACGCTTAAATATACTTAAGTAAAATTTTAAACACTGAAAAAAGACGACAACCTCAGGCGGGAATCGAACCACGCACCTTCCGCATTCCGGGCGGCTGCCTTAACCACTTGGCTACCGAGGTCTGGCTTTCAACCGTCGAAATTTGTCAGTGCTTGATGCTTATGTTTTTAGTCAACATTGCTTCATCAAATCTTAGAAGTTTTCACCTCTGAGATCCGAAAGAAATATTTTTACAAATATTTGAACATTCGGTTAAGATGAAGCTGCGTTAATAAATTAATGTTTTATATTTTAGCGTTTTATTAACGCTTAAATATACTCAAGTAAAATTTTAAACACTGAAAAAAGACGACAACCTCAGGCGGGAATCGAACCACGCACCTTCCGCATTCCGGGCGGCTGCCTTAACCACTTGGCTACCGAGTTCTGGCTTTCAACCGTCGAAATTTGTCAGTGCTTGATGCTTATGTTTTTAGTCAACATTGCTTTCAACTAGTGTATGTTAATTTTTTAGTCTATAAGTTTTTACTTTCCTTGTTATTTTTTCAACGTTACTGTTTTTTAAATTGTTGATTTTACTAGAACATGTTGAATTACCTTAATTGTATCAATAATTAAATTAAACAAAAATACGTTGTTTTATTTTAATATGTAACAGACTAAAAAAATCTGATTTAAATTAAATAAATCCGATTTAAATCAAATTAATCTGATTATTATGATTTTTTTAAAAAGATCATGATTTTTATC
This sequence comes from Scoparia ambigualis, assembly GCA_963921215.1. Classification (NCBI taxonomy): domain Eukaryota; kingdom Metazoa; phylum Arthropoda; class Insecta; order Lepidoptera; family Crambidae; genus Scoparia; species Scoparia ambigualis. The sequence continues at coordinate 11,454,737 of OY992525.1, read as the reverse complement.
AACCCTGGACTCACCCGCAGCTAAAGGATTATCTTTCGTTTTCAGGACACGCTGTATGTTTTCTATCAATGGCTCCAATGCATTGATGAAAATTCCATAATAATTCGAACTGGCGGGCTTTGTTTTTCCATTGTTGTTCAGTACTTGGAACCTGTAAATAAATAAAAATATTACAGGATAGCAGTGCCTCAACGCAACCGGCAAATACACCGCTATCTGTGCCGCTGCCACCGACAACATCAGAACTGTCAGCCCCACCACCGCCGCCACCGCTTCCACAGTCAAACAAGAAAAAGTGTGACGAGAGTCTCAATGAAGCGTATGAAATTATGAAAAGTGTCAAAATGAATATGGAGGAACCAAAAGACGAATTCAAAATTTATGGCCAGTATGTGACATCTGAATTGAAACATATGAAAAACCAAAGAGCATTATTACAGGCGAAGTATCTCATAAATAAACTGCTACAAGCGAGAATGGGCAATTACGATAATAATAATTTTGGTGAATATTATGGCTATGGATATGGAGAGGGATGGCATGACTATGGCGACGGATACCGCAGCGCATCATCAACGTCTATGTCTACCCCAACGCAGACACCAGAACACCAAGTCAAAGTCAAAATATATTTATTCAATAAACTCAATTACTAAGTACTTTGAATCGTCCAAATCTTTTTTAACTATCTTTTCTATACTGCAACTGGTGACGAGTTGCTTAATATTGAAGAAACATTAAAACTATTTTAACGGGACGTAACACGATTAATTTTTGTAAGTAAGTACATATCTACTTACTTACAAAAATTAATCGTGTTAGGTCCCGTTAAAATAGTTTTAATGCAATGCAACGCGATAGTTAACAGTCTTATTGAAGAAACAGTTTCCCGGTTGGAAGATGACACACAGTAAACTAATGTGTTTTAATTATTTCACTTTCTTTTTATTTTACTTACCTTTACATATTCCTTAATTTGTCAATTCCTTACAAACTTCTGGTATGATAAGACTTTAAAATATCGCGTTGGATTGCATTAAAACAATTTTTGGTATGATCTTGCTGATCAATTGTTTTGATACTTTAAAGGTAGACTGTGAGCCATATGAGTCACCTGTTGCAAGAAATCTTAAAGTTATAGCTAGTCTTCTCTGAGGCTCAATAGGATGCCGAAATTTCGTTTCCTCTCTTGTTATTGATGGTCCAATCTCAATAACATTTAAAAATCAGATGGTAGGTGACATTCTGATGAAATTCTGAAAGGACCCATCAACTCCGCGGAGGTCATAGAATACGTAACTCTTATTCAAGAAATAATTTCGAATCCACTGCCTTTTCTTTTTTTTTTCTTATTTTATGAATTATTATGTAAGCAGCAGAGAGCATCACTACCTCTTCGGGTGACATCCTAGCAACAACTGCCAAGTTTGGACTGCCAAGTTTGCAGAAACAGTGTTTATGGTAAACTTGTTTATAAACTCGTCATACACATTGAAATGAAACACTTTTTTACGGATTAACTCGCGTTTAATATACTATTTACATAGTTTTTATCCTGACGTTTCGAACCCTTTATAGGGTCCGTGGTCATACGGAGACACACACAGTTTATTAACAAATATTGCCTAATGAATGCAAGGCTTAGTCGCCTTTTACGACACCTAAAGGAAGAGATGGGGGCGGTAGTATTCTATTAATGAAATGCCACGACACAGGACTTATTAGTTAGTCAAATATTTTTCTTCTTGTCACAGAAGTTCCCGCGCACGCAAGAATCACGTCGCGAGATTTCACAGAGAAGGATTCCAGTGTGACCATTGTAAAAAAAGATTCGTCAACCGGACTACCTTGGCAACACATCTTAGGTGAGTGAAAAGTCGAAATGATTTGAGAGATATATTTTTTTAATATATTGAAATTAGATGGTCCTTATAAAGCTTCACATCCTATTCGACTTGAATGTATACTAACGAGGTGATCATTATAACATTCATACATTTATTTAAATTTTGCATTCACAATGCTTTATAGATATAGGATAAAAGGTTTACTAGAAAAAAATCAACTGCTAAGCTACCGAGACCCCAGAAGACTCGTTGAATTCTTTCTAGAAGTTGATGATTTACGCTGCAAGCCAGCGGTGCAAGCAGTGGACCGGCAATCCAAACGTCATGGGTTCGAATCCTTTTCGAGCTTTCCTGAGACTGGTTGATTTTTTTTCTAGTAAACATTTTATCTATTATACCACATTCGGCCCATCTCTAGCATGTACGATGCTAGAGATGGGCCGAATGTGGTTTGAACCGAATAGGAACTTCGGCCGAATATTCGGTAAAAAATCAAAAGTTCGGTTCTTTTCACGGCGCTTTCTCTATTACAACTACAACACTTTCTAACTAGTTACGCCCTACCTTCAATTCTTGGTATTGCATCCCGCCTGCAACCCAGCCGCAACCTGCGACAAATCCACTCGTCTCCCGTCCCGGCCCGCCGGTCATTAGCAAATACGTTATCTACGTGACAATTGCGTTATTGTTTACATTATTATCTACGTGATTATAAGTGAATTAAAGAGGTAAAGTAATCTTAGATTAAAACAAAAAGGGAAAATACGGCATTAGCGTCTCGTGAGTAAGCCGCTAATATTAGGCCTAAAGGCACAATTTCACTTCAGTCGCAATTTGCCGAGCGAACAGGCTACATCGCACTATTGCAGATATTCTGCTGTTTTTTTTTTTTTGTTTTATGATAAGCCCGGCAAATGACCCCACTCCACCTGATGTTAAGTGGAAATGAAGTCCAGGCGCGAGGACAACTGGTGCAGCGTAAGAGACGTAGCATCAGTCACCCTCACTCTGCCGGCCCACAAAGTGCTTCTTCATGCCTCGTTTGAAGGACCCTATGTCATAGGTAGGAGGGAATACGTGTGCTGGTAGACTATTCCATCTTTTGGAAGTGCGACAAAGAAACGAGTCACCAAATTTCTTTGTGCGTGATGGAATGTTAGAGACTGTAAATTGGTGACTCCGGAGAGCAGCACGCGTACTCCTATGGAGGAAGGGAGAAGGAGGGATGAAGTCTAAAGAGTTCTTCAGAGCACTCGCCATGGTATAAACGGTAAAAGACGCTGAGTGACGCAATATCTCTACGCAATTGCAAAGGCTCGAGAGTTTTAGTGACCTCCGCATTGCCGATAATGCGCACAGCGCGGCGCTGCAATCTGTCCAAGGCATCGAGAAGGTACTTTGCGGAGCCGTCCCAAAGGTGAGAGCAATACCGCACCTGTGTCTTGTATAATAGACACAACTGATCAGGCGTGAAGAATCGCCGCACCTTGTTCAGGACACCGAGTTTACGTGAGGCATTTTTAATCACGCTTTCGATGATATCCTTTAGGTTCAGATCGCAGCGGATATTCATACCGAGCATGTTAATACTGCTCTGCAGGCTTAGAGATGTACCCTGAAGAGAGGGAAGGGGAAGGAATGGCGACTTTTTCGCTGTGAACGCGCACACCTGTGTTTTCTTGGCATTGAACTCCACCAGATTATCGGAGCCCCATTTAGAAATAAGGTCCAACACCCGATCGAGCTCAATGACAAGATTTGCTCGATTCATTTCGGTGTCTACCCGCCCAGCCGTTGGGTGACCGTTATATCCCCCATGCACTGTGCTATCATCTGCATAGCAATGAATGTTTCCAAGTGGAAGCATGTCATTGATATGCAGAAGGAACAGTGTGGGGGATAGAACGGAGCCTTGAGGAGCACCAGCGTTCACTGACATGAACCGCGAAGCGCATCCATCCGAAAGGACACGGATTCTACGCTCATGCAGGAAGCTAGCAATCCAGGTACAGAACTGAGCGGGCAAACCGTATGCCGGGAGCTTGGAGAGAAGAGCTTTGTGCCAGACCCGATCAAAAGCCTTGGCTATGTCAAGGCTAACTGCCAGTGACTCGCCTCACTTGTCAATAGCCTCACCCCAGAGATGTGTGACGTACGCTAGAAGATCACCCGTTGACCGTTTTGGCCGAAACCCATATTGACGATCGTGAATTAGAGAGTGATCTTCTAGGTATCGAATAAGCTGTTTGTTCAATATTCGTTCTAGGATCTTACACAACACTGAAGTTACGGCTATAGGGCGGTAATTAGTCGGATCTGACCGATCTCCTTTTTTAGGGATCGGTTGCACATTAGCTGCTCTCCAAGATTCCGGCACACAACCCGAAGAGAGCGAGAGACGGTACAGACGCGTTAACACAGGGGACAACTCCGCTGCACACATTTTCAGGACAATTGCTGGGATGCCATCAGGACCGTTAGCTTTCCGGACATCGATTGACTGCAGCTCCGCACGGACATCACACTGCCTCATTTTAATATCAGACATTGTGTGGCCACAGTGAGGAGTTGAGGGTGGCTGTGCATTACAGTCATCGATCCGGGAGTTAGCCGCAAAGAGTTTGGCCAGGAGATCGACCTTTTCCTGCGGCTTGTGAGCTAAAGTTCCGTCAGGACATCTTAGTGGTGGCAGCGAGGGTTGGCAGAAGTTGGATTGCACGGCTTTGGCCAGACGCCAGTAGCTACGGCTGCCCGTAGGATGCGTCAGGAGTTCTTGGCCTACTCGTGCAACGCGCTGGGCATCCGCTCTAATGTAGGCCCTCTTACACGACTTGGTGGCATTATTATAGGCTGCTTTTAGCGAGCGAGTTTCGGGATCCCCATGAGCTTTACCTCTGATCCAAGCGCGGTATGCCGTCTGTTTGCTCTCAACAGCGGTGGCACACTCGCGATTGAACCAGCGGTTGCGTCTGCCTTTGCTGATGACATAGGAGTGTGGAATATAGTATTCCATTCCTAATACTATCTCATCAGCAACGGCAGTGGCGCTAGCGGTCGAGTCCTTCCCACTAAAGCAGCGCTGCCTCCAAGGGACGGATGCAAAATACTCCCGCATACCGTCCCAGTCTGCCGACGCGTAGTGCCAAATCTGGCGTTTCGAAACCGCTGTTGGCGGGCGCGATGCCAAGGGCACTGTGCTGGATATCAAGCAGTGATCCGAGGAACCTAAAGGAGCTCGAATCTCCACCCGGTATCCAGCTGGGCGACTCGTCAGCAGAAGGTCGAGTAAGGAGGGCGCATGGCCAACTATGTCTGGGATCCTGGTGGGCTGGTTCACCAGTTGCGTCAGGTCATGCGTGAGAGCGAATGCGTGGGCAGTTCTACCAGCATGGTCTGTTTTGGAGGAACCTAACCACATCTCATGGTGGGCGTTGAAGTCCCCCAAAAACACCAATTCCGCCGATGGAAACCGCTCCTGCGCATCATCTGCTACCCGACTAAGATGTTCAATTAGTCGAGTTGTCTCCATGTCGCCGTTATGGGATCGGTAGACGCAAACGTAGACACGGCAATGAGAGCCTAAGTCGACGTGTACCACTAGGAGGGAAAAGGAAGGGTCCTCCAGACAGCGCAGACGGCGACAGCAAACATCCGCCCGAACAAATAAGCAAACTCCGGCTTTGGCTTTGAAGGATTCTTCAAGCACAAAGCCGGGATAGTTCAGGTAGGTGGTCTCAGCAGGGCGGATTATTTGCGTCTCCGTCAGGAACAACATTGCTGGCCGTGCCGTCTCAAGATGGTGGTGGACGGCATTATGGTTTGCATGGAGTCCGCGGATGTTAGCGAACTCCACCTCAAACGGTAAGGTTGTGGTGGGGGTGTGCACCGCTGTATTACCAGTTTTGTTGTTAGGCGCTGTCATTTTAGGAGTGGAAAGAGAGAGGCGTGAATCGAGAAAATGATGCCGCGATGCGAATGGTCAAAGTGTGGTGGCCTATTTCCCCAGGAATTTGCCCACAGACGAGTATTATTAACCTGCCGAACGGAAGGGCCCCCGAACCCCGCCGGGAATGGCCGCCGGGACCCCACCTTCCGGGCACCAACCGGCACGACGGACCACCCCGAGATTATGCGTGGCATGGTGAGGCAGCCTCACGAGCTGGTTAGGCTCGCTTGGGCCCCTGTACTGTGCCACGGGCGGCCAGCGGGACAACCGTTTCTACGGGTCTCCCTGGTCGGCAGGTTAACGAAGTCCTCCTGGCACTGGTTTGACGGAAGCCTCTACAGACCAAATCCATCGCAGCATCATCCTCTCGAGCTCTGGTTATACGCTGGCTGATCCCGAAACGCGACCGACAAGCAGTCACTTGACGGGTTTTACACCATGCGTACGGTGGTCACCAACCAGACGGGTCAAGCCCTACCACCAGTGGAGCAGATCATCGCTCGAAAGAGTCCGTTAGTCGCTTCTTACGACACCCACCGGACGGAGAGAGGGGCGGCGATTGGTATTCTTTCTCCGTCACCGCACGGATAGAAACACTGCTGTATGAAAAAGAGAAAGACGCTACTCCGCAGTGGCGTCGGAATCGGTCGTACGTACTCGTCTGTTGCGAAGCGACCGAGACGTCAACGCGCTACTCGCCGACTCCCTCGCGCTGACGTTGAAACTTACTGCTCTGTCTCGCTCGCTCGATTTACACTTTTATAGGTGTGCGTGTTTGAGTGTTTGCATATGTACTTGAGTAGGACTATATTTTGATTGACTACAAGTAGGAGCATGCCGTATCTTCCCTTTTTGTTTTAATCTAAGAAAGTAATAGATATATTTTCGTGTTGCAAATACAATGAGTGTAAGAAAACATCAAGTGTTATTTCAATATTTTCTTGTACCAAAAGTTCGGCATTAGAACCGAATGTCGGCCGAATGCCGAAGTTCGGTTCAAGCTGCTGAAATTCGGTTAAACCGAATGTGAAACGAATTTCGGCCCATCCTTAGTACGTGCCCGTCGGATTAGGGTACTCTTGACCTGCCATTTAACGAGAACGTCGCCGACCTGCCCCCTTACTCTTGAAACAGATCTCGACCTATTAAGATAGGTTTCAAGAGTCAGCATGCTGGTTTATGTACGTTCGCCGAAGTCTTCCCCTTCCAACTATCCCATTCACTCTCGCTAATGCACCTTTTTTGTAATTAAATAAATTAACTTTCCTACACTCACACCAATTATCTTGCCGAAGAGAAGCTTCATTATGAAACTGAAGCTTAATTATTTTATCATCCATCCTCTCTACGTGACCAAACCCTCTTTGCGTACCTTTCTCAATGTTTGCCACATCTTTATTCATTACACACTTCTCTCTTTCACCAGAGGTCGGAATTAGGTTGAGTTATTTATACAGCGAAAGAATAAAGTGGATATGCCTCAAATCCTGAGATTAATTTTAGAGAGCAGAAAAAACCTCACAAGTCTAGTGTAGAAGCAAAATTATTTTCGTATTTATAAAAAAGGCTATGTATAAGTATGAGAATTTGCTTAAGACTATTTATAGTTTGTATTGTGAATTAATGTAAATACTTATAAAAATTCTATGTTAATTATCTTTGTTTTATTTGTCTTATCTATCTTATGTAGAGGTTTTTATTATTATTTATTTGTAATGTTGTTGGAAACACGGGATTGTCCATTAGAAATTTCGGGAAGATCCATATTAATATCAACATTACGGTGCAAGTACATAAATAACTACCTAATTCCGAGCTCTGCTAATCACACTATATTTTTTTAATTACTAATTACAATCATAACACTTCAACAGGTTACACGAAGGTCCGTTACCACGCGAAGAGTGCCCCATATGTCACAAGCTAGTTCGCGTCATACAGCTCAAATACCACGTGCAGCGTCACGAAAACAAGAACACGTTTCTGTGTGTGGACTGTAACAAGACATTCTCACACCTGGCGACTTATCAGGCGCACCTTAAGTATAGCAGAGCGCATGCGTCGGAGAGCGTGTTTAAGTGAGTATACTTTATTTATTTATTTCAGCTATGTTCATCCCACAGCAGATCTAAGGCCTCCATTTCCCTTTTTAACTCTTCGCGATCAAGAGCTCTTGCTGTCCAGTCGTTGCAGTAGGAGTCTTGTTCGTCCCACCATCTCCTAGGTCTGCCGCGACTTCTCCTTGAATTGGTCCTGCTCATCCACATGGTCGAAGTTTTCGCTCACAGCTCGTCTGACATGCGACAGATGTGTCCGGCTTAGTTCCACTTCATGCTGGTGGCTTTTTGTTTTTGATGCGGTCTGACAATCTTCTCTTCGGAGCATAGTGTATAAAATGCAAAATGTACACTACACAATAAATGTACAATACTCAGAATGTGCAAAACGTAAAATGTGCACTACACGCTAAATGTACAAATCGCAAAATGAACAAGTAAGCGCACGTTCATAGGCAAAAACAGAAACTTATCTGACTTCTTAGTTGATATTTTAGGACGTGACTTAGTATCACTGCATATTAGATATACGTAGATAAAAAGGCATTCGCAGGGGCGTCGCCGTGAATAAAGCCTTAGGCTTACTTGTTCATTTTGCGATTTGTACATTTTGCGTGTAGTGCACATTTTACGTTTTGCACATTCTGTGTATTGTTCATTTTGCGATTTGTACATTTAGCGTGTAGTGCACATTTTACGTTTTGCACATTCTGTGTATTGTACATTTTGCGATTTGTACATTTAGCGTGTAGTGCACATTTTACGTTTTGCACATTCTGTGTATTGTACATTTTGCGATTTGTACATTTTGCGTGTAGTGTACATTTTGCGTTTTGTACATTATGCTTCGAAGGGATCTGACTCCCAGAATAATGCGCTGCCATTGAAATCAAGTCACCGCTACAATTGGCTATTTGACAGTTGTAACAATAAAATATGAAATATGTCGGATATGGTACTTCATAATTTAACAATAATTATCCAACAGTTTTTTTTATCAAGATAATTTGTAAATATTTTATTTTTACAAAATAAATTTGCGATTTTTTATCTCTAGAGTACAAGACCCGAAATACGGGTGGCCATGATTGAGCTTCGTGTGACGTCACATTTCACAAAATAAACAAAAACGATCTGTCGGGTTTCAAGATTTTCCTTTTTTAGTTAGTTTAGTGAAATGTGACGTCACAGGAAAAAATGTCACGTAACCAACCGTTTTCGCGCGAAATATGAAATTAATGAAAAAAAATGTGTTTTTTTTCTATGAGGTATAGAATAAGCGTTTGTTTGCAAAGAATCCGATACACACTAAGCCCTTGTCTAACAGACAGCGAACCGGAAGCGTGGCGAAGCGGTTTCATTTTGTAATATATGGAATCGTTTTGTTCTGGTCACAAAGAAAAGTGAAAGTGAAAGTGAACCGATCCGTGCCGATACCTTGGCGAACCGAAAGCGTGTGACGCCATGACAAACACAAGGCGAGCGCGCGAAGCGAGGCGTGAGCGAGATAGTTGTATATATATATTGTATATGAGACAACTGGCTTTGTATGCACGACGTCAAACAAAAAGCGAATGCGAGACGCGAAGCGAAGGCGACGCGTGATGGTTGTGTTTATTTACAAAAAAATCAAAGTATTCCGACACGTGACCATAATAGATACCGAAAAGTTTATAGAATGTATTAAAAAATACCCAATAATAAATAAATAAATATAAATAAATCTTTCCTACAGTCACACCAATTATCTAGCCCAAGAGAAGCTTCGAAGAAACTCGTTAAATGGTTACTAGACAACGGATAAACATACTTAAAATACTTAAATACATACTTATTATACATAGAAAACACCCAGACCCGAGACAATTTAGAAAAACAATAATTTCTAAATTGACCCGACCGGGGATCGAACCGGGACCTCAGAGATGGTGACACCATGAAAACCGGTGTACAAACCACCCGACCAAGGAGGTCGTCATAATAATACACGTCACGATGACTGTAAAAATACACGTTTGCCATCGATACAATCGAGTCATGGAGAGAATGCGGACCGAAGCTTCGGTTCGCATTGTCCACGAGTTCGGTTCGCTGCGCCTGGTTTGACGTCTCCGCTTCGGTTCGCATTCTGCACGTTTTCGGTTTGGTTCGGTTCGCTTGTATGTTTGACAAGAGCTTTTGCCAGACCTTCAGCCACCGCGGCGTTTACTCATATAGACTCTTCGGAGAGACGTTGCGTCTCTCTGTATATTGTACCGTATATATCATGGGGAGTGTACTGAGGAATTGTTCGGCTTGATCCCTGCCGCTAATTTCCTTCACCGCACTACACGCAATCGACTGTCATTCCATCCACATCACCTTGATGGATAGCGGTCTACTACTGTGCGATTTTCAAGAAATTTCTTGCCTCGAACTACAGTGTTGTGGAACCAGCTCTCGGCGGCGGTATTTCCGGACCGTTACGACTTAGGCATCTTCAAGAAACGAGCCTATTCCTTCCTTAAAGGCCGGCAACGCGCCTGCGATTCCTCTGGTTTTGCGGGTGTCCATGGGCGGCGGTGATTACTTTCCATCAGGTGACCCGCTTGCTCGTTTGCCTCCTGCTATAAAAAAAATATATATAGGTACATGTAATGGAATCTTTGCATTTTTTTTGTCTAAGGTTCCCCTGCCCCATGTGTAACAAGGGATACCCGAGCAAAGAGGCGATGCAGGACCACTTCAACTACCAGCATTTGGGGAAAACCTCACACAAGTGCAACATTTGCGATAAGGTACATCGGTTTTTGTATATACATTTAAAAATAATACTGTAAAAAAGAGCAAGCTAGCTGACCCGACAGATATGGTCCGGTCCAAATTCTGCCACTAACACCACCTCTTAATAGTAATCCGAAGTGGCGATAGAAGAAATAACAGTTTTAATAAATGCCAATTTTATTTTTAATTTTTCAAGTTTTTTTTTAGCATTTTTCCTATTATTTTTCTCTTTAAACCACCCCTGAACGAAACAAAACAAAAGCTATTCAAATTGCTCAAGCTGTTTTTGAGTATACCCTAGACTAAGGTAATTTATATGCACTTTGACATGGTATAAAGATTTTACTTATTAACAGTTTGACTGCCCATTCCGCCCTGGGGCGTGAAGCGGGGCGCGGGGCGGACGCCCGTCACGCCTCGGCGCGTGATCGTTTCTTCCTTCTTTTTCTTCCTTCTTCGGTACCCGGTCGCCTCTAGGCGTGAATATTTTTTTATTTTTATACAACCCCCCTATATATTTTTTATAAATATAATATTTTTTTGTTTAATATTCATATATATTTAAAGCTAAATAACACGAAAAAAAAGTTGGCCTTTGGGCTGAGTCATCAATTTTGTGGGCAGTCAAACTGTTAAATACATAGATCACCATATCAAGCTTATTTTAAAAATGCATGCAGACAATAATTGATTTTTTATATACACAGGGTGTCCTAGGCAAACTGTACCAGCTAAGGTCTGTGGTCAGGGAGAGAACACTATTTATCTATCGATTGGACCCGATGTATGTTCCCTAATATTTTTTAGTTTTTCGAGATAGGTATGATCTTTTTGTTTTATTTTCGGATTTTTATAACTTTTAGGCTGTTTTAGGTTTAACTTATAAAGTTCAAAAATTAAAATAAAAATCATTCATTTCAGTCACCATCCTAGTAAGCATTCTAAATTGCCTGTTTCAGGAGGCCCCGCTCCTCCAAAACACAGTCATACAAAATTAGATAGACAACACGTCTTATTTATTTTAAATTTAATTAATGCACCTATAACTTTTTAATTTTACAATTTTGAGTGTGTGTATGTGTGTGTGTGTAAATATGTGTAAGGTGTGTGTGTTGATGATTTAAAACAATTAATAAGTGGATACAAATAACAAATAAATTTTTATATATTCACAGACATGAATATATTTATTTTATATATTTTTACTATATTTTTATTTATTTATCCGACATTAGTAAAAATCATAATGTACTCAAAAATGGCCTCTGTCTTTATAACTTAAAGTAAGTAAAAAAAAGTAACCCTTCTTACAGCTTTTGAGTTTCTATTCCGTTATGCCCAAAGTTATAAAAATCTGATGTGATAGTCAGGTCCAATCGATAGATATTAGTGCCCCTGACCACAGACCTTCACTGGCACAGGTATTCTGGGACACCCTGTATATTTGTAAATAAATTTATTTCCATTCCTAGCCAATAGCGTCCCGCGCGAACGTCGAGAAACACATGATGCGAATGCACGGACAGAAAAAAGAGAAACCTAAAAACCATGTGTGCCAAACGTGCGGCAAAGGATTCACGGTTCGTAAATTTTTTTTTCTTTTTTTTTCTCTTAAATTATGACTTCGTGCGATCAGCACATTTAGCCAGTGTCAAGTTTTTAATAGTAATTATTATTTTCTTTGCATTAAGTGGATGATAATGAGTGATAATGAACGTTTAATGGTAAATGACTTTCTCCCAAACCCCTCGAGACTCAATAAAGCTGTGGGACTTTATTGAGGTATCACACGGACTTCTTGAGAGAATTAGAAGAGTGATGTTGCACTGTTTTGTTTTATTTGCTAACACTCATGCACGTTCACGTACACTTAACAGTAAATAATCCGCCATTATTTCACATTATTATTCGACAAAACACAAATTATAGAAAATAAAACTAAACTGCAGACATGACGCTTCACTTTCCCGCCAAGAAGTCCGGTTCGTACATTTTGTGCATACAGACATAGATTTTTTTTATAAAAGAAGGAGGCAAACGAACAAGCGGGTCGATAGATTCGCGACTATTATCCCCGAAGGGTTAGTCAGAGACTAGGCAATGAGGACAGCAAACGTTATCCTCTGCAATAGTCCACTTTTCACCAAATAGCGAGCACGAGTGCTCAGAATAATCAGAAAATCATGAATAACATAAATTTCGCTCACAGGACAAGAAAGCGTTGACCCAACACGAAGTGATACATTCGGGCGACCGACCGCTCACGTGCGACATATGCCAGCAGACGTTCAAACAGAAGGCTTCACTTTACACGCACAGGTTAGTCAAGTGAAAATAGGTACATACATACAAACAAACAGAAGGCTTCACTTTACACGTACAGGTTAGTCAAGTGAAAATAGGTACATACATACAAACAAACAGAAGGCTTCACTTTTACACGTACCGGTTAGTCAAGTGACAATAGGTACATACATACAAACAAACAGAAGGCTTCACTTTACACGTACAGGTTAGTCAAGTGAAAATAGGTACATACATACAAACAAACAGAAGGCTTCACTTTTACACGTACCGGTTAGTCAAGTGACAATAGGTACATACATACAAACAAACAGAAGGCTTCACTTTACACGTACAGGTTAGTCAAGTGAAAATAGGTACATACATACAAACAAACAGAAGGCTTCACTTTACACGCACAGGTTAGTTAAATGGAAATAGGTACATACATAAAAACAAACAGAAGGCTTCACTTTACACGTACAGGTTAGTCAAGTGAAAATAGGTACATACATACAAACAAACAGAAGGCTTCACTTTACACGCACAGGTTAGTTAAATGAAAATAGGTGCGTGCATACATACAAACAAACAGAAGGCTTCACTTTTACACGTACCGGTTAGTCAAGTGACAATAGGTACATACATACAAAAAAACGAAAGGCTTTACTTTACACGCCTAGGTTAGACAAGTGAAAATAGGTACATACATACATACAAACAAACAGAAGGCTTTACTTTACACGCACAGGTTAGTCAAGTAAAAAAGGTAGATACATACAAACAAACAGAAGGTTTCACTTTACACGCACAGGTTATTAAGTGAAAATAGGTGCATTCATACAAACAAACAAAAGGCTTCACTTTACACGCAAAGGTTTGTCAAGTGAAAATAGGTGCATACATACAAACAAACAGAAGACTTCACTTTACACGCACAGGTTAGTTAAATGAAAATAGGTACATACAAACAAACAGAAGGCTTCACTTTACACGCACAGGTTAGACAAGTGACAATAGGACCACAGAGGGCCTATACTCTCTTTCTCCGAAACAAATTTTCGTCTGCTATTTATAGCGCTATCCGACATTTGTGAAATTTCAAACAATTTTCTAATTTATAATCGAAATGCCCATCCTATTTTGTATGAACGATAGGAGATTTTTAATTTTTTTATCTGTAATTCAATATCTATCTGGCAACATCTACCGACAAATGACAGTTTACAGCCGCTAGCTGTCAAATCAAACATGACGTGACGGCTTTGTTGACATTACTCTTTTTTAAAAGCTAAAGAATTGTGGTTTATGCAGCCACGTTAGACATTTTTAAAGTAACATGTCTATCTTTTGAAGACTCAGTGTTTCCATGTCAAAAAAAAAAATTAATAATTAAATAACTCTTTTCCGCGATTCGATAAAAATAAGACAAAACTTGGTTTAGGTAGCACATAATATTAGCTTTACTTTATGACCAAATTCTATTGTAAACAAGTTAAGCATTTTTTCTATGGTAAGTGCCGGTTCTCCTTTCAAAAAGAAAGAAAACCGCTGTAAATATCAAACGCAAATCGACCGAAATTTCGTTTCGGAGAAATAGAGTAGGCTCTCTGCTTTCCATTTGGGGCCGTCCATTAATTACGTGAGGTTCAAAAGAGGGGGAAGGGTTCGCCAAAATTCACGAAATATCACAAGGAGGGAGGGGGTGTAGTAGGAAAATGGACTGATCAGGAAGTAGACGGATAAGGAAAAACAAGTTGACCAAATTGGAAAAGTAGACGGTTTGCAAAAGTGGACCGATCGGGAAAGTAGACCGATGGTTCGATCGATTTGATTTCTTCGTCAAACGCGCGATTTCTAAACCGAAAGCAGCGTGTAGATTGACCTTAACTCGATTATAATTAGATTATAGTATTTAAAGATAATATTCTAAAAATTTTAAGATTCTTTGTATGTACTACTAAAAATACACGTGATTAGGGGGAGGGGCTTAGGGTTAGTCTTAAACTTCACTACGTATCACCAAAGGTTAGAAGGGTTAAAAATGCTAAAAAAACATCACGTGATTAATGGACGGCCACTTTGCTACGATCCTGATGTACACATTCTTTGCCTCATTCAGTAAGTGGAAATTTTGAGAATTTTTACTCTATTCTATCGCTACCACAGAATATTAACAACGTCTTATGAGGCCTATTACATCTCGACTGTGTTTTTTGCATGAAATGGCCAAATGTCAGGAAAATAAAATTTTGGCGTTATGGATCTCAGAAACTAAAATAAATTAACAATTTTGACTTATTGAATAGTGTAGAATAGCTATTGGAATAGTGCGTAGCGGCCTCGCTTTTAGTATTTTTTTTTAGCTTTTTAATGAAACCCAAAATTGCAGAGAAAGATTTTCATAAAATGCGCGAAGGCACTTTTTTGAGCTCCTAGATTGAACTACTGTTCCAAATAAATGAAATAAAAAAAATAGAATGTTATCTCTTATATAGTCGTAATATATCATTGATTTCATATAGAAAAAAATCTTATTCTAAACCAAAAAACTTCAAAAATCGCTTTAAGTTAACTGTGAATTTCTCCTATCTACGATAATATTATTGAGCAATATTTATACTAGAATAATCGTTACTTCATAATGAATAAAGATTTTATAATTAATTTATTATCCTATTTCGATAAAAACGATAAATACAACTGCAAAATTACAACACATTGCGAAAATGAGCATTTTACGCAAAAATCACAGTCGAGATGTAATAATCCTCTTAACTAAATTATATATTAAAAATTAGTAATTAGTAAGAAGGCACGCTATCGCTTGTCGTCATTAGACGACTGTGGCGGGCGAAAGGTTTTAACCGAATTTAGAGTTCGCTAAATAACGTATCGATGAGATATTGTGTCAATCTCATATATTTATTATTCTGTTCTACAAGCATGCATTACAACAAGAAGGTTAAGAGTTTTATAAAATCAAAGATAAATAAGAGTTTTAAAATAGTTTTAAAGATCAATAAGAAATATAATAAAAGTGTAGTGTGTTGTCTAAGGTTTATTCGAGCACTACACATTGAAATGAAACACTTTTTACGGATCAAAACTCGCGTTTAATCTACTATATTACATAGTTTTTTATTTTCCTGACGTTTCGAACCCTTTACAGGGTTTGTAGTCACAGGAAGACAATAAGGGAGTAAATTAAACGCGAGTTTTGATCCGTAAAAAGTGTTTCATTCCAAAGTGTAGGGTACTTCAACAATTTCTTTCTCTTATGTGTTCAGGAAACGAGTGCACAAAGTGTACCCGCCCAAACGGTTGCTGCAGTACGTCGAGCCTACGCCCCAATAGTCTCCCATATGCCTAAAAACACCCAGGGGGCTTATGGTATAACTTCAACATCTATCGCTATACCATTCAAGTAGAAGTACATTGCTTTGCTAGTTTGCTTATTTTAAAATTAGTTTTATAATTATTTTTTGCTTTGCTAGTTTGCTTATTTTAAAATTATTTTAAATAAGCAAACTAGCAAAGTACACTACTACTTATAATTTAAAGGGATTGCGATCGGTGTAGAAGTTACACAATTAGTGTCCAGACTGGAGAAAAGCCGTTATTTCTATATTGACTCGACCGGGAATTGAACACGTGCCTCTCGACCACGGGAATTCGTCGATCTAAAAATGACTTAAACATAAATTGTGATATATTGTTAAAATTTGCTTTGTATGTATGAGAGACGGTAAGAGGCTTTTTGCGTGTTCACGTTGCAGTCGTGAATGTTAAAATACTGACGTTGTATCTGTTTTCTGGATGGGTGACCCTTTTTTTTAATCGTTACCCTCGTTATGTACTCTTGTGTGCCTAGTTTAAAAATTTACAACGTATTCTATAGAAAAGAAAATGTTAACATTTTAATTCTGCTTACTCATTAAAACTACCCGACTTTCATTTAAATTAAACACTTATAATATCTCAACTTTACTCCTATTACAATAATTGTTAAAAATACCCGTCTTTCGTTCAAATGAAACACTTAAATTATTTCAACTTTATTTACTCCTATTACAATAATTGTTGTGTAACTTAAGATATCGTGATATTTGTGATTGCAATAAACTTAATAATAATTGCATAACATTAGTAGTTTTTACAATATTATAACTTTTTAAGTTTCATTTATACTACTTATATTGTTGCAATGTCAGTAATGTATAAAATTATTGACTACTTGTAGAGATTTTTTTTAATGTTACTAACCGACTAATACGCTATAACTAACAAATATTGAATAATTATTTATTATTAATATTGCAGCTATTATTTGAATTGAACATGTTAATTTTATGTAATTGTAATGATAGTTATATTTTTACATAAATATATGGTTCAAACATAATGGAGTTGTATTAATTTGTCTCTTATTTTTTAGCTGAGAAGTTTATTGCCGTGTAAAAGATATCGAGAAGCTGGACTGCGCGGCTAGCGCGTTCGGCTTGCGATCTTGCCCGCTAAGCAACTTTTACAATGCCGGATCGCTGGATGGGTGACCAAATTAAAAAAAAGGCTGTGGTTAGAGTGCCATAGGCGGCATTCTAGTACGATCGGTTACGATGCCGTAATTACGGCATCCTAGTACAAAGTATATAGAGTACCGTGCTACAAGCGGCATTGTATCGTGAGCGTCAAGTTGGCAGGCACACCACGGAATTAGACGGTTTTGACTATGTCAAAAAATTGTGTATAAATAGTGACGTATAGCATATAAATAGTGATACTATGGTTCAAAAGATATTTGAGTATCTTGGTGTGCCTGCTAACTTGACGTCAAGATAGCAGGCACCTTAAGAAATACAGTTCGTATCAATGTCAAAAAACTGTGCATAAATAGTGAATCGTATACGCAAAATTTCAACAAATGTACTTCAATACAAACCGAGATATTACGGTCTCTAAGTGGGCTGCCAACTTGACGATTCTTGCGATGGCGATTCCAGAGAAACGGGTTGAAGTTTTAAACAAATAAATACATGAAAAAATTGTGTGTGAAATTGTGAATCTTTCAATATCAATAAAAAAAGAATTTTTCCTTGCTATTTTCCAAAAATCTAATGTAAAATTCTACCATACATTCGATTTTAAGTACAGTCGTGCACAATTTTATTTATTGACTTAAGATACTGACATAAAGTCTAATTATTTTTAATTCAGGTCATAAAATTACACTTAAATCTACCGTTGTAATGTCTGTTTCACGTTATTTCTATGGAAACTTATGTCAAGCAATTTGTAATTTTAGTGACTCGAATTAAAAGTCTCGGATAGTGGTGGACGAGCGAGTGTCGCGAACGACTGATTTATAAATCACATTGATACGAACTGTATTTCTTAAGGTGCCTGCTATCTTGTCGTCAAGTTAGCAGGCACACCAAGATACTCAAATATCTTTTGAACCATAGTATCACTATTTATATGCTATACGTCAATTTTTATCACTATTTATACACAATTTTTTGACATACTTAGTCAAACCCGTCTAATTCCGTGGCGTGCCTGCGAACTTGACGCTCACATTGTATCTCAATCGGTTCATACATAAATCATACATCATAAACATATTTTTTATTTGCCATAATGTTCAGAAGACATAATATTCGAAAGAAATTTTTGTATGGAGTCAGATTTCTGTTGTTTAATAAAAAAAATAACTTTCCCGAACCGATTGAGATAGAGTGCCGCTTGTGGCACTGTATACACTTAAAAAAAACATATTGAGTTAAGGCACGTAAAGCGGTTGGTTCCGGTTGTCGTCGAAAATATGGCAGTCAGCCAGCGTGGTGGGTTATGGCCTAATATCCCCACTTGCTGTTGTCCATGCGGGAGGCCTGTGCCCAGCAGTGGGACGTTTATAGGCTGATGATGATGATGAATAGATAGATGATCTTATTGCGACATCATAAACAAAGATAATAATATGGTGGCGGGAAGTTCTCGGTCTACCACTTTCCGGCGATATTCGCTTGCACATATGATAGGTTACCATTTAAGAACTTGTAAAGTCCTAACAAAAAGATTGACATTTCGATAAAAGTCCGCACACTTTTTAGTCACAAAATGAAAACGTAACTCACTTTTTATATTTTGTTTTTAGATAAATGACAAGTTAATAAATATTAAAGACCCATATTACAAAATCCGGACAAATTAAAGAGTCTGACAAAGTCCGGACTAAAGTGTAAAAGTCCGGAACTATCTGGACGGATGGTAACCCTACTTGCACACTATCCACGCGCGCGCTACTGTACGTACACACGGCGTCGGATCAACCTACCCTAAACTGTCAAATTTCTCCAATGAATATTGATCCATAAGACCAAACAATTAAGTTCAAAATTGATTGTAGAAATTTGACAGTTTTGGCTAGGTTGATCTGACGCCTTACACACGCGCGGTCGGAATAGAGCGCAAGCCAATATCGCCGGAAAGTGGTCGGACGGATTTGCCTCCTTTAAAAAAAGTAATGTTTATTTTTCTTATTACAAAATGGGCTTAGTAGGGCTATGGCTTATTAACTGTACCTACTTAATAGCTAAGATAATTTAACATATAGGATTATGTGTGTGAAAGATTGGTGCCTGAAAACAGTTTCATAAAAAAGAAATCTGGTCTACAGGTCGCCAGGCAAATAACCCGCGCCAATCATCTAGCTCGCTGTGAACACGAGGCGAGTGGCGTCGTAATAGCACTATATAGGTATCGGAGGGACGTAAGCGGTTAGGGGGAGCGGGGCACACCCCCGCGCACCCCTGCGCATGCGCGCTCGCCATGTGTATCGTTTGTTTTGCTTTAGCAGTGGAAAGTACAGTCACTTGTACATTTTATTTGATCGCGTCGCGATATTAGGTATTTATTGTTTGTTGTTATTACGTTACTGTTTTAAGTTGTTGATTTATTTTTTTGTTACATACTGTTATTGTATTAGGAGTACTGTTTTGAAAGGCTGTTAAAATGCCTAGACGTAATACAGTTTTACGTCGGCTAGCAAGAATTTTTTTTTAAAACTAATCGGAGTTTATGAAGAAAGAAGCAGAGAAAGGTATCTGTAATCTGACGATGATGAAAGCGAAGTCTTGCCGTGCTCAAGCAAACCATTAACAGACTATATAAAAGGTGTAAAACCACTGTAATGTAATTTAATGTTTCCACAGCTTCATAAAAAATATATATTTTTTTTAAATATATGTATGCTTATAATTTAATTGTTGTTATTATAATTTATCCTGCTTAATTTTGGGTATTAAAAGATAAATAAAACGCTTAATTTATAAATTGTCATGTTATGTTATTTTATAATTACAACGCTCTAACGATAATGTTGCTAACTGTACACCTGCGCGTCGCAACTTCAGAGCGAGCTAGAAGTTTGGCACGAACTATAACTACATTGTAAGTAATTAAGGCCTTGGCCAGACTGGACGCGCGGGCGCGGCGCGGCGTACAAATGTATGCCCCGCGCCGCGTGCCCACTATGGACACTCAAATGAGAATACAATTATGTTTGAGTTGCACTAAGTTGTTAATAAAAAGGAAAAACAAATGAGAAACAGATAACCCTCAGAACAATAATTATGCTTTAGGGTCATTCCATGTCAAACGCTACTATGACGATTAACGATTTTTTAAAGTAGGTACCTACTCTTTTTCTTTAACATATTTATCTGCATATATGTAAGCCTAATACCTAATACATTGAATCATATATATTGACTAAATTTTTTTTTTTTTTATGTGATTGAAATGAGAGAAATACTCGGTAGAGATTTTGGTGCTAAAAATGGCAGCAATGTAAAAGTAATTAAAGTAACGTTAGCCGACAAAGCTGATTTCGCACCATGTTATATATAACATAATATATTCCTGTAAACTATGATAACTTAAAACAATATTAAAATGATGATGATTTGATAACGAGAACGCGCGGCTGTCTTGATTGCTAATGGGCAATTTTCCGAATTCAAAAAAAAAAAAAAGAAATTGGTTCGTAAATGACTTCATAGATGGCGCTTAGCATAGATTAGTATGGCGCTTAGTAAAAGGCGGGTCCATGAAGAACACTTGTATGACTACGTAATATTTATTCCATTCCAAAATAGAAATAGGTCCTGGAGATCCTGAATAAATATTTGTAAGTACTATTATTTTATTTTTTTGATAGACAAGCAAAAGTGTAGTTTATTACAGCCCTTAGGTAGGAACGGGTCGGCTTTCATAAAACGCCATCTATCGAGTATTTTTAAACTAATTTTTATTTTTTAATTTGGGCTGTCAGAAAATCGCCCATTGCGAACGAACTGATTGAAATGAGTAATGTGAAAAGTAAAGAAATGCCTAAATGAGGCCAAATCAAAACTGTGTCGTGACTTGACTATGACTAATGTACGTTGCTAGCTCGTACTTACATATTCCCGGGCGGGAAAAATGGGGTAGGTTAGTTAGTAGGGATGATGATGTGCTTCAATGGTCTTACTCTATAACAGGATGATTAACAATATTTATGTAAAACTAACATGCAATGAGTATTGTATTTGATTAAATCCCGATGATTTACATGGTGATCCAATAATAATTTAACTACACCTAAATCTAGAAACGCTATTCTAACGCTAGAGTTCGGGATAGTAATCGCTGTTCTGAGCACGGGCGACGTGCTTTTGTTTTGTTTTAACACGCGCATTTAGTTTTGGAATGTCACTTTCACTACACCGAATGCACGATGCCGCCGCCGGCTCCGGCATCGTCACCGCCGCAGGCGCCGAGGTGGGCCTCCCTCCTCCTGCCGCACCCGCGGCGCCAGGCGAGCATCGCAGCGCCCGCAAACAACACGTAGATTGAAGCGTAGTGGTGGACATCGTGATACGATACCCTCTCTGCTAAAGGCTCGCTATTCTTTACCATGTCAAACTGTTATTGATTTTCTGAAGTTGTAGATTATTTTCTAAGTTATCAGACTCGTTTTTCGGTATGAAAGTTTCGGGTAGAGATATTAATGTAATGGTTAATTGGCGAAATCTCTGGAGCTTGAATATCTGAACTTATTTTGAGTGTGTTTCCGCCTTGTTTATGCGATTGAATAAAGAAATCAGCTGTTTTTGTAATGCAACCTTGACTTGCAGTGAATAGGCCAGAGTGGGTCATTTGTACTGCGGTAACTTGATCGTCGCACAACAATTTTAGCGGACACTGCCCGCAACACGAATAAAAATAAGTGTTTAATTTATTTAATTCGGTCCATTTGTTATAGCATAAGCTTGTAATCGTTTTACATGTATCTAAGTGAGGTATAGTTTCACATAGACTTTGATCATTTTTTATTTGATAAATCGGGTTTCTCAAATGACACAATACAATTTTTGGATCTCTTTGTATACAGGAGTCCAAATTATGTTCAGACAGTGGCACATAACCGTCTTTTCTTAAATTTATAGCAACATATTCGGCAATGGGTTTTATAATGATTTCTTTTAAACTGTCTGATAGTTGAGGCACTGGTATCAGTTTCAGTATCTCGTACATGTCGCTGGTGATAAGAGGAATCTTGACCTCAAATATAATGTAGTTTCCTGTAACTCGAGCTCGAACTTGTAATAAATTATAAAGGGGAACGCCCAAAAACTGCCTGAAATAGACAGAAACTACATATATCTCTAAATTCCATTTAAAATTAAATATGAATTATCAAAATGTTCTCAAGTCTGTTTAACTAGGGAAAATTATTTCGATTTCAATTGGATTTATTTTGATTCACTGAGTAATAATCTTAAAGTTCTTAGTTGACATGTCACATGACTTCCTAGATGTTCCTGGCGACAAGATATTATTCGGCAAAGGCCAATCAAACAATCCCAAAGACAGTATTTTAATCACTTCTTTTGATTCAGCGTGCTTTAACAAGTCTGATCATTTATCATCCCATTATTTAAATAAAAACAATTAGTTTTAAGGGGCTCAAAAGAAAAGCTGTTATGTCTGTTTAAATCACATGTCCTTTGCCTCACTCACTGACAATTTGGCATGGCCAGAGTATGACAATTGACGTTTCATTTTGTCATTCGTTTACTCGATTCATTGTCTATCGTTTGCGACTTGAAATTACGGACTGCTATTTAATATTATTTTCATCCCAACATCTCGGAAAGAGTATTTTTAATCTTCAATATCTGAATGGAAAAGCCGTTTTTATTCTCTAGAGGATAAAGTAAATTGAATTTAGAACATCGTGTGCACTAAGTTTGTGAATTTAAAAAAAAACATTAAACCTATTTACTGCTACCTCTATGGTGCCGAATATATCATACAACTTTTTTTTAATTTGTTAAAAACTCAGACTCGGAACCTTCTTGGTGTTCTTTTTTCAATTTGCTTTGTACGCGGTTCTTTACGCGGCATTTTTTCACGTCATTGTTAAACCTTATATTAAAAACAAGAAACTTGAAAACAAGTGAAAAAACTAAAATGAGTGATTCTAGCGACGAGGAAGTTTGCTTGACGCCAACAGAATTTTCCTCGTTGAGGTGGGATGAAAAGTTACGTGTTGCACTCGAGTGCAAAGATTTTTCACCTCGTGCTCTTTTGATTCTCTCGGTAACGCTCAGGATTCTAATTTTTGAATCACTCGCTGCGCTCGTGATTCAATTTTAGAATCCTTCGCTTGCACGGTCATCAAAATTGAGCACGCGGTTAAAAAGCTAGTTTGCACTCTTGTATAACAAATAACTATTATGACGACCCTGGCTATTCTTAAAGGATGCGCCCACATTATGTCAATAATATGGTACCTAGCTTGGGCCAGGTACCAATCCAATATTTATCCCCCTTCACAGTTTCTCGATGACTTGTTAATAGTTTTTGAATATTAAAGGGATGTCTTATTTAATTTTTGTTTATTTTGCCCTGTTTTTTACTTACCATAGACGAACATAATAAATTGGACTCAGCGTAACTTAACGCTTACATATAAAGCATTCCTCAATGTGTTGAAAACCTTTTAAGTGTTATTACTCATGTTGTGCTGACACCTCCTCCACCCTGCTGGTGGAAGACAGTGTGTGCAATATAATTAAATCCTGTTTTCTTGATAACTAGTCAATATTGGGTCCTTCTTTTTTACGTGAGTGGACATAACCTATCTTTTAGCAAAAAGGCTTAAAACAGGCTTCTCCCGAGTTTTTAAACAAATATTCAAATTGTAATGGATAACTTGCTATTTATAGTACAATATGGCATAGAATTCATTTTTGTCTATCTCAGGCATTTTTTTGTATGGCTGATGGGCAACCCCCTTTGTGAGAAGTCTAAATTGTCTACTGGTAATGACAAATCTTTAGGCAGTTGTCCTGCTATGACATTCAGTTCTTGTCTCAACCTGGTCTGGGGTTATTAGATGAAAATTAAATTTTCCGTCATAAACATTCGTCACAGTATCAAATAATGTCTGTTGCACATTTCTGAGGCTGAACAAAATATTATTGGTTATTAATGTTGTTGAAAAAAATTCGTCGGTAAGTGAAATATCTTGTACTTATATCCTTTTTGATTTGATACACCGTATTCTGCCAAGCGTTAATTTTTTTGATTATTGACTTGTGAAGCTTTTTTTTTTTTTTTATAAAAGAGGGAGGCAAACGAGCAGGCGGGTCACCTGATGGAAAGTAATCACCGCCGCCCATGGACACCCGCAAAACCAGAGGAATCGCAGATGCGTTGCCGGCCTTTAAGGGAGGAATAGGTTTAAGGAAGGAATAGGAATTGGGAGGGGGGGCGGGGAAGGGGCCTCCGGAACCCACACTGGTCGGACGAAACACAACAGCACCAAGTGCCGTTATTTCACGCCGAATATTCGTGAGAGGGTGGTATTACGCCGGGCGAGCCGGCCCAATGCGTGCTGCAACGCAGCGTAGCTCTACCACTCAGTCAGTGTTACTCATTTAGCACCACCCAGGGATCACGTGTAGGGTCTCAAGGGCTTATCCATGATATCTTCGGTTCGCTTTAAGAGATTAAATTCAGCTTCGATGTTTGAGGTTTGATTCCTCCATAAAAGTGATAGATGTTTCTGATTATCCTTGATGAGACTTATATCCTTCTTGTATTTTTCAGCGAAGCTTTGATCTAAAACTCCAAAGAGACTATTTGCAATGGATCTGATACCATTGATAAGCCCGCGACGGACTCGCGTGTCATATTTACGATTTAATAAAATATTGTTATTATATTGTAGTTCGTCAAAATCATGCCACAAATATTATGTTTACCTACATCGTCTTCTAGACAGATACATATTATCTTTAGTCAAGAAAAAGTTTTTAATAAATAAATTGCTATCAAATAGCTCGAAGTCACCACTGTGACGACTGATCATGTGATGTAACCAAAAGGTCATTGGATGTAACATATTGTTAAGTTTATAAATTTTATTATTTTGATTGTCATTCAATGACTTTGAATATGGAAACGTACGAGTACACCATGTTAGTTTCTTACAGTCTGTCTGGCTTAATCTCGTAAAGCTGTCAACAATTTGTGCAAGGCTAAACTGTCCCCTACAAGCAGAACTATTGATGTATGTATTACTGTTTACATTTGCAGAACATACCTCTGCTACAATCTGTTGCAGCGTTGCCCCAGGCATACATTTATTTAACACAGAACCTCTTGTATGGTTATTCAAAATAGAACCAAAGTCCTTCCTAATCTCATCAGTGAAAACTAGGGTGTGGGCAGAATTTCTTATATCTTCGTGGTATTGAGGCTGGTCAATAGCAGCCTCAGGCATCGCTACAACTGAACAGTGAAGGGGGACTGAGAGTCCGATGTCGTGTCGGGGCAGAGTGGTCAGGTGTATAAAAGTTGTCACAAGGACATGTCGAAGACTCAGACCTTCCTGTGCCGGTTTCCTGCTTTTCCAATACCGGACCCCCAGTATTATAAGAGTGGTCAGCAACACAACAAGTAGGTACGCTTTTTATTTAGGGATTCAAACCGCTCAGCATTATAGTTGCACATATCAACCATGTCATTTGCAGCAACAATCTGATAATTTAGGTGTTTATGTGATAGATCGCTTAAATTGTCATACATACTTTTCAGTGACCTTATTAAGTTATCAATTTTATTAATTATGATATTGTGAGTCGCAGTCATATATGTTTATCATTTCTATCAATTGTGCTATTTTTATATAATTTTAACTTATTTAATAATTGTATCCTTTCTTTCCTAAGTGTCATATGCTTTTGTAAATGATTTTGCCTATTTACTGGTTTTTGGGTTTTAGAAATATACCTTTTAACTCTGATATATTTTTTTTATTTTTTCACACTACTAAAGTTCTGGGGCTTTTTACACAATGAATAATTATTTAAGGCTAAGTCCTTTATACCTATCGGACTATCCAATACATTTAAACTGTCAGTTGATTCTTCAAAGTAACTTTGATTGTTAATTATAATATTTCCATGACTCTGGTGTTCGATAATGTCTGAATTACAAGACAATAACTCATCAAACAGGCTCTGAGAATCATTTAATTTTAGATTATTTTCATTTTCTAACTTTAAAACTGTTTTGTGAGCTTTACATAAACTTATTTCAAGATCATCTAAACGCTTTAATGCCTGTTTATGAGTCCATCTGGTCTACTCTATGACCTAATAATTATTGTCTACGACCCCGGCCATGAAGCGTCGTCATTGTCTCGAATGGGTGCTGAATTAAATTATTCTATTGAATAACCAGAGGACTTTTTATTACCTAGCTTGCAAGTAAGACCCTCAGCCCAACCTATACGAACCCTTAACCAAAAATAGAACACATAGAGTAACATTTTTAGTCGTAGGTGGACACTTGAATGAAAAGTAAGTCTTAGAGCATAATATGCTCTAAGAAAGTAATACATAGGTAAGAAATAAAACATCAAAAAGTAAATCATATTAATTGAAAATTTGAAAAATGAAATGATTAATAATTAATGAAACAAAATTAAATGCATATTTTACATACCTTTAAAAAAGTTTTTTTTTTTGTCTCTGAAAGTTTTTGTATTTCGGGGTTATTTCTATGTGCAGAATAGCGACGAATATTTATGTATTTATCAATTATGCTTTAAATGAGATGTACTCGATGCTTGAAAATGGGCGTCTGATGTTTTGATTGTTCGAAGAAAGAGTCAAAACATTAGAATTCAAAAAGTTTTTAAAAATGCGGCACTTTAATTTTTCTACGTTTTTATTGCTAGCAAAATGTAACACATTTTCATTTAAATTAGATTTTATGACAAATTCGCTTCTTTGTTCACGAACTGACCTGACCACTCGGAAATCTAATTCATTAAAAGAAAATAACATTAATAATCCTTAATTATCAGTATAATGTAGTATAAATAGTAGAAAAAGAAATTGGCAACTTGACAGTTTCGGAAAAGTATTTTGAAAATTACAAACGCTTATTTTGTACCACGTACAATAACAAAATATATTTATCTTTATTCATTTATAAGTGATGGGTAATCACCCGGGTAATAACCCACGGGTAGGTTATCACCCATTTTCACCCAGTTATAACCCATTTACGTAGGTGAAAACTAAATAAGTTACATGTTGATGTACGGCTAGCAACGGAAGTGACAGGGATGCGCGGGTCAGGGTGACACGTAGTATCTGCACATATATAAACGGGATTTAATGCAAAAATACTTAGTAAATGCATCCTACGCATACATTTTATACCCGACGTTTCTACCGAATTGCACCGGCCGTGGTAAATCCCATTTATATATGTGTGCATAACGGAACGCGAAAGTTTAAAAGTGTACGGAGTGTCTCCGCCCCGTGCAGATACCTCGCGTCTCCTTTCCCCTCGCATATTATTCATCTTCAACATAATTTTATCCGTGCTGTGACGGAGAAAGAATACTAATCGCTGCCCCACCTCCGTCCGGTGGGTGTCGTAAGAAGCGACTAACGGATTTTTTCGAAACTTGATCAGCCCCACTGGTGGTAAGGCTTGACCAGTCTGGTTGGTGACCGGAAGGTGGGGTCCCAGCGACCATTCCCGGGTGGATTCGCGGGCCCTTCCGTTCGACAGGTTAATGAAACCCTGAGGAAATAGGTCACCACACTATGACTATTCGCATCGCGGCATCATTTTCTCGATTCACGCTTCCCTCCTTCCACTCCTAAAATGAAAGCGCCTAACAACAAAACTGGTCCTACAGCAGTTTACACCCCCACCACAACCGTTTGAGGTGGAGTTCACTAACATCCGCGAACGCCATGCAAACCTCAATGCCGTACACCACCATCTTGAGACGGCACGGCCAGCAATGTTGTTCTTGACGAAGACGCAAATAATCTGCCCAACTGACACCATGGCACCTACCTGAACTATCCCGGCTTTGTGCTTGAAGAAAAACCAAAACTAACCATGCTGGTAGAACTGCCCACGCATTCGCTCTCACGCATGACCTGACTCAACTGGTGAGCCAGCTCACCAGGATCCACGACATAGTTGACCATGCGCCCTCCTTACTCGATCTTCTGCTGACGAGTTGTCCTGCTGGATACCGGGTGGAGGTCCAAGCTCCTTTAGGTTCCTCGGATCACTGCTTGATATTCAGCATAGTGCCCTTGGCATCGCTCCCGCCAACAGCGGTTTCGAAACGCCAGATTTGGCACTCCGCGTCAGCAGACTGGGATGGTATACTAGACTAATTTGCATACGTCCCTTGAAGGCAGCGCTGTTTCAGTGGGAAGGACCCAATAGCAGACGCAACCGCTGGTTCAATCGCGAGTGTGCCAGCGCTGTTAGATCCCGAAACTCTATAATAATGCCACCAAGTCCTGTAAATGGGCCTATGTTAGAGCGAATGCCCTGCGCGTTGCACGCACGAGTATGCCAAGAGCTCTTGACGCATCCTACGGGCGTCGGGCAGTCGTAGCTGCGGCGTCTGGCCAAAACTGTGCAATCCAACTTCTGCCAACCCTTGCTGCCACCACTGAGATGTCCTGACGGAGTTTTTACCTACAAGCCGCAGGAAAAGGTCGATCTTCTGGCCAAACTCTTTGCAGCTCTCTCTCAAATCAATCTAAAATTTTATTAAGTTATCGGGCAAGAGACGGTGTCATAGATTTCTGTGGGTAAATATAAGCGATGTAAGTGCAACAACATGGTGGAAGGGTTTATTTGTGGTTCCACTGCATTAAGCAAAGTTGCGGTCCGAATTTTGACCGCAACTTGCACTTCTGCTGCTGTAGAGCGTTCTTTTAATGCTCATAACAGTAAAAAAAGAAACAGACTCACTACAAGGCAGCCAAACTGACATTTATTACATAAAACTGTAATTTATTAAATAAGGTAGGAATCAGACGTGTGACTCTTCTGAAGATTGTGATTCATTACCCACCACTAATTCAAATATCGGAAAATACCATGCCATTAATACTGTCAGTCCCGAACCGTCAACATCAAAAACGAATAATTTAAAATTTGTAGATTGTGAACAGCTACGATGAATAAAGTACCAAAACGTTAATTATGTTTTCTCATATAATTTTGTAAATAATAAAAGAAATTATGTAAAAAAAGAAACAATAATGATTTGATTTTTTTTTATTGTGGCACGCCATAATGGCTTCACTCTGCCTGATGAAAAGCAGCCAGCGAAGCCCAAGAAGTGAAAGCGTTCATCACACACAGCGCTACCACGCTATGCCGAACGCTCTCACTATGGCGGCCTGCATAAATGCTTTTTCACGCCCCGCTTAAATAACCCGGGAGAGAAAGAGGAAGGAAACACGTGTGCGGGAAGCGCATTCCACATACGGGCAGTTCGGCAAAAGAACAATTGTCCAAACTTTTTGGTACGTGTCTTGATGGTCAGCACGGTATGAGGGTGGCTTCTAAGACCTGCGATCCTGCGACCTGTCGATCTGGAAAGGAAAGGAGAGGGAGGGTTGAGGTCAAAGAGCTCCTCAGAGCATTCACCGTGGTAAAGGCGGTAGAAAGCACTAAGGGAAGCAATGTACCTACGTAGCTGTAACGGCTCCAGACTGGTCGTAACGTCATCGTTACCGATAATACGGACAGCACGTCTTTGCAACCTGTCAAGAGCTTCGAGCAAGTACTTGGCGGATCCGTCCCAAAGATGAGAGCAATACTCCACGCAGGAGCGCACCTGAGTCTTATACAAAAGACAACGTTGCTCCGGCGTGAAGAACCGCTTCACCTTGTTCAGGATTCCGAGTTTACGTGAGGCTGTGGTTATAATGCTCTCAATATAGCTCTTCGGGTTGAGGTCGCTGTGTATGTCCATACCTAAGAGACTGAGACCAGTCTGGATGGGTAATAGGTTGCTCTGGAAGGAGGGTTGGGGGAGAAATGCGGACTTTTTAGCAGTGACAGCGCAGACCTGTGTTTTTTTGGCATTGAACTGGACCAGGTTATCAGAGCCCCATTTATAAATGCGGTCTAACTCCTCGTCCAGCTCAATGACAATCTTCCGTCTCGACTCCACTACATCGGCCTGCTTTGCCGCAGGGTGACAATAACGCCGATGTACTGTACTGTCGTCTGCATAGCAATGAATGTTACCCAAGGATAACATATCATTGATATGCAGAAGGAACAGCGTGGGCGATATTATAGAACCCTGCGGCACTCCGGCGTTCACCTGCAGAAACTGTGAGGCACTGCTTTCGCAGAGTACGCGAATGCTGCTGCGCTCATGCAGGAACCCGGCGACCCAATCGCATAGGCGAGGTGGCAAGCCGTATGATGATTTGTGTTTGGACTTACATTTTATGTTGCTTACTACTTCCTACCTTAAAATGTATACAATTATATAATGTTGTTCATTTTCACCCACCAAAATGGGTGATAATGGGTTAAAACTCAAATCACCTAGTTGTAACCCAAACGGGTGGAATGAGTAATCTAAACCCATTACCCATCTCTACGGAAACGGTTGGCCACCTGACATTTTGATAAATGTCTGTGACGTCACACCACAATAAACAAACTTTATCTTGAAACCTGAAAAATAGTTTTGGTTTATTTTGTGAAATGTGGCGTCACACGAAGCTCAATCATGGCCCGTGTTTCGGGTCTTGTAATCCACGGATAAATAATCGCAAAATTTTGTTATAATAAAATATTTAAGCCATTCTGCATTGTATTTTAGCGGTTGCATTCCAACGCGGCCGGGGCACGGTGAAAAAAGCATCCTTAGACTTACAAATTATCTTTAAAAAAAACTATTCGTTATTTATTGTTAAAATATAAACTGCCACCGACATATTTTATTGTTACAACTGTCAAATAGCCAATTCAGTGAAACTATTTTAATGTTTAATATAGTCCATTACATACAACAGATAGCTATAAAAAAACCTTCGATCAACAATACAACTAGATATCAGTGCACTTCCGAAACGCAGACGATGGCATTTTTGCACAGACTTATGCTAAGAGGGTTTACGCATTTCGGTTTCCCATACAAACTTCCAAGTCGAAATTTTTAAAAATCAATTAGCTAATTTTAATGATTCTTTGCACGCTAAAGTAAAATACAGAGATCTAAATAGTTTGTTGAAAACATTTAAAAAAAATGTTTATTTAACTGAGTTATTGCGATTTTTAACTTTCTATCTTTCGACTTTAAATCGCAATAACTCAGCTAAAAAAACGTTTTTAAAAAATGTTTTTAACAAACTATTTTGATCTCTGTGTTTTACATTAGCATGCAAAGTTTCATCAATAGTGGTCTATTGGTTTTTAAAAATTTCGACTTGGAAGTTTGTATGAAAAACCGAAAATCGTAGGTAAACCTCGGACCAAATATTTGGTCCGAGGCGTAAACCCTCATATTATTAGGCATCAGACGGAAATCTCCCGTACTAAAAAAGTGACCATTAGGAACATGGATTAATAATAATATTCTGAGTCACAGACATATATACTTCTAAAAAATGTCTGTGTTCTGAGTGAACCTCAATAATGGGCGATTTACCAAGATCAAAAAAAAAAAGAAATTGGTTCGTACCTAAATGACTTCATAGATGGCGCTTAGCATAGATAAGTATGGCGCATGGTAAAAGGCGAGTTCATGAAGAGCACGTGTATGGCTGCGTAATATTTATTCTATTCCAAAATAGAAATAGGTTCTGGATGTCCTGAATAAAAATAGGTAAGTACTTACTATTTTTTAATTCTTTTGGTAGACAAGTAAAAGTGTAGAATTTATTACAGCCCTTAGGTAGGGACGGCTTTCATAAAACGACATCTATCAAGTGTTTTTGAACCACAGACATGTCTGTGTTTTGAACTAATTTTTAATTTGGGCTGTCAGAAAATCGCCCATTGATTTTGACAAGCATAGACTTTAAATAAATATTTCTTGAACTGGCATATTTTTTTTCAAATATCTTTTTGGGTTAAGGACCTCATTCTTTCGGCCAAGTCACTGTTTTCTTGGGAAGATTTAAAAATTTTATTCAGAGATAAACAACTTAGTGAAATATTTCAAAAATTGTATTTTTTGACGAAATTTTTAATATTCTTAGTAGGTACGACGTTATTGAAATTATTCGGAAAAAATACAATGTTTGAAATATTTCACTAAGTTTGCCTATCGCTAATTGGGAAATAAAATTAAACAAAAGAAGGTAATTAACTTTTTTTATTTTTCAGCTGTTTCATAATAATTCATGTACGCTTTTAACTGCATTGTAAGCAAACATGTGTTTTGGAGCCTGAAAACATCAGTACCTTGTAAAATTGTATTTATAACTGTGCACCAATTGAAAATCGTTAGTTGTACTGAGGGCCTAGTCAATTGGCAAACAAATTAAACGCTACGAAATTAACGCTACGATAAACAGAATGTATGGGATTGACATAAGCAAAGGTTGCCTAAGTCGTAAAATTTACGCTAAAATTACGCTACGCTAATTGACAGTTTGACAAGCCAAGAATCGCTAATCTAGCGATCACTCAAACCTTGAAGATAAAAAATAACGCATAACGTCACACAAAATGGCGATTGTTTGATCAGCTGATGAAGGAAGAGTTGTGTTGTGTTGAAAGTTTTGTTTTTAATGCTCTTTTTAGGGCTATTGTGGACTGTAAAAATCAAAGAATGGTGCTCAAGCGCTAAGTAAGAAATGTTTCCCGACGTTGCTTGGAGCAAATTAACGAAATCCCGAGTTTGTTGTACTTGTGAATAGTTCTCGGCGTTCTCGTTTACGAACTTTCAAATATCTAACTAAGGTCTGCCGGGAATTCCGTGCTAATATCGTTGTTGCGACATGAGTGACCAAAAAAATGTGTGTCATGCAATATTTTCCGCAACGAAGAGCAAATCGCTGCATGACAAATAAATCCACATAAGTACCTTTAATTATGACAAGAAAGGTCAAGAATAAGACAACAGTAAGGGACTTTCTGTATAAATATTAAATTCAACCTATCCATAATGTCCATTTATCAATTTATAACTTAGATTGCCTATTTGTTTTACAGGTTCCAAGGAAGATTTAATTTGCCAGCTGTAGGCTTAGAGCATTAAACCAACGCTCTTGGATTCGACCAACTGGAATAAGACTTACTCCGAGATTAGTCTATACAAATTCGGCGCTTAATCTAGGTATAAGACCTTATTCTAGTTTGGTCGAATCCACCCTTAGTGTAGTAAGGTGTACCTATTGACTGTACCCTTAAAGCTGATAAATCTTATACAGACAAGCATCTTTCATAATAGGAAAAGATATCAGTCCTTATGTTCAAACGGTAAGTTTTAATAAATAAATTATTACTTACATAAAGGTAAGTATTATGCCTATTATTATATTGGGATTTACCAGGAAATGTCAGTTTTGTTAAAATTGCTAGAATAAAGAGTATTGACATAAAGATAAAACTATTTTATGTGGTTTTGCAGATTTGAGACGACGATTCAAAAATCTTAAATGTTACCTCATAATTTGGTTGATGGACTTCCTCAGAATGGTGAACAAACATGGTTATTTAGTAAAAACAATATCAAGCAATTTTGTATAATAGATAGGTACTTACCTCATCATCATCATCATCATCAGCCTATAAACGTCCCACTGCTGGGCACAGGCCTCCCACGTGAACAATAGCAGGTGGGGATATTGGGCCATAACCCACCACGCTGGCCCAGTGCGTGTTGGTGGGTTTTAACGGCTGCCATCTTACGACAACAACCGGGACCAACGGCTTAACGTGCCTTCCGAAGCACGGAGGAGGTACTTACCTACTAACTTTTTATCTATGACAATTTTCTATACTTATGTAAGTATATTGTTCTAATTTCTGGATACCTTCAAAAAGCATGGTTAATGATAATAACACCAATATTGAATGCTGCATCAGGCTCACAAGACAGGAGGGGTGTGTACCACATGTCATATCCAACAATGAAACTGCATTGAACATGGTTTTGGCTTGCTCAAGTCACGCTGGAGGTGTTTGCTCAAGCACCAGAGTGGTTAGATAGTTGAATTTTGTTAATTACATGATTTTATATTGTGGAGCTCTAATGTTGACAACGTTTTTATTCTACAAAAAGGAGTAGTTTGTGCCATAAATATATTTAACCCTTATAATAGTAATTTGGCTTATATGATGGGGAAAAATTAAGTACCTATAAAGTTAATTTAGTTCCTAAGTTTATTGTGCTTTATTTAAAAAGATTTACTTAGGTACAAAAAACAGTACCTTCGTTGACAACATTTTTATTCTAAGAAAAGGAACAGTGTGACAATTGTGCCATAGATATATTTAACCCATAAAATAGTAATTTGGTTTGTATGATGGGGAAAAATTAAGTATAAAGTTCATTTAGTTCTAAGTTTATTGTATTTCATTAAAAAGATTTACTTAGGTAGGTACTTAAAAAACAGTAAGTACCTTCTTATACACACAATTGACATTTATTTTTATGGTTACTTATAGTTTTAATGTCAATTAGAGAAAGTGAAGCCTTATATTTAATAAAGTTTGACTTTGAGAGAGTTATGTAAGGAAATAGGAATATATTAAGAAATACAACAATAATGTTATTTTTTACTTGATATTTAATTTTACTTGCATTAGGTACATAAGTATAGAAAATGTTTAAGTAAGTATATCAATTTCTACTAGTGATAACATTAAGCTATTGAAGTTGTACTTGATTCATTACCAACATACTAAGGTAATTATATGTATAAAACAATTGTTTTTAAATTTATTTTTGGTAAATTTAAACTACCTACTAACTTTTTATCTATGACAATTTTCTATAAGTATATTGTTCTAATTTCTTAGGAGATTCTGGATACCTTCAAAAAGCATGGTTAATGATAATAACACCAATATTTAATGCTGCATCAGGCTCACAAGAAAGGAGGGGTGTGTACCACATGTCATATCCAACAATGAAACTGCACTTTGGCATAGTTGAATTTAGTTATTTACATGATTTTTGTTCGATAGGAAAACAGATAAAGCAAAAGGCACTGATTTGGTTGGCAAAACTCTGTAATAATCTAATATCCAAACGTCACATCAAGACAATAGAAAAACCAATGATATTATGTTAAAAAGAGGAAAAACTATAAAAAACAAATTATACTTTTGTATAAAAACATAAAGTCTTCTAAAAAGTATGTACGCAACAATTTTATTTTGTGGAGCTTTAATGTTGACAACGTTTATATTCTACAAAAAAGAGCAGTCTGTGCCATAAGTAATTTGGTTTATATGATGGGAAAAAATTAAGTACCTACTTATAAAGTTTCGTTAGTTCTAAGTTTATTGTGCTTTATTTAAAAAGATTTACTTAGGTACAAAAAACAGTACCTTCGTTGACAACATTTTTATTCTACAAAAAGGAACAGTGTGCCATAAATATATTTAACCCATAAAATAGTGATTTGGTTTATATGATAGGGAAAAATGAAGTATAAAGTTAATTTAGTTCTAAGTTTATTGTACTTCATTAAAAAGATTTACTTAGGTACCTAGGTACTAAAAAAACAGTAGGTACCTACTTTCTTGTACATACAATTGGCATTTATTTTTATGGTTACATATAGTTTTAATGTTAATAAGAGAAAGTGAAGCCTTATATTTAATAAACTTTGACTTTGAGAGAGTTAGGTAAAAAAATAAGAATGTATTAAGAAATACCACAATAATGTTATTTTTTACTTGATATTTAATTTTACTTGCAGTAGGTACCTATAGAAAATGTTTAAGTAAGTATAATTTCTACTAGTGATAACATTAAACTATTGAAGTTGTACTTGATTCATTATCAACATACTAGAGTAATGGGCGATTTTCCGAGATCAAAAAAAAAAAAGAAATTGGTTCGTAAATGACTTCATAGATGGCGCTTAGCATAGATTAGTATGGCGCTTAGTAAAAGGCGGGTTCATGAAGAGCACGTGTATGGCTGCGTAATATTTATTCTATTCCAAAATAGAAATAGGTTCTGGATGTCCTGAATATAAATAGGTAAGTAAATACTATTTTTTTATTCTTTTGGTAGACAAGTAAAAGTGTAGATTTTATTACAAGCCATAAGTAGCCCAGCTTTCATAAAACGACATCTATCGAGTGTTTTTGAACTAATTTTTACTTTTTAATTTGGGCTGTCAGAAAATCGCCCATTATATAAAATTAATTGTTTTAAAATTATTTTTGGTAAATATATAAATAATCCTATGTTTTATTTCGAAACATTATCAACCAACTCATAATTAATGGCAGTGAAATAAATAATGTAAAATAAATAAATATTTTAACTTGTCGCGTAGAGCCACGATCATGTCATTGTGTTTGTGAAGGCGTATATTTAATAAATGATTTGACTTTTATTTTCAATTATTTTCGGTACCTACCGCTATAAATAAGTAACAATGAAGCAATCCTATATTAAGGGGAGGTATTTCGAGCGCTTCCTTCTCGTTCTCTCGACGGTACAACGGTAAGGGACGGGTATAACAGCGAAGCGGCGCGAATAATCGCGTTTATTATTTTAAAAAATTGATAGATGTAATAAATAAAAAACCATCGGTTACAATAACTCAAGTTATTTAGGAGCTTCATTTTGGTAAATGGCTCATAATATTAAATCACTTATTTTAAGAATAAAACCTGGAAAAGAAGATAAAATGACAAAAAATATGTAACTTTGTGAATTTATTCTATCGAGCCAACTTTATAAAATCGTGTTTCCATCGGGTGTATTTTACAGAATAAAGCCTCAACAATATTTCATAATTTTTGCAGATTTTAATTTTATTATTTACTACTTCAAAAAGTAATTCTAAGAACGTGTTATTTTAATTTTTCACTAACACCTAGCCAGGCGATGTTGTTATCATCGTCATCCTATGAACGTCCTGAACGTTCCCACATGAACGACAGCACTAAGAGAGACTGGGCCTTTGACTATATACATGTCTAGACGGAGCATCGCTGTACAAACGCTTCTCAAAATCCGTCCGGTTTTTGTATTGAATTTGAAGTGTGCGTGACAGCCGCGTATCTGACACTAGCGCGAATGGTTGCCAGCGAATGCCTAATTTCCGATAAAGTAGGCAAAAAATATTTGTGCACAATATAATTTTAAAATGATTCATAACATAACATAACTTTTTAAATTAGGTATGTCTATCGTATATGTAGGTATAACGCATAAAAGAAGCTGGTGTGTTTAGAAAAAATAGATGATTGAAGGCGAGTGCCAGTACAATAAAATAATGCGCTAATGGAAGCCTGCGTGCGTGTGATATGTTTGTAATAGCGACGAAATAGAAGCAACAGGCAGAATGCACGGACCTGAAAAAAAGACGGACGTAACCTCGTCTAATCATGAGTGAAGCATGCTAATGGCCGCCCGTTTATGGTGTGTGCGTAATTTGAGGGTTGCCATCATAAACCATCAATTTCCCTAATTTTTCAATCTCGCAAACTAAAACATTGTTAACATTATGTAATCATATACATTTTATTAAAACGTGACATTGCATAAACCATGTTTTTATTCGTTTTGAGCCCGATATTTCAGCAATTTAAACGGTTGCACTTCAGAATCTTAATGATGATGACTTAAGAAACATCATTTTTAAGACCACAGTGATAGAAAAGAAAACACATGTAACTTGTACGTATAAATAAATGTATTATTTACTTAACATAATGTTTAATGATTATGTATTAAGTAATGAATAATAATAAAATAATCAGTGCCATTAGAGCAAATTGGGAATTTTGATATCGCCTAAATCATACACAACTTTGCCTTCTCCATCATAGCAAAGAACTTACCATCACAAACATAATGTATTATAATAAAAAAACGGGGTGTACTTATTTAAATAGAGATGTTTGTTAGAGAAATACTGACATATAATTTATATATTACTTAGAAAACTAAAATAATTTGTACTTTATTTCCGTTAACACAATTTAGTTTCAAAAGCTTATATTATAGTAGTTCTGTTAAATTTTTATTCAAATCATTTAAATCTATAGTAATCATGTTAGGCATAAAAGGATATTAGCGAACTCCCATACAACTTTTGTCAACTCTTTTTTTAAGCGTCTATAAATGAAAAAAATATGTTGGTCGTGGTGCTGCTTCAATTTTCGGTGATAGCTGAAAGAGAAAAATAATGTCAAAATTTTAAAGACCCAAAACAAAAAACAAAGCATTATATAAAAAAAGTTCATACTTGTTGTGAAGAAGTTGTTTCGCTTGATACATATAACCAAGGCTGATCTAAATCACATGCTTCTAATCCGTTGTTTGTCTTAAAGAAAAAAACATCATTATCATAAATTATTCAACAACGACTGATAATTTTAGGTATCTCTGTGTTTGGTCATATACCTGCTGTAAAGATGTATTCGACAAATCTATATTGTTGTAGGGATTCTTTACTGGCATCTGATATTTCTGCATCGATATTTTATTAAGTCATCAGGTCTAGGTCTATACCAACAACGAAATCATAAGCCGTATACAATGACTTGACACAAACAGAGCAAATGGTTGTTGGCAGATGTAAAAAAAAACAAACAAACATACAAACATTCACATTCTTAATATCATATTATTCTACTATTCTATAGTCTACTAAAATTAGTAGGTTTGTTACCACTTTATTACGTAGATTTTTAAAAAATCACAATACCTGCAACGAAGACGATATCGTGCGTGATGATGACGTCGCCTGTTGATTGTTTGCTATTCCTCTTTCTTCTTTCTATCTTAAAATGCGTTTTACTAAATTAAATGTTACATAGCATCAAACATTAAATTAATCCTTGTGCAAAAAAACAATAACTACCTGCAGTATAGGTAACGAAGTGCTTTGTATTTGTGTTTCTGGAGAGTTCGAAAGTAACTGCAAGTAATAAAATAATTAAGAAGCAGCCAAAGAAATAATAAATTAATAACAAATATTACAAACACAATAATATTAACCCTTTTTGGAACGGCATACGGAACCAAACACCGTAGCCCCTTAGCCGTAGTTACAAAATCTACGTCATCAAAATGTGCACTGCACACGGTACTAGCAGATGATGGGTTCCAATTGTTTTCTCCTCTGCAGTTTCAAATAGTTAAGACCCAGTCATCTCTACGATTTTTATTTCTAGAAAACCTATTAAAAAGGATGCAAGAGTTATTTCATAAAAAAATATAATATAGGTTCTATTATTTTCTTTTGTGATATATATACGGAACCCTAAAAAGTTACGAAATCTGATCGTACCGAGTCACATGCAACAAATTCAATTTTCCCCACTTTAAGGGTAATTTTCCCGTAAAAAAGTGGCCACATTGTTGTACTTTTGTTTACATTTTTCATCACATTCAATAAAACATAAATAACAAAAAAATATCACGAATCGTCAAAACTTACGAGTGGTAGGTGATTCCTTGTGATTTTTTAAGTTTACTCATGTAGTTCTTTGATGATTTCACCACACAAGACGGCATTTTTTTCAAATTTTCGTCGATACAAAAAGACGTGTCACTGTCGCTGTCACGCGGGGTAAAATGGTGGCGGGTTGTCGGACCCGCTGTATTTGTGTGAGTGTAGTGTCATGTACAACAAACGAAATTGTAGGACCTTGCACGCTTCACATCTTTATAGTGTGACATTCCGTCCGTCTTTTTTTCAGGTCCGTGGCAGAATGATTTATATTTAATACTTAATCAAAATTGATTTTTAAATTAGAAATTTAAATATTTTAAATTAAAATCAAAACAATTAATGGCGTTATTTTTGTATTTGTTTCGTTTGGATGTTACATTGTAGATGAAACCTTGTAAATCTGAAAATTAAAATTTTTGCTATGTGGTCGAACAGTTGTAAAGGTTATATAATGTAATGACTGCTCATCAATATCCGTGTCCAATAGTCTACCTACATGAGACGAGAAATATTGACCTTTTAGGGGCACAAACATACACCCGCACTTTCTCAAACATCGTCATCATCATCTTCAGCCTATAAACGTCCCACTGCTAGGCGCAGGCTTCCCACGTGGAGATAGCACGTGGGAATATTGGGCCATAACCTACAACGCTGGCCCAATGCGTGTTGGTGGGTTTTAACAACTGTCATCTTACGACAACAAACGGGACCAACGGCTTAACGTGCCTTACATTCTACCTTACCTTCGCTCGTTCGGGCTGATGCCCTCACTCACTGCGGTGAGGTAGAACGCCCAATATACATCACATTCATGACATGTGTTCATTGGTCGTTGATTTCATCTAAATATTATGCACCAAGCACCGCCCGTCTGTTTATATAATATCTATGTATCATGATTTTAACGCATTCATTTGAAAACATCGTAGCTGTATCTAGTCTTGTACAGCTTTCAACTGATGATGAAGTTTGTGAAACAAAAACAATCTTTAAAATTAGAGCGCGTTTATTCTCCTTTACCGACTGAGTCAAATCGACATGGTAGATTACTACCCAGTACAATTCGCTGTGTCGTTTGCGGTCCATCAAATTGCGGGAAAACCAATTTAGTGATAAGTTTATTACTGCATAAAGACGGTTTACATTTTCATAACCTGTATGTTTATTCAAAATCCTTGTACCAGGCGAAATACGTATTTATAAAAAAAGTTTTAGATATGGTGCCCGCAATTTCATATAATAAATACAACCATAACAGTGAAATATTAAGTCCACATGAGGCTTCACCTGATTCTATTATCATTTTTGACGACGTTGCATGTGAAAATCAAAATAACATAAGGGATTATTTTGCTATGGGACGTCATAAGAACATTGATTATTTTTATATAAATCGACTTATACGAAAATACCCAAACAGCTTGTAAGGGACAATGCAAATCTCATTATATTGTTTAAACAAGTTGACATTAATTTGAAACACGTTTATGATGAGCATGTTGGTTCTGATATGTCCTGGTCTCAATTTCGAGGAATGTGCTCAGCTGTTTCGAATAAGCCTTACAATTATCTTGTGATAAATAAAGATTGTGAAAGAAATAACGGATGCTACAGGTTGAAATTTGATACATTTATAATACTAGAATAACGTACATAACAGTTTGATACACTGTGAATGAATTACTCTCATTCATGATTCAGAACCAAGCAGTACTCTATCTAAAATGGAGAAAAATTTGAAACAACAAAATTAAATAGTAAAGTCTGCTGCAGCTGTAAAAAGAAAAGTTGGGATGATAAAGGAAGCGAGAAATTCGAATAATATGGCCCTGGAAACCATATATAAGCTTATAGTCGACCCTCTTGCCTTGTTAGTGAATAAAAATGAAGTACAACATCAACAGCATAAAAATCAATCAATGTCTCTTGTGAAAAAAAAAGAAAAATCAAAGCGAGACCTTGTCTTCTTCTAGTGAAGATTTCAATGATGGATATAGTGAAGAAGAAGAAATAGAATCTAACAATGACTTACACAAAAACAAAACACATACAGTACAACCATCCGAAGATCACAATGCCAGCGAGGAGTCATTCAAGTCTTTTCAGTCATCACCAAACGTTAAAGATCATACACTATCATGGTCAACATCATCGGATGTAATAGGTAATATAACTTTTGGAATTAGAAATGAACGCGGGAAATTGATGCTTGGTAGAACCCGCGTTTACGATGATGCTAAAATTCTAAAAATAGGAACGTACACATTGAAAAAAACAGATGGATTAAAAGAGCTCTTGTTTAAAAAGAAACCAAATTTAAAAATTACTACAGAGGAAGATTTTAATAATTATAAACTTCTTTTATTAGAAACTAATGCACACAGACGCAATTGTGATTCATCCAAACCAATAAACAGCAATAAAGGATTTAAGTACATGAATATTATAAAACCTTTATTTAAGTTTTCTAGAAATGCAACTACAAGTGTGGAAAGTCTTTCACATGGAGAAGGTATTAACGTACTAAAAAAAGTGAAAAAAAAATACGGACTTGGTTTATTGGGATGATCCAAATGAGTTAGTAGATCGTTTGAAAATATTATTCGCCTCACAAGATGCGGGCAACACTGGCTTAGACAATGAAATTATTGCAATTATGGAAGAACTGTGGGAAGCAGGAATAATCAAAGATGTAAAATATAAACAACGTTCGACAGGGAAATGGTTTAGTATGGATAAACCCTCAGTGAGACAATGAACATTGACAAGTTTGGACATCATATTCACAAGCGTCTACGATTAGCAGAATATATTGATAATTTTAGCGAATCATTAGTAAAGTCAGATACAGGACATTTCGATTTGAAATCATCAAAACTGAAAGGTTTAACGAATCCGGAAGAAGACGACGAAGCAGTAAATAAAGCTTATTTAGACAAAACAATTTAAGAAATAAGAGACGAAATAAAAAAAGTATCCCTTGATGTTAAAAAGTATCTTAATACCTTGGAAAAGGTAACCTCGTATCGTTTAAGTAATTTATATTATACTAAAGCAGAGATAGATCATTTGATTGAACAAAAAAATAAAAATGAGTAAAAAAGACATCGTCATTGAACTTCACAAAGCGGCGAGAAGAAATTTTCCGCGTCGATGTACAATCATTAAAGGAATAGATGATTTATGGCAAGCTGATCTTATGGATTTTCAAAAATATTCACATTTTAAT
Source organism: Scoparia ambigualis (assembly GCA_963921215.1). Lineage (NCBI taxonomy): Eukaryota > Metazoa > Arthropoda > Insecta > Lepidoptera > Crambidae > Scoparia > Scoparia ambigualis. The sequence continues at coordinate 11,411,586 of OY992525.1, read as the reverse complement.
AAAGGATTCAAATACATTTTGATAGTTATAGATACTTTATCAAAATATGTGTGGGTAAATCCTCTAAAATCAAAAGAGAAACAATGTGTTACACATGCGTTGCAAAAGATACTAACCAATTCTTTACGAAAACCTAAATATTTACAAACTGAGCAAGGCAAGGAGTATTATAATGATACTTTCAAAAAAATATTAGTAAAATATAATATAAACTATTATTCTACCTACTCTGTAAAAAAACCTACACAACCTTTACAAACTTTTCAGTTCGCACGGTCATAACCTGGGTCATTTAAACCTTTTGAAGTTAACAAAGAAAACCAGATGGTTGTAAAGTCTAACATAATTTGTTTGCGCCACAGCGCAACGGCCATTCAAAGCATACCGCCAGCTGTAAGGTGGTTGACTCAGCGGTTGTTGACGGCCGCGTCCGCCTATCTGCCGCGGCGCCACCGCTGCGCGACCCGCGGTCGCTCGCGTCGTGCGCCGACCGCGGGACTCGTCTGTCTGCTAACTACCGCGAGACGCCGACAGATATACGCGCCCTGGACGCCGTGATAGTGACTCTGTGCCCTTAATGATACTGCCTGTGAAGATAGTGCCTGTGTGCTGTGCCGTGATCGTGAAGTCCACTTCATCGCCCTGCCCGTGCTTTGCCCAGTTCGCCCAGTTCGTCTCCCGGTACATGCGATCCCGTCCAGCCTGTTCCCGGTTAGTCCCTTCTCTGCTGTATTTGGCGGTGTCCTCTGACCCGCGAATACATTTTGGTCATCTTCGAGCCGGTAATATTAAATACCGCGGCGACCTTCCCGTATCCAGAACCTAACTTTCGTTTAATTTTCAATTTAAATACAGTCCGCTAAAGATAATTATTTCCGCCCGTATTCTTATTCTGTGTCTAAATCCTATCCCTAATTCGTGCCATCATTTCTAAATTCATTTGTTCACATAACTTTACCCTGTCCCAATAAATATTTCGTCAGGTAGTTATGAATCGTTTGTGTTAGGATTGCGACCACACAACATCCGAATTATTTTAACGCAATTATTTTTGCATGTTGCTTTGATATTGATCTCGTGTATGCATCCGATTGTCTGATCACAGATCTATGTGTAGGAACCTATACGATCGTTGTCTAATGATACATTGTTAGTAGTTAAATTATTACGTTACGTAGGGTATTATAACGAGAGAAGGTCTCCCGTTTTATTACGTTGCGTGGGGTATTATGACGAGAGATGGTGTCCCGTTTTATTTTTTAATGAATTTTTTATGTCCGTGTCGTATTAAATCGGCTCAGATCCCGTGCATGCTCAACACGCGTGCCAAGTAGCGTGCTTTATTTTTCGCTAAAATTAATTTTATATTTTTTTTTGTTTTTAATTTTTGCCTTGGCAATCGGCTCATTCTTGTGCGTGCTCACCACAAGAGCATAGTACTTCTACACACGTTTGCCCACTTGTGGGACACAGACAGAGTGTCCCAACCTTTTTAATTAAGTTTTTATTATTAGTTTATTTTTATTTTTTTTTGTTTGCGACTGACTCATTCTTCGCGCTAGTGTCCGCTACAGGTCTGCCCGACTGTGAGCGCCTTGCCCAACAGTGGGCTACGGATAGCGTGAATTTTTTTTTTGTTTTTGTTGTTTTGTTTGCTTTTTGTTTTGCGGTCGGCTAATATTACGTACGCGCGTTCAATAAACACAGACATACACATACGCACGCGTTTGCACCACCCGTGGGCCATATACAAGGCGTCCCAACTTAGTTTTGCTTTCCTTATTGTTGCGTTAATTTTAGCCCATTTGCGTTTACCTTAGTAAACAAATACGTCCAGCCCAACTATAGAATATATACAGGGTGTTGTTCTTTTTACTGCCTTTAAATTTGTTAATTCTTTTTATTTTTTATTATTTTTTCTTGTCTCCTTTTTTCATCGCGATGCCGACCAAGTCACAAGCCGCGATATTTAGGGAATCAGTTAAGGCCATACTTAAGCTCCTTGAGTTAGGGTCACAAATTATTGCTGGCAGCACCACACATTCCAAATTGGAGTTTAACGTGCGTTTCGCACAGATACAAGGCGTGAAAGACAGGATGGACGCAGTGTATTATAGCATTCTTGACGAGGAGGACCTGGACGAGAAGACCGAGAAGACATACACTGAGAACCACACAAAGGCCTCCGGAGCGTACCTGGGGATACTTATGGCTAGGGAGGAAATCTCAACCTCTTCCACGTCATCCCCAACCCATAGCGCTCAGCCCAGTTTCGGCGTCAATACGCCCACAGCCGTCCTCCCCAAGATAGCGCTGCCTAGGTTCAGCTCAAAAGTGGAGGACTGGCCTTCCTTCATTGCGCTGTTTAGGAGTCTGACTGACGACATGGCGACCCTGTCGGACGCAGTCAAGCTCCACTACCTATTCTCAAGTCTCAGCGGTGAGGTATTAAGTATGGTATCCCACTTAAAGGTCACCAATGAGAATTTTGCCGTGGCCATGGACATCCTCACGAAGCGGTACGAGAACCGCCGGGTTCTCATTGATAGTTTTGTGGACATCATCCTGGGGCTGCCAAGCATCCATACGCGCTCGAACATCCGCACACTGTTCCTTACGCCGCTCATATCGGCTCAGTGTGCCCTCAACAATTTAGATCTGCCCATAGGAGACGACTACGTGTTTGTGTCAATAGTGGTGCGGAAGCTCAAGGGCGAGCTCCGCACGCTATTTGAACGCAGGCACGGGTCTAGTAACACCCTGCCCACGTTAAGGGACCTTATCTCCTACCTCGAGGAGCACGCACGCTGTGTGGAGACAGAGTTCTCCAACATAGCCCAGCCGCAGCCCATTTACGCCCTGCCCGGCCCTTCTCGTAGCCGCGCGCCTCCTCAGTTGCCCCATCGCACTTATGCTCAGGCGGCTCAGCAACAGCCCGACCATTACCGTGGCCGCTCCTCAGCTACATCGCCTCACCGCGCCTATGATCAGCCTACTCACCAACCGTTCCGCCCAGCGCAGCAAATGCGTCACCGCCCATCCACCTCCCCGGCTCGCAGTCAGCCCTTCCCCGTATACTCGGCCTTACAGCAAAGCTGCTCCTCATCATCGTCCTCGTCCTCTTCCTCACGCTCGACGTCCTACTGTCCCTATTGTGCCACTAGGGGACATACGCTCATGACGTGCAGATGGTACAATGCCCAGCCAACACAGGGCCGTTGGGACTTTGTACAGGCACGCGAGCGCTGCCAGCGTTGTCTCGGCCGTCACTACGAGAGCGAGTGCAGGTCAAGGGGGGCATGCAAGAACTGTGGGAGCACGAACCACCACACGTCCCTCCATCGACCATACGGCCCAACGCACTCAGCTCATTCGTCGTCTGTACATGTACCCCCACCACAGCTGACAGAGCACTCGAGGGAGCGTCCCAGACACAGCAGGCGGCACGAACCCGCACAGGCTAAACAGGTGCGACCCAGCTCTGCTCACAGAGCCAGCCCGCCCAGGTCCGGTTCGCCAGGTAGGCCCCGCGAACGCCGCCAGCAATTATGACTCCCAACTATCACAGAGCACCCTAGCGAAGAGGTAGATTTAGCCCATGCCCAGTCAACCCATGCCCACACAGCTGATACATACACAGCTCATACAATTTCAGCTGATACTCAATCAGCTCACTCACCTTCTGTGCCCACTGGCACACCCATTTTGTTGCCAACTGTCTCACTAAGAGTCGCGGACGTACATGGCCATCTTCACACAGCCAGAGCTTTATTGGACTGTGGCAGTATGCTGACATTAATAACGTCACGCATGGCACGACTTTTGAACCTGCCATCAAAACCCACTTCTTTAAAAATTACAGGAGTTGGGAATCAGCACAAACATGAGTCAAAGGCGGCAATAACAATAGTATGCCGACCCACTCACAATGATACTCCTACAATCACTGCCACAGCTCACATTTTAAAAAACGTCACTGGCTACCTTTCCTTAGAGAAGGTACCAAACATTTCCCACGTAATAGGCCAGCCACCCGTGCCATTGGCTGACCAGCTTTACCACACACCAGCCCCGATCGACCTCTTATTGGGGTCGGACGTTCTTGGCCAGGTGTTGGACGGGACTAAGGTCTCGTTGGGCCCGGGCAAGCCCATAGCCTTCGGCACGATTTTCGACTTCGCGTTGATAGGACCCATTGAGGACTTGTATGCGCAGCCGGCGCAGCAGGTTAACTCAGCTCACGTCGTCAGCTCACAACCAGACTCAGCTGAATCAGCCCAGGACATACGTCAGAGTCTGGAAAGGTTCTGGGAGTCTAAGGAGCCCCTCCCTCAATCTCACACACATAATGATCCCCTGGAGGAACAATGCGAGGAAATCTTCCGCTCTACCACTACACGCGATCCCTCAGGCAGATATACGGTCGCTCTGCCCTTTCTAAAGGACGCCCCTCAAATAGGTAAAACTCACCCTATCGCATTACGCAGATTCCTCAATATTGAGAAGAAGCTAATGGCGAACCCGTCTCTGCGTTCTAAATACGTCGACTTCATGGCCGAATACATCGACTTAGAGCACATGGCTCCCTGTCACCCAAATACATTCGCCCATAAACCTCACTTCTACATCCCTCACCATGGCGTATTTAAGTCAGGGTCGGACAAGCTGCGCATTGTTTTTGATGGTAGCTGCAAAAGCTCCAATGGTGTCAGCATAAATGAATGCCTACACACAGGCCCCGCCCTTCAACAGGACATTGTGGACATCATCATGTCCTTCAGAACGCATCCAGTCGTTTTCAGCACTGACATCCAGAGGATGTTCAGAAATGTGCTGGTTGCCCCAGACCAGAGACGGTATCAGCTGATACTATGGCGGTCCTCACCAGATCACCCTCTGCTCACCTACGCCCTCAATACAGTCACCTACGGCTTAAGATCAAGCCCATACCATGCAATCCGCACTCTGCTTCAGCTGAGCGCACCAATCAAGAATCGCCTCACAATCCCCAAGTTAGAGTTGTCGGCCGCCACTCTACTCTCCCAGCTCATGATCCGTGTGTCAGTTCAGTTATCGGCCCATATCAGTATACAACAACACATATGTTGGTCAGACAGTACGATAGTCCTGGCCGGGCTCAATACACCGCCTCACCGTCTTCAACCCTTTGAAGCCAACAGGGTAGTCAAAATCAGCTCAGGCTCACCAGAATGTACCTGGCGACACGTACCTTCCGAGCTCAACCCGGCAGATTGCGCAAGCAGAGGGATGTCTGCGCAATCCCTGTCAGCCCACGACCTATGGTGGTCTCCCACGTGGCTTGGACAGCCTTGTGAGTCTTGGCCTGCGATGCCCTTAGCTCTGGGCCATCACGCCCTGCCCGGCCTTAAGCCCAAACACGTCCCGTCACTGGTCACAGTGCCCGGTCTTGACTTTGACCTGCTCACTCGGTTCAGTTCACTAGACAAGCTCGTCGGAGTGACAGCTTGTCTAAAACGCTTTCTGCACAACTGCAGACACCACCCAGATTCGCGACGCTCAGGCCCCTTGTACGTCAGTGAACGAAGAGAGGCCCTACTTTACTGGGTGCGCAGTGTTCAGCACAATGAGTTTGCAGAGGACATCCACCGCCTTCAAACTGGCAAAATCTGCTCCGTCAGACTCCAGCGGCTGTCACCTCTTATTAAAGATGAGCTCCTTAGAGTTGGTGGACGACTGTCCCATGCGTCTATCCGATATGACGCGCAGCATCCGCTCATACTTCCCAGCTCTAGCCCACTTGTAGACCTTATCATTGACCACTACCACAAAATACACTGCCACCCTGGCGCTGACACTTTACACGCTATCCTACGCCAACAATTTTGGATATTGTCCGCGCGCCGTATTATTAGACACCGAGTTTTTAAATGCATTAGATGCTTTCGATGCCGGGCCCAGCCGCAAGCGCCCTTCATGGCCGACCTGCCAGCCGATAGAGTTACGCCTCAGCCAGTATTTAGTCAAGTCACGACCGATTTTGCCGGACCATTCCTCGTTAAATCTAGTACCCTACGTAATATTAAACTCTTAAAAGCGTACTTTTGTATATTCGTGTGCCTCTCGACTAAGGCGGTTCATTTAGAACCGGTCTCGGACGTCAGCACGGAAGCGTTCCTCGCGGCATTACAGCGTTTTATAGCACGCCGCGGTGCCCCGGTTCTCATCCGCTCGGACTGCGGTACAAATTATGTAGGCGCTAGAAATCAGCTCATCGAAGTACAAAACTTTCTTGCCTTGAATAATGACACGATTGCGCACAAGCTCGCTGGTCAGCACATTACTTGGTTGTTGAACGTCCCTAAGGGACCATGGTTCGGTGCGTTACATGAGATCAACGTAAAATCAACAAAGCAACTTTTATATCGCGTAATTGGCGAACAACACCTCACATTCGAGGAATTCTCCACACTTTTAGCTCGAATCGAAGCGGTCCTTAACTCGAGACCTCTCTGCCCACTTTCGTCTGATCCTTCAGAGTTTGAGCCGCTTACAGCCGGACACTTCCTTATAGGCCGCCCACTAACGGCCCTTCCCGAACTATCCGTGGAAGATAGGCCGATCTCCACACGTAGGCGATTCCAGATGGTACAGGCCCTTTCCCAGCGCTTCTGGACGCTGTGGACCCAGTCCTACCTTCATACCCTTCAAACCCGCTCCAAATGGTTGTCCCCATCCTCCCCTCCCCGAGTTGGCGAGCTCGTCCTCATCAAGGAGGACAACCTGCCTGCCCTCCAATGGAGACTGGGGCGCATTGCTCGCACCCTGCCTGGGAAGGATGGCGTCGTGCGGGTGGTAGACCTGGACACCGCGAATGGACATCTTCGGAGGCCTGTATTCCGGATCGCCAGGCTCCCATTGGATGAGCCCACCCTGGGCCCCGGGAAGATGTTTGCGCCACAGCGCAACGGCCATTCAAAGCATACCGCCAGCTGTAAGGTGGTTGACTCAGCGGTTTTTGACGGCCGCGTCCGCCTATCTGCCGCGGCGCCACCGCTGCGCGACCCGCGGTCGCTCGCGTCGTGAGCCGACCGCGGGACTCGTCTGTCTGCTAACTACCGCGAGACGCCGACAGATATACGCGCCCTGGACGCCGTGATAGTGACTCTGTGCCCTTAATGATACTGCCTGTGAAGATAGTGCCTGTGTGCTGTGCCGTGATCGTGAAGTCCACTTCATCGCCCTGCCCGTGCTTTGCCCAGTTCGCCCAGTTCGTCTCCCGGTACATGCGATCCCGTCCAGCCTGTTCCCGGTAAGTCCCTTCTCTGCTGTATTTGGCGGTGTCCTCTGACCCGCGAATACATAATTAAAACACAAAAACCTAAAATAGTTCGTAAACCTAAGTTTCAACTTGGTGATCATGTTCGTATTAGCAAATATAAAGGAGATTTTTACAAAGGTTATACTCCTAACTGGTGTACGGAAATATTTGTTATAGTTAAGGCAAATAATACGCATCCACCTACTTACTATTTAGAAGATAAACACAGACAGAGGATTTTAGGATCTTTCTATGAATATGAATTACAAAAAACTACTGATCTTTATCTCATTGAAAAAGTTTTAAAAAGGAAAGGTAGAAAACTTTTTGTTAAATGGTTAGGTCTCAGCACAGACCACTTATCCCAGGTCTCAGCGACGAAGAAAATAGTTGGGTGGACAAAAATGCGCTTGTTTTGTAATATAAATAAGGCATCGCTATTAGATATAACTCACTTGAAAGACCTCAATGAAGGGAGGAAGTGGTATTATTAACAACTTAATAAATAAATTACAGTTTGAGTTACATCTCCCTGGTTATCAGTTTTGTGGTCCCGGGACAAAACTCCAAAAACGATTACAAAGAGGTGATTGAGGTATAAATAAATTAGATGAAGCTTGTATGTATCACGACATTGCTTATAATAACAGTGATTTAAGTGTTCGACACAAAGCCGATTTACAACTTTTGAATATGGCTAAGAAAAGATTGATATCAAAGGATGGTGGAAAACGAGAAAAAGTAGCTTCATATATTGTAAAAAAAGTAATGAAAGCAAAACTTAAGGCTGGAGCTGGAGTTAGATCATTTATGTCAGTTGTAAAAAAAATACAGTCCCAATTAAAAAAACTAAAATTTAAAGACAATCATTCTGCTATAAAATTGGGTCATGCAGCTGCGAAAACATTGTTTACAAATAAAAAAGGAATACGGTTGCCCCGGTGTATTCCTATTCCGAAAAGTGGTGGTTTCTTACCTCTGATTCCAATTTTCGCTGGATTATCAGCTCTTGGTTCACTTGCTGGAGGTGCAGCTGGTATAGCAAAAGCAGTCAATGATTACAAGGCAGCTCAAAAAAATCTTCAAGAATCTGAACGACATAACAAGATGATGGAAGCTGTAGCTCTAGGAAAAGGATTGTATATCAAGCCCCGTAAAAAAGGAACTGGTTTATATCTGAATCCTTCAAAAAACTTATAAAACGGCTACCCAGACGCCCTCTCACTAATTTTGATATATTGGAGCATGCTACTGATATTCCACACTTTCGAGGAGTTTTCATGAGAGATGCACTTCCTTCAAAACCAAGAAAGATCGAGTGTGCCATTATAAATTTAGATAGTTCTGATAATCCCGGAACCCGTTGCCTATGTTAAACATAATGACTACTGTGAATATTTCGATAGTTTTGGTAATCTAAAGCCACCGTTAGAATTGATAAATTATTTAAGGTACATGACTGTAAACTATAATTATGTACAGTATCAAAAGTTTGGAACTATAAACTGTGGTCATCTTCGTTTGAAATTTTTAAAAGACTATTGGAAAAAACATATAAAATGATAATTAAATTAAAAAACTCATCAGTACAAATATGTCTTTCACTGTGTCAATAACTGGCAGAGGAGAATCCTTTTTAACAAATTACTCACCAACCTTACAATTACATGGAGAATATGAGTGTGGACTTTTATATTTTTCAACTTTCAATTCTATCCCGAACATAGATGAAAGAAATAATAAATTTTATTATGGCAAAAACAAAGTAATTGAAATACCTGAAGGATCCTATGAACTTCAAGGTATTTGTGATTTTTTGAAAAGTAACATTAAGAATGCTGCATTAAAATTAACTTGCAATAATAATACATTAAAGACATGTGTTTACTGTTCTGAAAATGTTTACTTTGATAAAAATAATTCTCTTGGTAAAATTTTGGGTTTTGGTATGGATACAATAAAAGCTAATATAAGCACCGAATCTCGGTATCCCGTCAGCATTTTATCAACAACTGTAGTGCGCATCGAATGTGATATAATCAGCGGATCATTTGTGAACGGGAAAGCAAGTCATATTATTTACGAATTTGTGCCTAACGTACCACCAGGCTATAGACTCATCGAAATACCTAAAAACCTAATTTATTTTCCCGTTAATCAAAGTTCAATAAGTGCTATTAACATAAGGTTGTTAGACGCTGAAAATAAGCAGATCAACTTACGTGGTGAAGAAGTGCAGCTGTATTTACACTTTAAAAATAAATGTTGAATTTCAATAAAACCCCATCCACATCTACTGCTCAAGTCAGTTCTAAAAGATCCTCTCAGAAAAGAACACTGCTTCGTTCAAAGAAGAATCTAACCAAAAGCAATAAGGAATTTTTAAAACTATTGGGCTTGTTAAAATGAATATTTTAAATATTACTCAACCGACATCATACGATAACAGCATCGAAAGTTTTAGTTTTAGTTTATATAACAAGTTTTAACAATAACGATGAAATACGAATACCTATTAATCAGCAAGATTTGTATGTGTTGCCCGCACTCAGCAGTTTGTACATTGAGGGCAAAGTCAACGTGTATAAATATAACAATACTACGAAACAAAAAGAAAGAATGACAAGTATGCATTTTGTTAATAACCCTGCATTATTTCTTTTTCAAGATATTCGATATGAGTTGAATGGTGTAGAAATATATAAGGTAAAAAATGCAGGGATTTCTACAACTATAAAATCTTATCTTTCGTTGAATGAAAATGAATCGAAATGTGCAAAAGTTTGGGGCTGGTCACCTACAGGTACAACCACTGTCAACAGTGGAGCATTCTCCGCATCAATACCTCTGAATAAAATATTGGGTTTTGCTGAAGATTATAAAAAAAATCATAATTAAGTGTAAGCATGAGTTAGTACTATTGAGGAGCAACACAAATCTCAATTCTTTGAAACTATCTGCCGATGAAATTGTGGAGGATATAATAATAAGTAAAATTGTTTGGCGAGTCCCTCACGTTAAAGTCTCAGACCGTGAAAGAATTAATTTATTAAAGCATTTAGAGAAAGATCGTCCCATTACAGTGGCATTTCGTAATTGGGATTTGTACGAGTATCCATTATTGCCTAAAACACGTAAACACGCTTGGTCTATTAAAACTTCATCACAAATTGAAAAACCACGATTTGTAGTTCTTGCTTTACAAACTAACCGTAAACATAATGCGACAGAGTCTATGGCAGAGTTCGATCATTGCTTTATTCGTGATGTAAGAGTATTTTTAAATTCATCGTATTACCCTTATGAAGGACTGAATATTAATTTTGCTGACAACAAATTTTCATTAATATACGAACAGTATGCAAGATTTCAGCAGTCTTATAACGGCCGCAGACCAGAGCCGTTGTTGAGTTTGAAAGAGTTCAAAGAAGTTGCTCCTTTATTTGTTGTTGACTGTTCTCGCCAACACGAAACGTTAAAGGGATCAATTGATGTACGCGTTGAAATAGAAACAGATCAAGAAATACCTGATCAGACGGCCGCATATTGCCTTAAACTGAACGACTGCATGTTTGAATATAAGCCTCTTAGTAACATCGTTAAAAAACTATCATGAATAACGATACGATAATAGTAGATGTGCAAGGTTTTAAAAGTGAGAAGAATGAATTTATATTAAAAGAATTAGTTATAGCCACACACTCAAATCTTTTTAATTAAACCTCCATATCCATTCTCAACATTAACTCTCGAAGAAAGGAAACATGTTTGGTGGATAGAAAGAAACCGAGGATACCGATGGAGTGAGGGATATATTGACTACAGAGAATTTAAAAGACTCATTAAACCTTACATAAGAGAACGTAAAATTATAGTGAAAGGACAAGAAAAAGTTAAATGGGTGCGAGAATTATGTGGGCACGAAAATGTTTTAGATCTAAGTGATAAAGGTATACCTAATCTCGAAACACTAAGTAAACTTTACTGTAAAGATATGTTAGCATACAATTGTCTTAACCACATAAAATATTGTGCATTGAGAAATGTTATTTGTATAAGAAAATGGTTGATAGAAAATAATGTATCTTTGCTTGACTTTTTTAAATAAATAAATTAGTGTACCTACATGTAAAATGTCTTTTATTTTTAAATATTCCTAATATTTAAAAGTATAAATGATACAACATATCACATTTCTATTAGAAAAAAAACTAAACCAATATTCATTATTCAAAACAAGAATATATTTTAGACACTTTTTTAAATAAATGTTTCTCTCTGTAGGTTTTATACGTGACTGATATTACGCATAAATCCTACTCGAGATGTTTAATTCTTCATAAAAAATATTAATAGCTTTACAGACTATAGCTATATCCACATATTTTTTTTGACATATTATTGATGAGACCTTCAGTCTCGTCCATAATTTGGTCCACGTGTTCGACCACCACATACTGCGCTGACAAAAGGGTTGCGTCCACGGACCTGAAAAAAAGACGGACGTAACCTCGTCTAATCATGAGTGAAGCATGCTAATGGCCGCCCGTTTATGGTGTGTGCGTAATCTGAGGGTTGCCATCATAAACCATCAATTTCCCTAATTTTTCAATCTCGCAAACTAAAACATTGTTAACATTATGTAATCATATACATATTATTAAAACGTGACATTGCATAAACCATGTTTTTATTCGTTGTGAGCTCCCGATATTTCAGCAATTTAAACGGTTGCACTTTAGAATCTTAATGTTGATGACTTAACAAACATCATTTTTAAGACCACAGTGATAGAAAAGAAAACACATGTTACTTGTACGTATAAATAAATATATTATTTCCTTAACATAATGTTTGATGTTTATGTATTAAGTAATGAATAATAATAAAATAATCATTTATAATGATGAAATAATCAGTGCCATTAGAGCAAATTGGGAATTTTGATATCGCCTAAATCATATACAACTTTGCCTTCTCCATCATAGCAAGGAACTTACCATCACAAACATAATGTATTATAATAAAAAACGGGGTGTATCTATTTAAATAGAGATGTTTGTAAGAGAAATACTGACATATAATTTATATATTACTTAGATAACTAAAATAATTTGTACTTTATTTCCGTTAACACAATTTAGTTTCAAAAGCTCATTTTATAGTAGTTCTGTTAAATTTTTATTCAAATCATTTAAATCTATAGTAATCATGTTAGGCATAAAAGGATATTAGCGAACTCCCATACAAACTTTAGTCAACTCTTTTTTTAAGCGTCTATAAATGAAAAAAATATGTTGGTCGTGGTGCTGCTTCAATTTTCGGTGATAGCTGAAAGAGAAAAATAATGTCAAAATTTTAAAGACCCAAAACAAAAAATAAAGCATTATATATAAATTCACAGACCTCGTGCTCTACACGACTTGAAAGGAAGCATTAAAAATGAACATAGCTATTATAGATTATTAATGAAAAAAAAATATTTTCAAAAAATTTATCGACTTTTCCAAAATTTGTTTATACTATCCTAAAGCCCTTAATTTTCCGCGTCTATTAAGTCCTAATAGATCGTCGTATCTCAAAGCTGCGAAGTTCCACAGGGATATGACGCCCGAGTAATACCGCACGGCAACGCTCCACGCGCCGCTAAGGGGGAGCATACTGCCCCCCCCTACCACTCCCACAAAAAAAAGTAAAAAATATAAAATGTTCCCCGTCTCAATATCTCTAGGCGTCTCTCTCAGTTTTTCGATTTTTGACTTCGTTCACGAGATATCGAAGATATTCAGTGTTAAAAAATCAAGGTTTTTTTGGTTTTTTTTTTAATTTTTGAAAAAGTTTTCGACTTTTACAAAAAGTTTATTCACCATCTGAAAGCCATTGAAATTCTACGTCTTTTGAGCTCTAATACATCCTCATGGTCCTAAACCACTATATACCACGGGGCAAACACACTTTTCAGCGAAAATGGGGCCCTACCGGAGCGATCGAAAAACATTTTCAATGTTAAAAAAAAGTTCATACTTGTTGTGAAGAAGTAGTTTTGCTTGATACATGTAACCAAGGCTGATCTTAATCACATGCTTCTGATCCGTTGTTTGTTTTAAAGAAAAAAACATTATGATAAATTATTCAACAAAGACTGATAATTTCGATATCTTTGTGTTTGGTCATATACCTGCAGCAGGTATATGACCAATAAATATATATGGTAAATACAGCAGCTGTAAAGATGTATTCGACAAATCTATATTGTTGTAGGGATTCTTTACTGGCATCTGATATTTCTGCATCGACATTTTATTAAATCATCAGGTCTAGGTCTATACCAACAACGAAATCATAAGCCGTATACAATGACTTGACACAAACAGAGCAAATGGTTGTTGGCAGATGTAAAAAAAAAAGAAATTGGTTGCCTGTAAAGTCGGTATACGGGCGAAAGTTTTACGTGACAACGACTTTGAGTGGTAAAATAATTTTAATGTGAATATTCATTCGTATAGTAGGAAGAAGGATGAAATAATAGTAACAATTTAAAACATTTATTTATACAAAGAATTATATTTAAAACATTAATTTATACAAAGAATCTCGCACTGAATTTCATATTAACAAAATCTTAGGCGGGCTAACCATGCCCGAGTGGAAGGGACGCGTGCCTCTCACTCGCTCTCATTGTGAGCGCATAACGTGAGCGGAGCGTAACGCAGTTTCTTGAAGTGTCACCCGGCAAACCAATTTATAAGACGTTGTCACGTCAACAAACAAACATACAGACATTCACATTCTTAATATCATATTATTCTACTATTCTATAGTCTACTAAAATCAGTAGGTTTGTTACCACTTTATTACGTAGATTTTTAAAAAGGCACAATACCTGCAACGAATACGATATCGTGCGTGATGATGACGTCGCCTGTTGATCGTTTGCTATTCCTCTGACATTCGATGACATCTTAAAAAGCGTTTTACAAAATTAAATGTTACATAGCATCAAACATTAAATTAACCCTTGTGCAAAAAAACAATAAGTACCTGCAGTATAGGTAACTAAGTGCTTTGTATTTGTGTTTCTGGAGAGTTCGAAAGTAACTGCAAGTAATAAAATAATTAAGAAGCAGCCAAAGAAATAATAAATTTATAACAAATGTTACAAACACAATAATATTAACCCTTTTTGGAACGGCACACGGAACCAAACACCGTAGCCCCTTAGCCGTAGTTACAAAATCTACGTCATCAAAATGTGCACTGCAAACGGTACTAGCAGATGATGGGTTCCAATTGTTTTCTCCTCTGCAGTTTCAAATAATTAAAACCCATTCATCTCTACGACTTTTATTTCTAGAAAACCTATTAAAAAGGATGCGAGATTTATTTCATTAAAAAATATAATATAGGTCCTATTATTTTCTTTTGCGATATATACATATACGGAACCCTAAAAAGTTACGAAATCTGATCGTACCGAGTCACATGCAACAAATACAATTTTCCCCACTTTAAGGGTAATTTTCCCGTAAAAAAGTAGCCACATTGTTGTACTTTTGTTTACAATTTTCATCACATTCAATAAAACATAAATAACCAAAAAATATGACGAATCGTCAAAACTTACGCGTGGTAGGTGATTCCTTGTGATTTTTTAAGTTTACTCATGTAGTTCTTTGATGATTTCACCACACAAAACAACATTTTTTTAAAATTTCGTCGATACAAAAAGACGTGTCACTGTCGCTGTCACGCGGGGTAAAATGGTGGTAAAATAGTGTTGCCAGATCCGTAGGTCAAAACTATCCTAGATTTACTGCAAAATTATCGTGTTTTTATCGCATTCAAAAAGACAGAATTTATACGACTGGGCACTCCAAATATGGTAACATCCAACGTCACGAGCTAAAAAAAAAAAAAAAGCTCATCACCTAGAAAAAGGACTGACTGTGGGACCTTAAATTTCGTTATTTCCAAAGTGTGACTGAACGACTGATGCTAAACCAGGTTTGTCACAAAATTATCGTAGAACTGACAAAAAATATCGTGGAAAGTCGACGAATTATACAAATTATCGTGCGATACTTAATTATTATTTTTTATCGCATGCCCCTCCAAATTATCGTGGATCTACGATAATTATCGCACGTCTGGCAACGCTGGTCGGACGTCGGACCTGCTGTATTTGTGTGAGTGTAGTGTCATGTACAACAAACGAAATTGTAGGACCTTGCACGCTTCACATCTTTATAGTGTGACATTCCGTCCGTCTTTTTTTCAGGTCCGTGGTTGCGTCATCGTCACCGGATGCTGCGGCTTCTTGTTCGAGGTCTATAATTTCTATTTTTATTAGGCGGCGTCCTTTTGCCGGCGCACTTTTCACCACAAATGATTGCTGTGGGTTGTGGAAATGTTTTAGAAAGGATCTTTTCTTTATTTTTCTCTTGCGAGTATTTTGCGCATTCCGAAATTTGAGCTGCAACGGGGACTCTTGCGGTTCCACAACCCAGGGTGGAAACATCTCCGACCATCCTGCTAGAGGATCTTGCGCATTTTGTAGTTCAGGAGATGGTGAAAGTTGTTCTTCGCGTGCCAGGACGCTGCTATTTGACATATTCTGAAAATAATAATAATAATAAAAAATATACATTTAAAATCAAAAACTCTGTTTGCAAAATATTACTTATAAAACAAATAACTTACCATATTCAACGTTCGTGTGTAAATAAAATTGTATTTTAGCAAACATACAATATTTATACCTTTGCATCTTGTTCGTGTGTGTAATGTAAACACATCACATAGCTGATACTCAGACCGTGAAAGAATTAATTTATTAAAGCATTTAGAGAAAGATCGTCCCATTACAGTGGCATTTCGTAATTGGGATTTGTACGAGTATCCATTATTGCCTAAAACACGTAAACACGCTTGGTCTATTAAAACTTCATCACAAATTGAAAAACCACGATTTGTAGTTCTTGCTTTACAAACTAACCGTAAACATAATGCGACAGAGTCTATGGCAGAGTTCGATCATTGCTTTATTCGTGATGTAAGAGTATTTTTAAATTCATCGTATTACCCTTATGAAGGACTGAATATTAATTTTGCTGACAACAAATTTTCATTAATATACGAACAGTATGCAAGATTTCAGCAGTCTTATAACGGCCGCAGACCAGAGCCGTTGTTGAGTTTGAAAGAGTTCAAAGAAGTTGCTCCTTTATTTGTTGTTGACTGTTCTCGCCAACACGAAACGTTAAAGGGATCAATTGATGTACGCGTTGAAATAGAAACAGATCAAGAAATACCTGATCAGACGGCCGCATATTGCCTTAAACTGAACGACTGCATGTTTGAATATAAGCCTCTTAGTAACATCGTTAAAAAACTATCATGAATAACGATACGATAATAGTAGATGTGCAAGGTTTTAAAAGTGAGAAGAATGAATTTATATTAAAAGAATTAGTTATAGCCACACACTCAAATCTTTTTAATTAAACCTCCATATCCATTCTCAACATTAACTCTCGAAGAAAGGAAACATGTTTGGTGGATAGAAAGAAACCGAGGATACCGATGGAGTGAGGGATATATTGACTACAGAGAATTTAAAAGACTCATTAAACCTTACATAAGAGAACGTAAAATTATAGTGAAAGGACAAGAAAAAGTTAAATGGGTGCGAGAATTATGTGGGCACGAAAATGTTTTAGATCTAAGTGATAAAGGTATACCTAATCTCGAAACACTAAGTAAACTTTACTGTAAAGATATGTTAGCATACAATTGTCTTAACCACATAAAATATTGTGCATTGAGAAATGTTATTTGTATAAGAAAATGGTTGATAGAAAATAATGTATCTTTGCTTGACTTTTTTAAATAAATAAATTAGTGTACCTACATGTAAAATGTCTTTTATTTTTAAATATTCCTAATATTTAAAAGTATAAATGATACAACATATCACATTTCTATTAGAAAAAAAACTAAACCAATATTCATTATTCAAAACAAGAATATATTTTAGACACTTTCTTAAATAAATGTTTCTCTCTGTAGGTTTTATACGTGACTGATATTACGCATAAATCCTACTCGAGATGTTTAATTCTTCATAAAAAATATTAATAGCTTTACAGACTATAGCTATATCCACATATTTTTTTTGACATATTATTGATGAGACCTTCAGTCTCGTCCATAATTTGGTCCACGTGTTCGACCACCACATACTGCGCTGACAAAAGGGTTGCGTCCACGGACCTGAAAAAAAGACGGACGTAACCTCGTCTAATCATGAGTGAAGCATGCTAATGGCCGCCCGTTTATGGTGTGTGCGTAATCTGAGGGTTGCCATCATAAACCATCAATTTCCCTAATTTTTCAATCTCGCAAACTAAAACATTGTTAACATTATGTAATCATATACATATTATTAAAACGTGACATTGCATAAACCATGTTTTTATTCGTTGTGAGCTCCCGATATTTCAGCAATTTAAACGGTTGCACTTTAGAATCTTAATGTTGATGACTTAACAAACATCATTTTTAAGACCACAGTGATAGAAAAGAAAACACATGTTACTTGTACGTATAAATAAATATATTATTTCCTTAACATAATGTTTGATGTTTATGTATTAAGTAATGAATAATAATAAAATAATCATTTATAATGATGAAATAATCAGTGCCATTAGAGCAAATTGGGAATTTTGATATCGCCTAAATCATATACAACTTTGCCTTCTCCATCATAGCAAGGAACTTACCATCACAAACATAATGTATTATAATAAAAAACGGGGTGTATCTATTTAAATAGAGATGTTTGTAAGAGAAATACTGACATATAATTTATATATTACTTAGATAACTAAAATAATTTGTACTTTATTTCCGTTAACACAATTTAGTTTCAAAAGCTCATTTTATAGTAGTTCTGTTAAATTTTTATTCAAATCATTTAAATCTATAGTAATCATGTTAGGCATAAAAGGATATTAGCGAACTCCCATACAAACTTTAGTCAACTCTTTTTTTAAGCGTCTATAAATGAAAAAAATATGTTGGTCGTGGTGCTGCTTCAATTTTCGGTGATAGCTGAAAGAGAAAAATAATGTCAAAATTTTAAAGACCCAAAACAAAAAATAAAGCATTATATATAAATTCACAGACCTCGTGCTCTACACGACTTGAAAGGAAGCATTAAAAATGAACATAGCTATTATAGATTATTAATGAAAAAAAAATATTTTCAAAAAATTTATCGACTTTTCCAAAATTTGTTTATACTATCCTAAAGCCCTTAATTTTCCGCGTCTATTAAGTCCTAATAGATCGTCGTATCTCAAAGCTGCGAAGTTCCACAGGGATATGACGCCCGAGTAATACCGCACGGCAACGCTCCACGCGCCGCTAAGGGGGAGCATACTGCCCCCCCCTACCACTCCCACAAAAAAAAGTAAAAAATATAAAATGTTCCCCGTCTCAATATCTCTAGGCGTCTCTCTCAGTTTTTCGATTTTTGACTTCGTTCACGAGATATCGAAGATATTCAGTGTTAAAAAATCAAGGTTTTTTTGGTTTTTTTTTTAATTTTTGAAAAAGTTTTCGACTTTTACAAAAAGTTTATTCACCATCTGAAAGCCATTGAAATTCTACGTCTTTTGAGCTCTAATACATCCTCATGGTCCTAAACCACTATATACCACGGGGCAAACACACTTTTCAGCGAAAATGGGGCCCTACCGGAGCGATCGAAAAACATTTTCAATGTTAAAAAAAAGTTCATACTTGTTGTGAAGAAGTAGTTTTGCTTGATACATGTAACCAAGGCTGATCTTAATCACATGCTTCTGATCCGTTGTTTGTTTTAAAGAAAAAACATTATGATAAATTATTCAACAAAGACTGATAATTTCGATATCTTTGTGTTTGGTCATATACCTGCAGCAGGTATATGACCAATAAATATATATGGTAAATACAGCAGCTGTAAAGATGTATTCGACAAATCTATATTGTTGTAGGGATTCTTTACTGGCATCTGATATTTCTGCATCGACATTTTATTAAATCATCAGGTCTAGGTCTATACCAACAACGAAATCATAAGCCGTATACAATGACTTGACACAAACAGAGCAAATGGTTGTTGGCAGATGTAAAAAAAAAAGAAATTGGTTGCCTGTAAAGTCGGTATACGGGCGAAAGTTTTACGTGACAACGACTTTGAGTGGTAAAATAATTTTAATGTGAATATTCATTCGTATAGTAGGAAGAAGGATGAAATAATAGTAACAATTTAAAACATTTATTTATACAAAGAATTATATTTAAAACATTAATTTATACAAAGAATCTCGCACTGAATTTCATATTAACAAAATCTTAGGCGGGCTAACCATGCCCGAGTGGAAGGGACGCGTGCCTCTCACTCGCTCTCATTGTGAGCGCATAACGTGAGCGGAGCGTAACGCAGTTTCTTGAAGTGTCACCCGGCAAACCAATTTATAAGACGTTGTCACGTCAACAAACAAACATACAGACATTCACATTCTTAATATCATATTATTCTACTATTCTATAGTCTACTAAAATCAGTAGGTTTGTTACCACTTTATTACGTAGATTTTTAAAAAGGCACAATACCTGCAACGAATACGATATCGTGCGTGATGATGACGTCGCCTGTTGATCGTTTGCTATTCCTCTGACATTCGATGACATCTTAAAAAGCGTTTTACAAAATTAAATGTTACATAGCATCAAACATTAAATTAACCCTTGTGCAAAAAAACAATAAGTACCTGCAGTATAGGTAACTAAGTGCTTTGTATTTGTGTTTCTGGAGAGTTCGAAAGTAACTGCAAGTAATAAAATAATTAAGAAGCAGCCAAAGAAATAATAAATTTATAACAAATGTTACAAACACAATAATATTAACCCTTTTTGGAACGGCACACGGAACCAAACACCGTAGCCCCTTAGCCGTAGTTACAAAATCTACGTCATCAAAATGTGCACTGCAAACGGTACTAGCAGATGATGGGTTCCAATTGTTTTCTCCTCTGCAGTTTCAAATAATTAAAACCCATTCATCTCTACGACTTTTATTTCTAGAAAACCTATTAAAAAGGATGCGAGATTTATTTCATTAAAAAATATAATATAGGTCCTATTATTTTCTTTTGCGATATATACATATACGGAACCCTAAAAAGTTACGAAATCTGATCGTACCGAGTCACATGCAACAAATACAATTTTCCCCACTTTAAGGGTAATTTTCCCGTAAAAAAGTAGCCACATTGTTGTACTTTTGTTTACAATTTTCATCACATTCAATAAAACATAAATAACCAAAAAATATGACGAATCGTCAAAACTTACGCGTGGTAGGTGATTCCTTGTGATTTTTTAAGTTTACTCATGTAGTTCTTTGATGATTTCACCACACAAAACAACATTTTTTTAAAATTTCGTCGATACAAAAAGACGTGTCACTGTCGCTGTCACGCGGGGTAAAATGGTGGTAAAATAGTGTTGCCAGATCCGTAGGTCAAAACTATCCTAGATTTACTGCAAAATTATCGTGTTTTTATCGCATTCAAAAAGACAGAATTTATACGACTGGGCACTCCAAATATGGTAACATCCAACGTCACGAGCTAAAAAAAAAAAAAAAGCTCATCACCTAGAAAAAGGACTGACTGTGGGACCTTAAATTTCGTTATTTCCAAAGTGTGACTGAACGACTGATGCTAAACCAGGTTTGTCACAAAATTATCGTAGAACTGACAAAAAATATCGTGGAAAGTCGACGAATTATACAAATTATCGTGCGATACTTAATTATTATTTTTTATCGCATGCCCCTCCAAATTATCGTGGATCTACGATAATTATCGCACGTCTGGCAACGCTGGTCGGACGTCGGACCTGCTGTATTTGTGTGAGTGTAGTGTCATGTACAACAAACGAAATTGTAGGACCTTGCACGCTTCACATCTTTATAGTGTGACATTCCGTCCGTCTTTTTTTCAGGTCCGTGGTTGCGTCATCGTCACCGGATGCTGCGGCTTCTTGTTCGAGGTCTATAATTTCTATTTTTATTAGGCGGCGTCCTTTTGCCGGCGCACTTTTCACCACAAATGATTGCTGTGGGTTGTGGAAATGTTTTAGAAAGGATCTTTTCTTTATTTTTCTCTTGCGAGTATTTTGCGCATTCCGAAATTTGAGCTGCAACGGGGACTCTTGCGGTTCCACAACCCAGGGTGGAAACATCTCCGACCATCCTGCTAGAGGATCTTGCGCATTTTGTAGTTCAGGAGATGGTGAAAGTTGTTCTTCGCGTGCCAGGACGCTGCTATTTGACATATTCTGAAAATAATAATAATAATAAAAAATATACATTTAAAATCAAAAACTCTGTTTGCAAAATATTACTTATAAAACAAATAACTTACCATATTCAACGTTCGTGTGTAAATAAAATTGTATTTTAGCAAACATACAATATTTATACCTTTGCATCTTGTTCGTGTGTGTAATGTAAACACATCACATAGCTGATACAGCAATAAGGCCCGAAACACATAAACACGACACGACGTCGCGTCGTACCACGATGCGGTTGTATAAATCTTATTTGACAAGTAATAAGGTTTATAACACATTTGCTCGTAAAGTGGCTCTTATTACACCGATTTCGGCATCGTAATGTAGCTTATTACACACTAGTGCGGTAATGTAAAATTAGTAATAACACACTAGTGCGGTAATGTAAAATTAGTATTAATTTGCATCTATGGACAACACAGACCACGCCCACACAGTCCACGCTTCAGCAAGAAACAACTGCACAGTCTGCACAAGTGCTTAGATGGTGAGCTTTTAGTCCGTTAGTCGCCTTTTACGACACCGAAGAGAAAAGAGGGGTTTGGTAGTATTATTTTGATTAGCCCATCGAAGTTCTATGTTGTAAAATGTATGTTCAATCTTTAGTCCGTTAGTCGCCTTTTACGACACCGAAGGGAAGAAAGGGGTTGGTAGTATTATTTTGATGAGCCCATCGCCGTTCTATGCTGTTGAATGAATGTGCAGTCTTTAGTCCGTTAGTCGCCTTTTACGACACCGAAGGAAAGAGAGGGGTTGGTAGTATTATTTTGATGAGCCCATCGCCGCTCTATGCTGTTGGATGTATGTGCAGTCTTTAGTCCGTTAGTCGCCTTTTACGACACACAAGGGAAGAAAGGGGTTGGTAGTATTATTTTGATGAGCCCATCGCCGCTCTATGCTGTAGGATGTATGTGCAGTCTTTAGTCCGTTAGTCGCCATTTACGACACCCAAGGAATTGGATGGAAAGACTCCCTATCTTTCACATACCTATATTTTGTCGATTCAAACAGCGGCTTCTTGTTCAATAATTACTTTGAAAGTTTAAAAATAAATATGTCTAGTTTTAGTAATGAAGAACTAAGCTTACAGTCTACACCACCGGAAATAATAAGTGAAGCAGAAAATGTTATTGACAGCCTGTTATCATCTAAGTCCAAAGAAAAATACATGTTGGTTTACCAAAAATTATACACTAGAAAAGAAACAAAAACACGCAGTCATTTTCAGAAAAGGTGTTTTCCTCGCAAATATGTTATAAAACGTCGTATGACATACGTGCGCTTTGATAATTACAGCCTCTGCTTTCTTGTAGCCCTCGCCTACGACTCGGGCTAGCAATATCGCCTCTGCTGTAATTTTCAACTTACCGCACTAATATCATAATGTACTATTATGCAACCGCATCGTGGTACGACGCGACGTCGTATCGTGTTTATGTGTTTCGGCCCTAAGCCTGCATTGACAAGTTGAAACTTATGCAAGTTAAGACTTGTTCCTAAATCTTATTTTCTATGTACTGTACAATTATTTTGTATGTAAATGGAAACTACTGCGTATAATTATTTATTACTTAGGTATGAATATTTAGGTACAGTCGGCGGCAGATCAACCTACTCAAATCTGTCAAATTTCTCCCATGTCAAGTCAAGTCAAGTCAAAATATATTTATTCAATAAATCCAACCAACAAGCACCTTGAATCGTCCAAATCTTTTTTGACCTACCACCCATTCAGGACATAATTTTTTAACTGTGGCAAAGAATGGGCGCAAGAAACCACAGCGCACAAAAGCAACGACATTTACAAACAAAAAAAAGAGTATGTCGTTACCAGGTCAATACAAAATATGAATTTAAAAAATAAAAAAAATGATGCAATACAAAATTACAATACAATGTACCTACTTAGTAGTATCAATTAAATAAAGACAATTAGAAATAGCTGTTGGAGTGCTTGGAGCATTTCAGATCCAAGCTGTTTTGTCTTCTGTGTAATCTGACACTTTATAATAAGCTTTTTTATAAAGCTTTTCTTTGATTTTGATTTTAAATTTATTAAGATCTAATTTCTGAATATCATTTGGTACTTTGTTGTAAAATCTTACACACAGACCCTTAAAAGAATTATTTATTTTATGGAGCCTAGTATAAGGTACTGCTAATTTGTTCTTACTTCTAGTGTTTACATTGTGAATATCACTGTTTTTTGAAAACATTCCAGTATTATTATGAACATAAATCAAATTTTCATAAATGTATTGTAATGCAACTGTCATTATATTTATATTCTTAAATCTCTCTCTGAGAGAGTCGCCAGCCTTTAGGTTATAGATTGCTCGAATAGCCCTCTTCTGAAGCACAAAGATAGTTTGAATGTCGGCAGCATTTCCCCACAGTAAAATGCCGTACGACATTACACTATGAAAGTATCTGAAATAAACTAATCTAGATGTATCAACGTCAGTTAACTGACGGATCTTCATTACTGCATAAGCCGCAGAGCTAAGTTTATTCGACAATTTAGCTATATGTGGGCCCCACTGAAGCTTGGCATCTAACGTGATGCCTAGAAACACAGTGGTGTCCACAGGATTCACATTCCTATCTT
Source organism: Scoparia ambigualis (assembly GCA_963921215.1). NCBI lineage: Eukaryota > Metazoa > Arthropoda > Insecta > Lepidoptera > Crambidae > Scoparia > Scoparia ambigualis. Next base: position 11,387,263 of record OY992525.1, on the reverse strand, counting down.
TAATTTGTACACTAGTTGTTACTTGCTTAACATTAGGCAATACAAATCTTACACATTTGGTTTTTCCCTCGTTTAATAGCAAGTTATTTACACTAAACCAGTGAACAATCTTTGAGATCGCATTATTCACATCGTCATAATTTGGGTGTCGTCGTTTCACTTTGAATAAAAGTGAAGTATCATCAGCAAACAATACTATCTTATGACTGTCTTTTACAAAATAAGGTAAGTCATTAATATAAACCAAAAACAAGAATGGACCTAGTATTGAACCCTGCGGAACTCCCATTGTAACCACTGATCCCGGAGATCTTTTACCGTTAATGTCGACCTTTTGAATCCTGTTACTCAAGTATGAGATTAGAAGGCTCAAAGAAGCATCCCTAATTCCAAAGTGGTTAAGCTTCCTGATCAAAGTTTCATGTAAAACACAATCGAAAGCCTTGGATAAATCACAAAATACCCCAAGGGCATCCTGTGATTCCTCCCAGGTATCAAATATTTGGATTAAAAGCTCAACACCGGCGTCAGTTGTTGAGCGACCCCTAGTAAAACCATACTGTTTACAATGAAAAAGTTTATTTCTATGAAAATGAATTTGAATTTGGTCTAGCATCAACTTTTCAAAAATTTTACTAAATGTGGGTAGCACAGAAATAGGTCTAAAATTAGAGGGGTCAGAAGTGCTACCTGATTTAAATAATGGAATTAATTTACTATGTTTCATTAGGTCAGGAAAAACACCACAGTCAATGCATTCGTTAAATATGCAAGCTAAAACTGGAGCTATTGTCATAATTACTGATTTAGCGACATCCACGGAATTACCCCACAGATCAGCAGTTTTCTTTTTATTGAGAGTGTTAAATGTTTTTATTATATCTATAACACAAATTTTATGAAAACTGAAATTTCTTTCACAATCTTTAACATTCTCCTTCAAAACAGATTCAGCTACAGCGGGGGAGGAAATCGCAGGCTTTTGCAGTTGAAACTGGAATGTCAGTAAAAAACCTCTCAAATGCTGCAGCAACATCAGCATCAGAAGGCAAGGTTTTATTATCACAATATAAATTGTACTCATTATTACGACTTCTGACATTTCCTGTTTCACTATTTATAATATTCCATGTCATTTTTATTTTGTCATTACTATTCTTAATCTTAGAACAGTTGGCCTTGGCTAATCGGCATACTCTTTTAAATAACTTTGAATAATTTTTAACATATAATTTGAAGTCGTCGCTGGTGTTATAGTTGCGTTCACCATAAAGTTCATAAAGGCGTTTCCTACTTTTGTGAATACCAATTGTAGCCCATTCAATAAAAGATGCAGTACCACTAACCGAGATCTTTTTTGGAACAAAACATTTATTAAATTCTGAACAATATATGTTAAAAAAATCATTTTAAAAGACATCAGGGTTGTCATTGTATTCTAAAGATTTTAATTTGGTATCTAGATTGCTTTTAAAGCGTTCCAGCCGACCTGCAGTTTTTGGCACAACAGTGATATTCTTTTTCATCACTTGCTTACGCTGGTGTGGAAAGCTGACCATTTGGCCACAATGATCAGAGTCCAGGTTATTAATAATTTGCTTAGCCAGTGGTTTTACATTTGTATATATGTTATCAATACAGGTGGCCGAAGTGGCAGTTATTCTTGTCGGCTCCAAAAATAAATTATTCAAATTGTATGATAGAAATAAGTTTTTAATTTTAGTTGACAATGTGGAGTTTTCTAGCAAATTTATATTAAAATCACCGCAAACAATTATTGTTTTACCTACATTGCGGACCTTACGCAATGTCTCATCCATAACTTTTTCAAAAAGATCATACAATGCTGAAGGAGGTCTGTATACACTTATCACAACAAACTGCTCCAACTCCACACAAGCTATTTCTATTGTTCGCTCAACCGAGAGGCTCACTACCTATGTCTTTGCGTTCCTTTAATTTAAACTTTTTACTAACAATAATTAAGGAGCCACCATGTATTGCATTTCCTCGACTGAACGAACTTCCTACCAAATGATTCTTAAAATTGAACATGAACTGATGGTCTCTAAGCCAGTGCTCGGTAATGCAAAGAATATCAATATTATTACAGTTTATGAACAATTCAATCTCTAAATCTTTGCCCATCATTCCTTGGATGTTCTGGTGAACAATGTTCAAAGATTCTACATTTTTTAAATTTAATGATTGAAAGGGGCTTTTTATAAAGCTATTTTTACATTGATTTAATTTCATTTTATTTGCAAACATTTTGCAAGAGAGTTCCTCTTTTGTCTTATAATTTAATTCCAATAATTTGCTAGAGGTGTCCTCTATTGTCTTATAATCTAATTTAAATTATTTGGAACATATTCCAAAGTCTGAATTGGCATGTCAGTATGTTGCAGCTCAATAGAAGCCGCTGAGCTAGCCATGTTATTGGCTAAATACTTAAAATAAAATAATAGCGAATTTGCTATCTGTCGCTTAAAATAAGTCTTAAGATAATATTCATCTTTTGTCAATATAAAATTATTATCTAATAATTTATTTATGTCTATTATTTCTACTTTCTTTTCATAGAAAGTCATTGTATTCGATGAATATTGATACTTATAACTTTTTCATGATTGATTTTTCATGATGATTCATGAATATTGATACTTATAACCAAACAGTAAAGTTCAAAATTGATTATAAAAATTTGACAGTTTTTGGTTAGGTTGATCTGCCGTCGTGTGTGCGTTAATATGATATGAACGGGAAAAAACAAAGCAAGCTAAAGTGCATTATTATATTTATTTCATAACAATGATATTTGGCTAACAAAATTTTTATCATACATTTAAGTGCATTCTTATATTTATTTCATAACAAAATAATAGTTGTCTTACAAAATGTTTTTAAATCATACATTGACTTATAATAAGTATATTATTAAACATGCTCTGCCTATAAGTATATCAAACAAACAAATGTTTTTATTGATGTTAAAATACATATTTCAACTCTTAACTTGATTTAATAATACAAACATAATTCAAAAATTTAATATACTAGTGTGTCCCCACGCCTTAGTAGTTACGTTATCTTTCGCTATCAAGCGCTTGTCATCATCACCAGACAAAGCTATTTTATTGACAGCACGCTTATATTGCAAATTACAATACGAGTGCGCGGCTCCACGGTATCGACCCGTCATATGACAGTGATCGCGAACTCTATCTGAAAATAGAAAGTTTTCACAAATATGACAAAATTTTGCATTAGTAAAATCAGTTCGCTCTTTTTCGGTAAAAATAATCGAAGTATCTAAATTTAGTTTTTTATAAATTTTATGTACCTACATCTTCTATTATTGATTCAACAAATTTATCAACACAATCAGGTCCACGATGTGATACATAGCGGTTAAAGCTAGGATTTACGCTACACACAATGTAATATGCAAACGCGACAGGCACATGATGGTGCAAAATCGTGGTGTTTTCACCAGCGGTGGAACAACCAGAATCAATTTGCAACATTGATTCAAAGTCTGCATAAATACAAAATGAAACATTTTGTTTATGATCATAATTCTTGAATTTAATTACCGACCCTTTGTCAGGTAGTACTGTTACTACACCACTACACAAATGATTATCGACTTCCTCCATAGTGTTAAAAAATATAAGACACAAATCACAGAAATACAACTTTCCATGGTGAGCCGTCACCTGGCTTCTAAAATGTCTGGAACAATCTCTAATCAAACAATAATGGGTGGTGTCATTACTTTCAAGCAACAATAAGTGTATAACTTTATTGTTACCATTTTTATCTATTACTGATTTATATAATGGACCTATTAAAGTTTTGTTGTTTTTTAAACCGTAAATTATAAATTTGAGGCTTGGATTATTTTTTTCAAATATCTTAATATCTTGAAAAGTAACAGGAAAACACATTCCCGAAACATCGAACAGTTCTTTGAAATTGGGATATGATGAAACTCTTTCCGGATGTTTTTTAACAGGATAAAGGGCAGCAGTCACGCACCATAAAAAGCAAAACACAGATCTTTGTTTTTAATATTCAAACACGCCTTTTTTGATTGAATTAATTTAGGCAGTGGTATAAAACTTGAGCCACCTAATGGTTGATATTTATTGAGGTTAACCTCTAAGTGTGAATTGTTTATAAATGTCCATCCACTATCACCGTCCTCAAATTCCACAATACATTTTCTAAGATAATGTACAACGTCAATAAACAATTTATTGAAATCATAATTAGAATACAATATTTAATTTTTTGTGCCGAAAGATATTATTTCCTGAGAATTATCTTTAAATTTTAAAAATGTAGCAAACAATTCAAAATTTACTTTTAGACATGTATGAGTGTTGAGATACATGTGTCTACACCCAGCGGGATCACCTATCTGGGAGACTTATGAGTGATGCAGGGAGTTAGATCTATATTTGTTCTATTGAATTATGCTAAAGACAGAATTTGTTCCGTAAAAACAACGGAAATATAGGCTTTTCTAACCGACCTCCAGCCAGCGGGATATTTACCAAAGTTACGTCTGATGAAGTATAAATTGGTACTAACATTTAGATCTATCATTGATCTGTTCACCAAAACAAAAAACATTCTTCTACCGTCCTTACTTCAGCCACAATCAAGCTGCAAAGAAACCTCCAGTCAGCGGACTTTTTCTCTTAAGGCATTATTTTTGTAACTTTTACACTAAATTAATAAAATTTAAGCCATTTACGACTATAATTTTACTAAAATAACCTATTCGTACAACTTGTGTTAAAAATTAAGAGTATGGAATTTGAAAGCTGTTATGTGGGTAGAATACAAAATAATATTAATATTATAAAGGCGAATGTTTGTAAGGATAAATACTGGTAGTTTTTGTTCCCGTAGGTTTTCCTCCCCGGCATAGTCATCACATCACTTAATTAGTATCACACACACAACTAATTACACATTCAATTTTATATTATATTTAAAACCATTCAATTCTATATTCTTATTAATATCGGAAATGCAAATATTCTTTACGCAAATGTGAGTGACACAATATCACTAACCGAGTTTTGTATTGCTTATAAACTATAAACAGCTTGAATTTGCATGTAACTTTTTTGTATTCTACCCACATGATAGAATTAAAATTCCATACTTTTTATTTTAACACGAGATGTACGAATAGGTAATCTAATTAATGTAAAATTATAGTCGTAAATAGTTTAAATTTTATAATATAGTTTAGTTTAGTTTTAGTTTAGTTTAAATTTTATTAATTTAGTGTAAAAGTTACAAAAATAATGCCTTAAGAGTCCGCTGACTGGAGGTTTCTTTGCAGCTTGATTGTGGCTGAAGTAACGGACGGTACAAGAATGTAAGAATGACGTGGACGGTAGAAGAATGTTTTTTGTTTTGGTGAACAGATCAACGACAGGACCCTTACCACCATCTCATAATGCGATTCATTTTAGGACCTAAACTGAATAGAATCGCTTATTCGTACTACCACGTCTTATAAACGTCTCAGATGGAGAGTCGTTTTTTGACAGCGATTCACTTAAAAGTTGGATCGCTGACACGACTTCGTTCATTCAATTTGTATGAAATTTGCTACCACCACGTCCCTTGACGACCTAAACTGATACGCGTAGCTGTCATTTAAAGCGAACCAAAATAAGTTGCTATTTTTTAACCTAAAGTGAATAGAATAAGTGATTTGTGTTATTCCTGTTGGATTTGATTACAATAAATTGTTTTCGTGAGTATCCAGTGATGTGAAAAAGCTTCATCAGGTATTGTATTTAATTTATACTTAAATATTTTAAGTTTAAAGTTAGTTATAAGCGTTCCATAACCTAACAATAATAAATTCTTTGTGTTTAGAATATTGTGAGTAACTAAAGGATGGCTTGACGAACTTCGTACAACGAACATAATGGTCTCTATAGTCCAGCCACCTGGGAGTCAATAAAATCCCGAAAATAATAGGTAGGTACCTAAGTACTTTGTTTGCTCAAACATGTAAGGTCATTTGCTTTCATAGACATTGTCTTTACCGAAATTGAATAACAACAAAAGACCCGTAATTTTAGTTGTAAGACAATGCATTTATTGTAAGTTGGACGACCCAAAGGCGTGGCAAAATTTTATTTTTATCCTAGTTAGTGTTATTGTTTCACGAGAAACTGTCGTGGCGGGGTGCTGAACCCCATCTGGTCGGGTATAGTGAGACCTTTCGCGAAATTTCGGTTCCCAGCCCCCACTAGCCTGCACAACATCAAAAGGAGAACTGGTTGTCCGGTCCGAGTAGTCAGTTCCATCCACATGTTGTTAAATTCCAGTTCCATCCGAATGGTGTTACATTCCATATCAATCCTGAGAAGTAACAATGATAGTTACATCTGAACAGTCAGTTTGTTCGAGTCAACCGCTTTGAATTAAAAGTAATTATAATTTAAGTAACTAGAAATGTCCGCTGTAGGAAAATAATTCATCACCAAGGTATCGACTTACAATATATTTTATTTTTTAGATGTCGGATGAATGGGCCAAATTAGAGTTCTTGGAGAATGACTACAGCGAGTCAAATTTAAGGCGAAAGTGTCAGCGTATGTCGCTAAGGGTACAGGCGGATGCTTTTGAACTTGACGACCGAGAGTTCATTCGGCAATATCGCCTATCCAAATCATTGGCGCAAGAGCTTTGCAAGGAAATAAGACTAATGATCAGGGAAACAAGACGGTCTAGTGATCTGTCTGGGGAGACAAAGGTAGGTAGAGCACTGCCAAATTTTCGGAAACTTACTAAGTATATCAGTGTTACCTACTGTTAAATAGTTTTAGTAGGTGATTTGTATGTCAATTTGAAACTTTATTTTATGCCTATTTCAGGTTTTAACTGCATTGTCGTTTTATGCCAATGGCTCCTATCAGAGACCCATTGTTAGTATCAGTGCACATTCAATGGCTCAACAAACAGTGTCATCGGCTATAGCACAGGTGACAGCATGTCTAAATTCATCTGCAATGAGAAGAAAGTATGTGGTTTTTCCAAAAAATCAACAAGAAAGGTCTCTCATTAGAGCAGAGTAAGTCATAATTAAATTTGAATTTGACATATACAATTAAAGTGTTCATCTACAATTTTCTAGCCGACTTCAAGATTGTATTTAAACAGGAAATCCTTGAAACTATGGTTGTCTTTGTTTTTTACATAAATGACAAAATAACTTTGCTAAGTCCAAACTGTCCAAACCTATCATCCACAGTAGACAATTAAACATAATAGTGGACAGTTTACTGTACCTATGAAATGTATGTATATGTACTTGTATAAATTGAAACAAAATATTTGGTGTGAGATCATTCAATTTATTACCATTTATAATAAAATAACAGACTATTTAAACTAACATTTTTAATATTTACAAGGTTCTACAAGAAATTTAACATTCCCGGGGTGATAGGATGTATTGATTGTACTCATGTTGCTATAATCAGACCTTCACAACATGAAGAAAGATATTACTGCAGGAAACACTATCATTCCCTCAATGTACAATTGGTGAGTCTCTTTACTACAACATAATTAAGTACTCATTTTAAGTCATTTACCGTCAATAAATTTTCCTGTGATGGTCATTCCAGTGGAAATGGTTCCAAAAATCATGATGTTAGCAAATAGGCTACTTTTCATAATAATTTTGAGTACATTTAAGTATGTTATAAAATTATTTTGTTTTCTTACTACAACGGGTAAGTGCTTGGCCATCTTCTCACCTGATCGTAAGTGACGATAAGGACGAAGGTGGAAGCGGAATCCTCAACCACTGAGGAACTGGCTATATCGTTATTATGGTGACAGACTTAGATAAGATGGTGGTAAACTAGCCAGGAGACTTAACAGCCCTACCAACCAAACCGGCCACAAAAAGATGTAACCCCCCCCCCCCCCCCCCTCGTTGGGAATCGAACCCGGGACCTCTGGGTCTGAAGCCGGTAGCCACTAGACCACAGAGGTGGTTAAAAATTAATAATAATCTACAATTTTATTAATATCAATTTTATTACAGATTTGTGATGCCAATATGCAGATTACTAGTGTGGATGCTAGTTATGGTGGAGCAACCCATGATATTTTTATATGGAATAATCATCCTATAAAAGTCATCTAGAAAGTCTAAATGAATCTGTGTGGTTACTTGGTAAGCATTTTTTATTTATTTTAACACACAAGACAGATAATTTAATAATTATTGTTAATTTACATAGGTACTAAATACTCTTTTACTATAAATTAATCAGACATTATTTCCTTTATATTCTTGGTATTAATCAGTCTATTGTTTAAATTTTTAAAATAAAATTCTATACTAATAAATTACCTAATCTCTAAATGTTTCAGGTGATTCTGGGTATCCATTAAGGCTATACATTATGACTATTGTCAATGCATTGCCAAACACTCCAGAGGCTCACTATACTCAAATGCATGTTCGGGCTAGGAACATTGTAGAGAGGACTATCGGGCTACCTCAATTGTGAATGCTTGTGTAATCCTTCACAACATATGCAACAAGGCGAACACAGAAGTCTGACTGAGCGATGCCGAACTTCAACAAGAAGCTCAAATGCAGCCAGGAGGAGAAGTCTATAACCCCAGTTGTGGTAATAATCCTGACTTGCAAATGGGACAGGCTACAAGGCAGGACCTCATTCAACGTCTGTGGCAGGCAAGGGCATCCTAAAATGAAAAATAACAAGTTGATAATGTTCATTGATTGTTACTCTTTATACTTAGTTTCCTAAAAAAATATTAAGTTACCGTTTGTCTGATATCAAATATTTTCTTTAGAGTAGAGTTAGCATTTAGTTATTATTAAGTTTAGTATTTAAAGTAGGTACCTAAGTTGTATTGTAAAATTATATTAGTTTAAAAACCTAGCACAAGTTTCTTGCCCATTCCTTTAATTTTTTTAATATTAAATATGTATAATGCAATGTAGTTAAATTATCAAATTAAAATTAAACCCTTACTCATCGTGAATTTAATATATTTTTTATTTCCCTTATATCCTTAACTAAATATCTAAGGACATTTAATTGCTTCCGTGACAACGTAGTTCTATCACTGGAGTCTAATACTAGCGTCGATCGTCGCTCGAGTGGAAGGCCCGCGGTGGCTGCGGGGCTGGCACGCCGCGACATGAGACGAGGTGGACGACGCGGCGTCGCTGGTAGAAGAACAGCAGGTGACGCAGGTGGAGGGGTTGCTGTTGGGTGCTGCTGCGCGTCATAACCTACAGTCAGTAGTGCTGGGTATGGCCACTGTGACAATAAACTTTTCGAGCAATGCTGACTTTGGTCTGCTGGTGGTGCCTGTAAAACAAACAATCGTTATTGTACTTTATCTACCAGCTGCTAGTCGATGATTCAAAAGTAAAAGTGATTTCCTTCCAATTTTTAAAATAAATAAAATATTTCCATATCCTATGCCATTGCTATATTTCCAGGGTTTAGCATAACTCATAAATTTGAATGTTTGTTTCTATAGTAAATTTTGCCATCCTATGAAATTATTTCCAAATTTTTTAAGGGATGTATTTAAAGAAACTGAAGGATTGTTCACAAGGCAAATTTTATAAAAGTAATACACTTCATCATAATAATATGAAATTTGCTAAAAATAAATTATACTGGTTCTCTATTTATTGATGTCAATTAAATTATTTAATAGGACTGTATGTATTAACTGTTACTGAATTAAATAAATATATGATAAGTACTCACATCATGAAATGGTTCAACCCTGGCATCCGGATTACCAGAACCAAAATCCTCTCCTACAATTTGGAGGAATTTTATTCTATATCTGTCAATAGGTGCACTTTTGATGTCTACCACCTGTATGTTGAAGTGATACTCGCACAGAGACCACTCTAGACTTAAGCTTGGATTTATAGTCATTCCAGTACTGTAATTTAAGAAGTACAAGGTTAAATTAATTTTATTCAAAACTAAACTAATTTTACAAAGGAAAAGAGTTATTGTTATTACTCGGTAAGAGGTTGCCGTTGGCCTTATGGGCTTATTGAATGAATATGCATTTTTTTTATATTGTACCTGCTTAAACTGCTATGCCACACGGGATACATGGCGTGCACATTCTCTTTAATATACATACATAGAATCATGACTGTTATCCCCAAAGGGTTAGTCAGAGACTGCCTAGTCTGTGGTAGAGGACTGTCTTCATTGCCTAATGAGGACAGCAAAGCAGCCCTCTACCAGTCCACTTTTTAACAAATTGCGACTGCAAATGTGCGTAGCGTGACAGCTGGTGGTGATCCAATCGCCGCTCTATGCTGTTGGGTGTATGCAGTCTTTAGTTCGTCAGTCGCCTTTTACGACACCCAAGGGAAGAGGGGGTGGTAGTATTCTTTCACCGCTACGTACGCAACACTGTTAATTTTAACAACATTAGACTTTTTTTTATTTATATTTAAACTGCGACGCTGCTACGACGAGGTCCCACGCCTAAAGAAAGTAAACCTACTAGGTATGTCTTATTGAAAAACAAACAGCCACTTGAGAACACTTCAAACCCACATTCCATGAGTTCGTAAG